>LR990283.1:23923482-24523482 GCA_905147355.2 Apotomis turbidana | reverse complement strand
ATTTTCGTAATCGGAACCCCGAGGATCCTTGGAGATGACACCCATATTGATTTTAAAGAAAAAATAATGTCCGTCATCTTGGATTTCAAAATGGATGTCATTTTCGTAATCGGAACCCAGAGGAACCTTGGAGATGACACCCATATCGATTTTAAAGAAAATATAATGTCCGTCATTTTGGATTTCAAAATGGATGTCATTTTCGTAATCGGAACCCCGAGGAACCTTGGAGATGACACCCATGTCGATTTTTAAGAAAAAATAATGTGCGCCATCTTGGATTTCAAAATGGATGTAATTTTCGCACATTTGATCGACTTCGACGACTATTACAGTCCGATCAAAAAGAGTAGAAATAAAAACTGGCAATACTGTAGTGTCGTCCCCTTTTTCTTAGATCGATTAGAAAGGAACGATAGTACAGTATTTTTTTTTTTTTTTTTTTTAATATCCCTTTAGGTGTCCCACTGCTGGGCAAAAGCCTCCCCTTCTTTTTTCCATTCGATCCTATTGCCAGTGTGGTTCTGCCATTCTTTGCAGAATGCGTCCAGATCGTCCCGCCATCTCCTTTTCGGCCTGCCTCGGTTCCGATATCCATCTTGTGGGATTGTAGTACAGTATTGCCACTTTTTAATTTCTACTCTTTGGTCGGACTGTATGTTAGGTCGTTTTCTCCTCGGCATGGTTAACAGTATCAGATTTTTTTTTTATTTGTCATTTTTCGTTTATTCTTAATCTTATACTGATTTAGATCGTGTAAACCAAACTTTACTCTTTCAAGTATATTTCTGAACGCACCGAATACAACAACCATGTGTCATTATAGTATTGTCAATATTTTGCATGTTTTAAATCTAAATACGCGATAATCTGACTATTATGCATACATGTTGTCGATTCCAAACCCTTATTTAATCTAGATCTACATGTAATTATTCCAAAAATACCGAACCGACGGGACAAACGTCATATGTTTGACGGGTAAGAACAGATTGTATTTGTATGGGAAATTAAAATTGTCGTTTTTATTATTTTCCTCTCATTTTTTCCATATTTTCTCACCGTTTAAACCTTCCCTTGACTTCCACGAATATTTCAATACTAAAATTAGCCAAATCGGTTCAGCCGTTCTCGAGTTTTAGCGAGACTAACGAACAGCAATTCATTTTTATTTATATAGATTATTATTTATTGCTCACAGAAAAAGGTAAAAATAAATCACACTTAGTCATTTAAAGGTACGTAGGTTCTCAGCTAGCAGAATTTGAAACTTCCAATTTCTGTCGTGAGGCAATCTGAACGTAGCGTCTTAAAATATCAGTTGTCTGTTTACTGGAACTGAACGAATGAAATAAACAATAAAATTGTTATTCAGCGCGAAGACGGCAGTGACGCTTATTGAATTGCCTCTGAATTGAAGAAACAATTGCCGTGGAGTCAACTTCTAACTTCCTTCTAGCGTTCAGTCCTGTGGGTATGACCAAACTCAGTCAGTGATGAATGACAGAAAGATGCCACGAGCGTTTTTTGACCTACTTATACAACGTTGCATACAATACTTTTTCTACGACTCGACATTTAATAAATAGAATGCAAATAAACAACAAAGATAATAATTAAAGGGTCCCGCTCGGAATCAACGAATTTAAAAAAAAATAGTCTGATATATTTTTTTTGACGTCCATCAGTCAAAAAAATATGAACTTATACCTAACGGTATACGTACAGAAGGTAAAACTTGTTTTTTAAGTTTGGCAGCAATGCTTTAGTGCAATACGTTTTTTTTTTAATTGCAAATTGTGTGAATGCAGCTGATTATTTTGTAATCTGTGGTACTAAGTAATGCTTTTTTTGGCGACATCATAACATCGTTTAGCAGTGCTTTTTTGGGCAGTAGAGTATAGACTTTTACAGACTTTCATAATTTATATCTTTATAATTAGAGTTAGTAACTATACAGGGTGTCCCTAAAACCAACGCCAAAATGAAGAGGGGTGATAGAACAGCTCATAAGCAACCATATTAAGTTAATTTGACCTTAATAAAAAGTTCATGGTTTTCGAGATATTTGCATTTTAAAAAAACTCGTGACTTTTGAGGCCTTGCGTCAGTATGTCGATTCCCACCACTGCAAATTTAGGTATTTTTTAAATCTGTTTTTTGCAGGATGTTACTAAAAACATATCCTATCGAATGTAATTTCAATTTATTACATATCATGATGCTTTGTCGGTAAAAATAATAAAAAAAGGAATTATAGCAATTTATTAAATTTAGCCAGCGGTTTTGATCGAGTTTCATTTAAAAAAAGTATTGTAAACTAACATGGCACACAACATAAAAAGATAGTAAATTTATTGTAGTTTTCAAAAAAGTACAGCATTGTCTAATTTACGCAGCAGTTTACGAGATATTGATATTTTACACGAAAAGGAGCTCATACTGCAGTTATTACATAGTATGGAACCAGAGCCCCTACTAGGCTCAGAGTTTGAATTTCGAACAAAAAAAAGATTCAAAGAATACACAATTTGAAATTGGAACACAATTTGAAATTCGAATTCAAGTCGGCTTTCTGATTAAAGAGTATTTTAGTAATTTTAGGACACTTCGTCAATTCGTTTGATGTTCTTTATTTAGTTTGGTTTCTTATTTTCTTAAATAGACTTGATTTACCAATAGAACTCGTGTTTGCCTTGTGATTTGGATTTTTGGTACAATTTAACTTTGCTTTGTGCATCTTGGACTCGAGTGATTTTAACTTCGATTTACTTTGGCTCTGTTAAGATTAATTGTAGTGCGTTTGTTACAAATATGCCAGAGAATTATACTCCTCAAGAATATGCCAACATGCATTTTGTCTATGGGGAATGTCAGGGTAACTCTTGTGCTGCAGCTAGACTCTATCGGGAAAGATATCCAAATTTAAGGCATCCGGACCATCGAGTATTTCGAAATGTTCATCTCGCATACTCACAAGGCGTTTTGCCTGGCAATCGTGGTGGATTGGGAAGACCTAGAGGAGATTACGATGAAGATGTTTTACAAGAGATTCAAAACGACCCATCCACTTCGACACGGAACATTGAACGTAATTTAGGGATATCAAAATCTGTTGCCAATAGAATATTACGTCGATATGGATATCATCCATACCACATACAACGTGTTCAAGCGTTGCTGCCCCGTGATTACCCACTTCGTGTTCAGTTTTGCCAGACAATGCTGCAAAAACACAGAGAGGATCCCAATTTCATAAATATGGTTTTATGGTCTGATGAAAGCACTTTAAAGAGAGATGGATTTATGAACATGCACAATTTACACAGTTATGCATTAGAAAACCCTCATTTAATGAGGGAAGATCGGTCGCAGTACCAATTTAAAGTGAACCTCTGGACTGGAATATTAGATGGGAAAATAATTGGCCCATTTGAATTACCAGAAACGCTGAATGGTCCAAGTTATCTGCATTTCTTAGAGAATGAGTTGCCAAATCTTCTCGACGACGTACCTTTAGCTACGCGGAGGTCAATGTGGCTGCAGAATGATGGCTGTCCAGCACATTATGCACGCGAAGTGCGACTACATTTAAACCAAACTTATCCACAGAAATGGATCGGCCGTCTGGGTCCCATTTTGTGGCCTCCTCGATCTCCAGACCTAAATCCTCTGGATTTCTATTACTGAAGTTATATTAAAGAAAAAGTTTACAATGAACCGATTAACAGTATAGCGGAGCTGAGACAACGCATTTACGCAGAGGCCCAAAACGACGTATCAAGAAGTGCACGTCACATCAGTCGAGCATTTTTAAGGAGATGCCGAGCTTGTATTCAAGTCAATGGCGGACAATTTGAACATTTAATTTAGTTACATAAAACAGGTATCGTATTTTTTTTTGTTTTTAGTTTTTTTATTCACTTAACAGATAAAAATGGCAACCAGTATTATTTTTGCATTATCTTATAAACCGCTAAATAATTAAGTCACTTCAATACCATTTTAAAAACAACACTAAATTTGCTATCTTTTTACGTTATTTGCCAGGTTCGCTATGAACATTTCATTTTTTTTTATTCTAAAATTGAATTGTGTTCCTATTCTAAATAAAGTATTCTTTAAATCGATTTTTTGTTCAAAATTCAAACTCTGAGCCTAGTAGGGGCTCTGGTACCATACTATGGAATAACTGCAGTATGAGCTCCTTTTGGTGTAAAATATCAATATCTCGTAAACTGCTGCGTAAATTAGAAAATGTTGTACCTTTTTGAAAACTACAATAAATTTACTATCTTTTTATGTTGTGTGCCATGTTAGTTTACAATACTTTTTATAAAGGAAACTCGATCAAAACCGCTGGCTAAATTTAATAAATTGCTATAATTCGTTTTTTTTTATTATTTTTACCGACAAAGCATCATGATATGTAATAAATTGAAATTACATTCGATAGGATATGTTTTTAGTAACATCCTGCAAAAAACAGATTTAAAAAATACCTAAATTTGCAGTGGTGGCAATCGACATACTGACGCAGGGCATCAAAAGTCACGAGTTTTTTTAAAATGCAAATATCTCGAAAACCATGAACTTTTTATTAAGGTCAAATTAACTTAATATGGTTGCTTATGAGCTGTTCTATCACCCCTTTTCATTTCGGCGTTGGTTTTAGGGACACCCAGTATAAATGACAGAAAAAGTACTAGAATAGTAATTTGCGTCATTGACTTTAGTCACTACACATGACGCCCTGCAGCCTTTCAACGCGTGCTTTTTAAGATCCAATTATGCATTCGAACTCAACATGAGAACCTACCTTTTTGAAAAAATACTCGTAATTATAGTTTTTTATTATAATTACATACAGTGCAGGAATTCTAAGTCGACCATTGTGGGATTGTCCCGTTAGTGCTAAAACACAATTACAAGATGACATCCCATTTTGGAATGTCGCGACTGTATTTTAATCTTTTGAATCTTGTTACAGGAAGATAAAGATTCATTTGGATTTCTACGACACGACTTGGCACAATGTTGCACCGCAGCACGTTGCGATGCCGTGTCTTGCAATTAGACACACAGACAGAACACATACTTGAGCAGGAAATTTTATTCGATAGTCTTAGATAGCTGATGTTAGGGCAAAAACCGCCAAACTGAAGTGGGACTCGACTGGCCACGTTAACCGCATGCACCCGGACAGGTAGGCTTACATCGTCACCTAGTGGGTGCCGCAATATGGGCGGGGACGTCAAGGTAGACCGGGACGGAGATGGCGGGACGATTTAGATGCATTCTTAGTCAATTAGCCGGAAGCAACGGCCAATTGGGAGTTGTGGAGATCTAACCGAGAAGCCTTTGCCCAGCAGTGGGACAGTCAAATAAGCTAACTAAAAAAAAGTAGGTAATCAGTTTCCTCTCCCCTGCTAACCTTTTGGTCTTCTGTTATGCCAGTAGTGCCTATTTTCTCCTTGACTTTGCGTTTACGTATAACTGTATTTGATTGCGGCCTGAACATCAAACCATTCATTCTTTTAGTGCCGCTAACTGAACGGCCTGCTCTTAACTTTTACGGCGCAGTTTTATTGTCTCCCGTTGCTTTGATTGCAAATCAATATGCAGATCAGACCGACCATAGTTCCGATTTTTTGTACTACTTTATTACAAAGGCCTAAACGAAAATATTTTGAGTGGACGCTGAAACTCGCACTACATAGTAATCAAATCCTTCTCATATCAGGTAAAAGGCTCTGCTAGACAAAAGCCATAAGAGATGAAATCCGTTGCCCTCGTCCAATAGTTTCTGATCTTGGTCAGATTGTCGGTTTATTTTGATGGAGTAGAGAGTACGATCACGCTAATATTATTAAGGCGAAAGTCTGTGAGTGTGTTTATCTGTTTATTTGTTACTTCTTCACGGTCAAACAGCTGGACCAATGTTAATAAATTTTCGTATGAAGGTAGCTGACACTCTGGATTGACACAATTATGTTGCATATCCAGAAAAATGTTGTATTCCCGTGGGATGAGCGAGTCGCACCGCGTGGCGCACCTAGTATTCAAATAAATTTGAGATCATAATTCTAAAATTAGGAAGGGAAATCATCATGTAACGTGAATACGTGCGTTAACACAGACGCAAGCAAAATGGTGTCAAACTTGAGAGCACGCCGCCAATAGTCTAAATATTATTGATTGATAACGATACTAATAAACGCGAGTTTGATTCAATTCTAGCATAGTACTCAATATAGGAGATATTTTTTTTGTTATTTTACGTGAACTCCTTCATCGACTCATCAGTCGAGACAATCAACTTTTGATGATATCAAGACACAATGCCAAGAATCATAACACTTTGCAACCCCCTAATACCCTGCTGTCAAAATTTGACATTATTGGTATGAAAGAGCGTTTCTAAGCGTTTTACGTTATCGAGATCTAAGTACCTGTTCCGGAATTTATGTCATATTTATACAAGGGCCAGATAAAGGCAAAAAATAATCGCCCATCCATCAGTCGGTTAATAGCTTTCGTAATTGAGAATTTGCGTATTTTGTGTTCTCTTAGGTATATGTAATACTCTAAGCAAAGGAAACATATAGTAGGTAAATTGAAACGAAAGAATGATAAGAAAACGAAAAAACATACATTACGGCAAGGCGGCAAGAAATGTTGGGATCGCGTGTTATGTCCATCAATGGATGTAAGAAATATATACTTAAATGTGTAAATATATATCTAGGAACAAAGTGCCTCAATTATATCACGTATTCTTTCGTTCTCTTGGTGGCATTAATCAATAATGTTAGAACGGAAATTAAACTAATCCAAATTAAATACGTATACATACAAATAATTTGGTTCTTGTACCATTTCATACCATGTTAGATAATATTTAAGAAATATATGTATGTTCGACGATCTTTTAGCAGTTCTTCTTGATATTATTTTAATTCTTGCTCTGATTAAATTAATTAAGGCTTGAAATTATACAAAACAAGTACGCTTTATTGCACACCAAAAAACATTTACACAAGAAATCACATATAAACAAATTGAAAACGGTAGATAACAGGCGGTCTTATCGCTAAAGAGCGATCTCTTCAAAAATTATATTCTTCTGAAATTATATTTTTTTGTTTTGTTTATTTTGATGGAAGGTTGAGTAATCCTCTTTTAGCGCCATACAATACAATGTGTCGTTTGTATTTACAAAAATAACATAGTTGATATAAAATTGATAAAACGCTGACATCCAAAAATCAACACAACAATACTCGATGTTCCGCCTGTTACCGCCATTAATAAATATGATAACGCTTTCATACGCATATCTCCATTTTCTCAGCCCATATTCCGCGTGCTGCAAAAATACGCGAATTGAGTTTTTACAACATCATTATCGTTGTTCCCGAACGTGAACGATAATCGGTGCTGACGTGACAAGAAGGGCGTAAAACACTTCATTACACTTGCAAAATATGCCCTTTTGAAACTGGAAACGTTATCGGAAATGGGTAATACGGAGATGAAACCAAATAATAATATAATATTACACATCATTAGGAGTGATCAAAAGTAATCTGTAAGATTTTTTTTAAAGTTCTTTATAATATTAATGTTAATTAATTGAAAACCAAATATACCGCTCAATAGAAAATAAGTGCCACTTGAATTTTACACACTAAGTATACAAATTCAATTTTCATTTTCAATTTTCTAAAATAACAGTGAAAGGGAACATCAAAATAGAGGATTAAAACTACATAATTTAAATCTCAAATTAATATTTTTGCTTTTTTAAGATCAAACTGGGTTTATTGTTTAAAATTGGTATCTTAAATTACGTGGCCCTATGTTTTAAAGCAGTATATACTTAAAACAGTTGATAAAAGTAACTAAACAGATACACAGTTGTACGTGATATTATACAAAAGTCCATTAAACGGTACGAATAAGAAAATAATTAAAAAAACATCCCGAAGAGTTTTAAGACCACGGTATACTACAATGCTCTATTTGAAGTGAGTTTTGAAGTGGTTTTAGTGAAGTTATTGCGTTATATTTAATTCCATTCCTCGTCCTGTTCCATTGAGCAGATAAACCAACCAGCCACATCACTACCCAAATAAAGATTGACCTACATGCACACCCTAGAGCGTAAAAGTAAAAGCTAAAACAACCATGCTATTAAATCAGCTACTTAGCTCCTTAGCTCTTGTACTTAGACAAGCATTTTCTGTATACGTAGTGTATATATGCGCGGAAAACACTTTCCATTGCTATACTCATACGTACCTACAACATATACATATATAGCCTAAACGCTTTTCATTTCTCCGAGCCTTGATCCTATTACCGTGTCAGCCACCCTTGCGTTAAATTCACGTTTACTATAAATAAGTATAACGCCTCGAAGACCTATCTCAGCATGGCATCATATATTTATTTGCAGATATTCTTAAAGGTCATAGATTCTGAGGGAGCATGGAGGTAGGTGCTAGTAATAAACGAGACACCGCAAATATCAAATATGTTTAATTTTGTTGTTTTTTTAAGACGATAGTTTGCTTTTCTCAGTGTACCCTACGATATACGACACCAGGCACCAATAAATGGTGCACTTAATGGTTTATTTCGCGGTATTTAACCAAGTGATTGCGTCAATATTGTGTCTTGTACTTTTCGGCTGTCCACAATCTCAACGGACAAACCCTTTGAAAACAAAACCGCTTTCAAATTGGTCCATCCGTTTGGGACCTATGATGCCACAGACAGACACACATACACAAATACACATGTTAAACTTTTAACACCCCCCTTTTTTCGCCAGGGTTAAAAACCAAAGACAATTTTACATAGTAAATAACAAAATATGTGCCTCAAATGATTTAGTACTTCAGCTCGCCATTAAATTTGACGGTCATCATATAAATAAGCGTAAATAAAAACACTTCAAAAAAGTCTAATCAAAATGACAAAGGCATTTTTCCATAATTCCGGCCTAAAATATCAAAATTCAGAACAAAGAGAAGCGGCGGAACGAAACGCGAGTGAATATTAAAATGCGGCTCACCCATTCACTCACTCGGTCACACGGGGACCATTCATTCACCCGGTCACTAACTCTTTTAACTCCGGTCTTGAATGGGAACTTTTGAATTCATAATCGTCTCAGATTAACTATTCTTTTGAAGTTCTGTTTTAGTTTACCTTTTGACTTTAAATTAAATGGTGTCTTGAGTACTTGTAGGTGTGTTGCGAATAATATAAGTATAATGGTTTGGCCTAGTGGCATATTTTGTAATGAATCTCTTTATTAGATTAGACTGTAGTGATCTTGCAGATTTATCATACCCTTACTGCATTTGTGGGGGGTATGCAAAATACTGTAATTTTATGCATAAGTCAATAGATGTATGATAATTCTTTATCCACAGGACAAAGTTAGATCGTATAAGAATGAGCGGGACATGTATAAAACCCGCACGGCATTTTATCAGCTCACAAACTGTAGCTTTGTGAGCTGATAAAATTTCGTGTAAGTACTTAACAGTTTTGCAATATTTTCCATCAAAACGAAAACTTAAATAATTTATGGTTTCGAAGTTTCGAAAACTATAAACAATCGATTCTACTCTTCAAACTGAATAACATTTATTTAGCAACTTTATAAAATAATTAGTCGAGTAGAGTAGTCAAGGAAGTGGTGACTATTGAACTACATACTCATCAGTGATCAGCTACCGACAAGAGTTTGACTCTTTTAATGAAGATAAAAAATATTTCGAATTATTATACGAGTAATTACTTGTTGTTGTATTGTTTATTCAAAGAAGCAAATATTGCGATATATTTGACATTTAGTAGCGTGACAGACATATCGTGTCATTGTTGCATTAATTAAATATTGACCATCTAAAGACATTTCTTGTTTTTTTTTTTGTAATGTCTGGTTACTGAAATATTACCTGAATTTATGGCGGGAGATTTATAAAACCTTGGGTGGTCACGCTTCGTGTAGTGGGAATTATAGTTTTGATGCTAGGAAATGTTTTAAATTTTCTGTCCACACGTACCTAAGGAAATAAGTTAAATATGTCAAACTAAGACTAACCAGCCCAAGATTTTTGAATTTCCCGCCAAACATTTGAGTAATTTAAGGGTCTAGCTAGACTCTAAACGAATGTTGTTCAGTTTGAAGAGAAAAATCTACACATTGCAATAAAAACAAGCACATAAAAGTGACTTTTCAAATAACAGCATTAAATTTATGCCTCGTTTGTTTCCCATAGCTCCTGTCTCAAGACCCACAGCCTCAAACGGATTCCTGCGAGCTGGCTCCGACAACGACCCAACAAACAGAGTAACGAATGAACGCCGCGGGGGCGTCGCCTGTATAATTGATCGTGTGGCGCCCTTGCTAGTGCCCCCACAATGTCTGAGACACACCTGCCTCGGTTTGACTGCAAAGTAAAAGACGGACCATACTGCTGCTTAAATCACGTATACGCTGTGATGCGTCGATTACTTTATATTGTTAAAATTGCTATGAGACCGGGATTCGAATCCGTTACCTCTGCATTACGGGTCCAATGTGTTAACCTCTCGACCACGAAGGGATGGCAATTGGTCTGTAGCTGCCTTAAATAAGGACTGAAAGAAAGAGAGGAAGGCCTTTGCCCAGTGGGACAGTACAGGTTGAAAATAAATTAAATAATTATATTACTTTGTCACTTATTATTAATCATCAAACAAGTCCAAACTATAAACTACTGGAACTAAAACGCTACTACATATTATTAAGACATATAGGTATATATATTTATACTCGAGTTCAACACTGAATAAATTTTATTTCCTTTACGCATCACGTACATTCTTACTGCATAAAAACACCGTCTATTTCAAATTCAGTGTGGAGTGGACAGCGTGCGTTAATCCGGTGCTTGACGGACTTGACTGTTAAAGATAACTGAAAACCAATAAATGTAAAAACAGAGTGACAGTAGCTGTCAAAGTCTTTGGGGACCCTAGTCCCATATTCTACGTTGAACGTTTATTGTTTGCTTGTTATGCAGACGCAGTGAATAAATAACGCAGCGTATTTTGAACATCAGTGTGGTCGCTCCTGACAATGACAATGTAAGGCAGCATTCAACACACATACAAGCCCAAGACACGCCTAGTCCCGGGACTTCTACAGCCTGGTCACTATATGCTTACATTTATTCACACGCGCGCCCTCCACTAATGAATTTCAACTCCAGCGACGCCCAAATGATACGGTTGACTTTAATATTCCCTCTGTTAAATTTCAGAGCACAATCAAGAACAAACCCACATTTCCTCAAATTCATACCTTACTCTCTCAGTTTCACGGCTTTAGTCGCTTGTACATATCACGTGTATGTGAGGCTGTCTTAGTGTCCTTTTGAGTCGACACGACAATGATAGGTGTAGACGTCATTGCATGATTGATAGCACGATTGTTGTGTGCTGTAACGTGTCGACGTTAAGTTTGTACCGCTTAATTTACGTGGAGCGGTGTATGGAACATGTGAAAATGATATTCCTAATAGGGTTACGGTAACCTGCGGGTAAATTTTATGTATTTAGACTCGATTGGACCAACCTTTTATTCCAAGAATAGCGCTTACTCAAATGTGAAAACCCTATAATAGTTTGACGTTACTATGACACTATACTCTTGCGGTTTGTACACATAATTAACACAAATTATAACGGGTCTAATAAAATGGATGGGTTCCCATCCATTTTATTAGACAATTTCGTCGGGTAGTACTACATTTGGCCGACAGCTCCAGTAACAACTCGCTGTTTCACCAGTACATCTGAGACCACGGCGTGTGCAACGCCGCCGAAACGTTAGATTATGAAGGTAAATAAGAAATATCGCGTTAGACCCGTTATAATTTGTGTTAATTATTTGACGTTACTATCTGTTTGACTCTATCAACTGGTAGATTTTGCATTAAGTCCTTAATTTGTAGTTGTTTTGTGCAATAAAGTTTAAATAAATAAACACTATCTGAAGGTGAGCGTTATTCTCAAAATAATGCTTTTTCAAATTTAGCCTTAATGAAATGGGTTCGATATCTCACCACATTATGGTTATTTTATCATTGCAATTGGAACTAAGTTACCGTAATGACATCTTTCTCATTGAGATGCAAAAAAATTTGCTCTGAATTAAAAATAAACTCTAGTCAATTTACTTTCAAGATTCGCTAAAGCGCAAATGACAGGCACGAACAATATATTTAACCATATCTCCTATAAAATACCAAGATATCGTTTAATAGGGGATATCGCAATGTGCCGTCGAGATAAGGTCCTAATCAATTTACATTCCAACAGTGATTAATAAATGGAATTAGAAATTCGCAACATCGATGCGAACTTTGTTTATTATGCTGAAAAAGTAATTCAACTACACAATAACATTAAATCACAAAATAATGAAGGCTAACTATATGAAATATTTCACCTACAACGTTAGCATTTGTTTTATGCAACAATTCATATAAATTAGTATAGTTCTAACAATCGAATAACTGGTTACATTTCAAAATAGAAACAAGTCGAACAACGCTCGTAAAATGTGCGCATTCGCCAAACGACTAAACTATAACCAAACTAATCTTGAAACATAAAGGCCGCAAGAGCCACTTATTTGCCATTCAAATACGTCATTTCGTACTTAAATCCTCTTCTAAACAAAAGCGCTTAAGAGCCAGTCTTCGCCATTCACATACGTCAGTTTATACTTAAACCCTCAAGCCTTCATTCTGAGAAGAGACAATGCCGTCATACTCAGGCTCAATGAGGCGCCTAGAGAACGCACTTTACGTACCCGATATCTTCAAGTTATACTCCTATTATCTTTTATAGTCAACTACCCTACGATTTGGGATTTTTGGGGCCGGATTTTTGACAATGAAAATTATTATTATCTGTTCAGTCAACTACCGTGCAGTATTTATGCGTTTCTATTGGAACAAACCACGTTTGAGCAATAGGGGTTCAGACAATATTTTATTGAGATATTGAGATGTAGTTCGATCCTATTTTTTTGGAATCAAATGCCTATAAGGAACTAAATACATTTAGAGTGCTCTAAGTGTCAGGAATCATTGAAAACGCTTCATTCAAATGGCTAACGGGATATCATCGTCCCATAAATGGACCGATATTTAAATTTTTATGAATGCAGTAACGTCAGCGTAAACCAAATGGACATTTATCACTCATATAATATGTTTGAGAAATATCATGGTTTATTTAGTTCTTATTTTTAATCAGTAAAAGTACTCTTATTAAATCCTAAATACCCAACATGTCTGAACTTATTCAAATCAAAGTAATTATTCCATGCAAACTGCTTAAATATTTTGTAATAAAAAGAACAAGTATGAAAGCTTTTAAAAAACGTGTGTAAAAAGAGCTATAACGAACGAGCAACTCGTAGACAGCTACGCTCGTAGCGGCGCTACGGCGCTACGCCGTAGAGGGTCGTTCATTTCACTCGACGCGGTAACAAGACACTTGCACGATTCTTGACAACGCGCTATAAAACAAAGATGGCGCCACACGTTTAGTGCTCGTAAAGGTTTAACCATATTTTCGCGTTGCGCGGTCTTGGGATACTCACAAGTTCTATGTGCATAAAAAAATACAATCATAATTTACTCAATATACAGATTCTTCGAGTTGTTTTAATGTAAATTGTTTGAACTAACGAATATTATACAAGAAAATTGTGTCCTAAATTTTTATTCCAGGTCGTCACATTTTTTATGGACGTCATTTTATTGATGAAAGTGACACTGGAAAAATTAAGGGTCAATTTTTGTATGAGGTTTTAATGTAGAAATGAGCCCACCTTGAGTTCTCCTTGTGAGGTATTGTTATTTTCTTAATAAAATGTCTGTTAATAAATTAGAAATATGCAACCGGTGAAGTGCTAAATTAAATATTTTGCTAAGAAAACTACCGTGAGTCTCAGGCATATTAAAATACCAACGAAACGGTTTTACTCACGTCGTAATAGTCGAACATCGCTCGATATATTTCGAAGCGGTTCGCGATTTATCATCAGGAGAGCCGATCAGTCGCGGTGCGGTGGCGGCCAACCGAGAACCATGTTAATACGTGAACTTACAGTGTTATGCTATTTAGGTACGTAATTAAAATTTTCATAGTTGATAAACATCGTATGATTCACAAAATGTAATCGTTTTATTGCTATCATTGCCCGACTAAGCGTATAAAATTAGCATTATTTAGCGATACCAAAATCCAATGAATACTCTTATTACTTTCCCCAACGGCCTAACAACACGCATTGTATAAAATCCCAGTTTCCAACTATCTAAACACTAAGCTAATAACAGCCTGCAAACCCTCCGAAAGTAGTTATTATAATAATGTTAATGGAAAACACATTATGTAATATCTAATATGTTGGCGATTCAAAGTATGATGATATGAATTTCGTTACTTGTTGATATGAAACTTAGGGTTAATCTGGAAATTTGTAACTTGCTGTCCCTTTCACTATTCTCTTGACTGATATTTAAGTGAGCGGGACGGCGTGATACGACTCTAGGATATCGAATTACAGGGCTAATCGGGTGCCCGATTTCAGGCTTAGCTAATACGATTCGATAAGGTGTATAGAGCTTGGACGGCTAATACGTAAAACACTTCAAGGGAAATTGTAAATTACTTACAGAAGGCATGAAGAAAAATTTTTTTTTTGAGGATGTCAATCGATTCTCTTTTTTATTGGGAGAGTTAAATAACTTTCTAAATGAGGCGTTTACAAAAAGACTTATTTTTATATGGAAATCATACAAAATAAGTCCTTTTGAAAAGACAGTTAAGAAAGAGGAGTGTCTTTTCAAATGGATTTATTTTTATATGGAAGTCATACAAAAATAAGTCCTTTTGAAAAGACTCTCCTCATATGTAACTAAAAAAAAAGAACAGAAGCATCGCAAGCAAATAAAGTATTGAGTACCACTTTATTAAAGCCACAATAGTTATTTTCACCTCACTCGCTCGGAAAACCTCCGTTTATAGGGCGAAATCTGCGTGCAAAAGTCTATTTTATCCGCTAGCGTGCAAAAGTCATTTGAATTTCGAACACGACGATTTTGATTCTCTGTTGTGCATGTAACTTTTTTATATTTAAGACTCCTTCAACCCGTGACTGATTTCATCAGTCGATAAATCTTCGAATAACCAATCAAAGCACGCTAATAAAGGGCGATCTGGTCTGGCCGGCTAAAATCATATGTACGTTTGAATACATCTTTAAAAAAAAAATACACCTGTAATATCACGTCCAGAAACCTGGTTTGTGGTTACAGATTTTTAAGTTTTTAATTTTTCTACACTTTATTTTATGTTGAATATGTTTATATATATTAATAGTAAGTATTTCAGTTTCATTTAAATATTTTGACTTGTAAATATATTAAATACATCATAAATTTTAATATTTATTTGTTATAAAAGTTGGAACATAAGAGTGTAATTTCTGAACGCACCCGAGAATAAATAAATAATTAAAAAGAAGTTTTCACTTTTCACAATTCACGTAAACAACGTAAATTGGTTCTGTGGAGAATACATACTGTTGTCTTACTTTATAGAAATATGGAAAACAAGAAAGTTAAGCCCAATTTGGAGTATTTATTCAATGCTAAAAGCCTGCATTAAAATGAAAAAGGATTTGTTATAAATATTTGGAGACAATAAGTAATTTACCGAAACTATTGGCGTTTTTAAAGAAGATAAAGTCGAAATAATCTTGTGCGGATCCCATCGTCCAATAACTTCCAAAGCAAGTGTTATGGAAAATACTTCCGAGTTGCCAACTAATCCTTCTCAGAATGCCATTCTCCCACATTCACAACGAATGTGTCAAGTAGTTTCAAATACAAATATATAACAGTGCTTAAGAAAAACTCAACGATAAAATACGATAATACAAATTACGGACATATTTTTAATGTGTGCTTCTCTCGTATTTATTTGGTTTGGATTTGTGTGTGTTAATGTTTAAAATTTGATGTGTTAAATAAAAGGCAAAATTAAATACGATTATTTTTATGTTTTAATTGTTTTTCTTGAACTTCCATTTTCCTCGCTGTAGTGAGGTGAAAAGTTGTGTGTTCCGCATGGCTGCAAAATTATTTAGCTTCTCGTGTCTTGAAAGCTTCGCTACGCTCAGGAATCTATCTTTGAACCATTCGCTTCGCTCATGGTTCAATCTTAGATTCCTTCGCTCGCTCAGCTTTCAATTTCAACACTCGCGCCAAATAACAACTTTGCAGCCTTGCATAACAAATAACTATTGTTATGCAAGGGTGCAAAGTTGTTATTTGGCGCGAGTGTTGAAATTGAAAGCTGAGCGTAGCGAGGCTTTCAAGACACGAGAAGCTAAATAATTTTGCAGCCATGCGGAACCCACAACTTTTCACCTCACTGCAGCGAGGAAAATGCAAGATTCAAGAAAAACAATAAAACATAAAAATAATCACATTTAATTTTGCCTTCTATTTAACACATCAGATTTAAAACATTAACACTCAAATCCAAACCAAATAAATACGAGAGAAGCACGCCATATTAAAAATATGGCCGTAATTTGTATGATAGTCGTGTATATTTTATCGTTGAATTTTTCTTAAGCACTGTTATATTATATTTGTATTTGAAACTACTTGACACATTTGTTGTGAATGTGGGAGAATGGCATTCTGGGAATGATTAGTTGGCCACTTGGAAGTATTTTCCATAACACTTGCTTTGGAAGTTATTGGACGATGGGATCCGAACAAGATTATTTCGGCTTTATCTTCTTTAAAAACGCCTTTAGTTTCGGTAAATTAGTTATCTTCTCCAAATATTTATAACAAATCCATTTTCGTTTCAATGCAGGCTTTTAGCATTGAATAAATACTCAAAATTGGGCTTAACTTTCTTGTTTCGATATTTTATAGTAAGACAACAGTATGCATTCTCCACAGAACAAATTTACGTTGTTTATTGTGAAAACTTACAACTTTTTAATTATTATTTTTTTCTCGGGTGCGTTCAGAAATTACACTCTTATGTTCCAACTTTTATAACAAATAAATACTAAAATTTGTATCGTATTTAATATATATACTAGTCAAAATATGTAAATGAAACTGAAATATTTACTATTAATTTATATAAACATAATATTCAACATTAAATAAAGTGTAAAAAAAATGAAACCTTTAAAATCTGTAACCACAAACCAGGTTTCTGGACGTGATACTGTAGGTGTATTTTTTTTAAAGAAGTATTCAAACGTACATGTGATTTTAGCCGGCCTGACCAGATCGCCCTTTATTTGCGTGCGTTGATTGGTTATCCGAAGATTTATCGACTGATGAAATCAGTCACGCGTTGAAGGAGTCTTAAATATAAAAAGTTACATGCACCACAGAGAATCAAAATCGTCGTGTTCGAAATTCAAATGACTTTTGCACGCTAGCGGATAAAATAGACTTTTGCACGCAGATTTCGCCCTATAAACGGAGTTTTTCCGAGCGAGTGAGGTGAAAAGAATATTTTTGGGATTCAATTGGTGGCTTTACTCCTACGTTAGCTCGACATCAAAAACATGATTACTCCACGCGCAGACTCGAGAAACAGAACCAGTGATATAACAGCAAAAGCGATTATAACTTGAGTACACATTGCCAATAAGTAGCAAATAAAGGAGGGTATTATTTTCACTTCGTTAGTCACGATCGGGGTTGGGGTTCCATGGCAACGCGATCACAGAATAACATAATAGCCAAGTAATGAAAAGAAGCTACTTTTATATGCTTTTTTCGGGGAAATATTTCAATGGTGTGAATATGAAAGCTTTTCATTTAAGAACACCTCAATCATTATGAAATAAATACAACGTCAGATACATTAAAATCACAGGCGGAGGTAAACAGTCGGTCTTTTGGCTAAATAGCAATCTATTAATAAAAATACAGGCTTCGTAATAAATTTGATACATAAATATAGGACTTCTGAAAGATTTGCACAATATGCAGCTTTTACTTTGTCACATGGTACCAATATGTATTATATAGATAACAGAATCGTATCGAATGACAAGCGTATGATTAACATCTAGTATGTCATGTCAAAAAATTGCTAATCAAATTGAAATCAACCGATATTTTAAGGTAAGGTTCAAATGTCCCTGCACGGATCCATGCCTATTGCCTAAGCATAGGAGCGGTTAAGGTTCATGAATTTTACCTTAACAAGGAGTTAGTGGTAGTGGTTTTACCCAATAAAAAGTGGAAGGCGGAGTCGAGCAGCTTGGTGTTCACCAGCGTATCGGCTATTAGATCAACTCACGGCACACAGACATGACTTCTTGCTAACCTCAGCGGCTCGGGATAAGTCTCGTCCCAAGTGGGATCTTAAGTGTAATAACCCCGTGTTGCATTTATTCAAACCCGAATTTCTTCAGTATGTGATTCATTGCTCGTGGCTCCTCTCCACACACCCTACAATCTGTATTGTCAGAAAGTCCCAGCTTGGCCAATAGTCCTATGACCCGAAGTGACCAGTAAACATCCCCGCTATAATTCTGTGCTGGTGATATGTCTTGCTATTAGTGGACAAAGACATATGCCTCAACTGCAGCCCAACAAAGCATTTCCATTTCATAAAGTAAGGTTAGTGTTAAGTTAATATATTGTAGTGTCTATAGTTATAAAAAGTCTAAAGTATTTGATGTAAAATTGACCTTCAAAAAATATTCGCTTGGAATTCACTTTGAATAAAATACTTTGACTTTGGCTTTGAGTGAGCGTAATAATATAAGCATGGATGTAACAAAAATACAGTAATTGTGTTAAGTAATGGTGACCTCGGCAAAAACTCACGTTTTTCATTATGTTTAAGTTTGATAATGATGCTCTTTGTTGAAACGCGTCATGAATCGTAATTTCTACCTTCACAAGAAATGCTGTCTGCTTTGTATGCAACGAGAATGCGAGTTTCACAAGTCATAAGAAAATACATTTCCCGTCCAAATGTAGGTGTCACTGTACAATGAATGCAGTCCTTGACACCATTTTCAAGGAAGTCTAAAGGGATAACTTTACATTTGCAATATTTTTTTTAAATAAAACAACTTAAAACTAGATCCGTTAAACTGTGAGCTGCGTTTTTCAAATAAAGGGTACATGAACTATTTTTACAGATAATTGTTTTCCTTTTACTCGTCTTTCTCAGAATCGTGAATACACTCAAACTTCACACAAGAAAAAAAATCATTCCAGATCGTCAAGTTTTGTTGAATGTTTCTTATTGACGACTCATGTAGTGCACATGCCTACTGAGCCGGCGGTGCTGGGTTCGAATCCCGGCCGGTGAAAATATTTGTGTGATGAACTCGAATATTTGTTCCTGGGTCATGTATGTTATCGTCGTCTGATACCCATAGTAAAGTATTGCTTAATTTGGTACTAGATCGATTTGTGTAAGATTGTCCCTAAATATTTATTTTATTCCATGAACGTGACGCACTGAACACATTTATTCATATACTATGTAGTGTACGTACTCAGTCATGCGAAATGTTACATTAGGTCAAAAAACTTTATATCAAATACTGGGCAAGAAGGATAAGGCAACATACGAATGGACAAACCCTTTACAAAAGTTCTATACTAAATATCTTCATATGTATGTAGGTACTTATTCCCATAGAACAGCTGCATTTGGGCGATAAATATGAAACATACGTGTGATATAAAATGTATTGTAACTGCAAGCTTGGCACTGTCACATTCATTTGAAACAGTATCCCCACAGTATCGACACAAACGGACACCCAATACAATTATTGTACAAAGGAATAAAGTAAAACAAAACAGTTCGGTTAATGTTCCCAGGCGTATTTTCCCAATAGTGTGTCTAGACTTGTTTATTATCATAAACTATAGAATCCTTCTTGAGACGGGTTGGATCTCGCTGAATGTATTGTTTATGGGCAAAAGATTGATGGTTATATACATACGTACCTATGGATACCTATGTAAATCTGAATACACAGATAAGCAGATGATTTACAGTTCAATTACTATAGATTGTACTCACAAATAGAACCTTATACATATACATTTTCATTATATCGGGTACAGCTTAGGTATTCATCCCGTGCCAGTTTATCTTGAACGTACTTACGTATTTCTATGGTACTTGTATAACAAAAGTGTTATTGTCTGAAATATCTTTATGTTAATAAAGCTTAAGGGTTATTAGATTAATACAGTGTTTATGTCCTGTAATTTCACCACATTTTATGACGTGAATATGCCTTAACTTCAACAAAGTGAAATACCAACCCTAATTATAATCATTTAGAAGACAGTAGGAACCGCACTTAACCCATGTAGCAAGTTCAATCCCAAAAACGTTCACGTGAAGAAGTTAACGTAAAATGATGAAGGTGCCAGTCGGACTTACGCTTGAATGGTTCCGTACCATGTTTTTTATTTTATTTATTATTATAGTGGCCATAATACTCTATGCAAATTTCGAGTGGTTACCGATTACCATTCAACCGTTAGGGAAAAAACGTAGATATCGCAAAAACCACCCCATGTAATTTTTTACTTTGTTGTTAAAGCGGCCATTATTCACATTACGAGTACCTATATGAAAACTTAAAAGTTTCGACCTATTACGGTTGGAAAGATACAGCCCAGACAAAGAGCGGAGGCTTAGTAATAAGTCCCGTTAGCCCTTTGGGTAGGGAATCCTAAAATGTTAAATACAAAAATCACTTTCAATTTCAATATTACACATAATATAATTTAACTCTGAAACACAGTACTTTCCTATACCGGTTGAATCCAAATCGGTCAGTAGGGAGGAGTCACAAACTATAAGAGATAGGGAAATCTGTTCTCAGGAACCGTGGCGTCAATTTTAGATTTAATAAAAACTCCACTTTTTTTATCTTACATATAACCCAGTCAAAACCACTGTAAAGAATGTTACAATGCGACGTGCGATTACTTACAGAATTTTAACCAGGTTCCATATCCGGTTATGTATGAAATTTATAAAATTGAATGCAGTTTCTATCAAATCTAAAATCCACGCTATGGTTCCTAAGAACAGAATTCCCTATCTCTTTTAGTTTTCGTTTTCTCCCTACTGACCCATTTGGATTGATCACCCTATACTCACTACACAATATTTCCAATCTTGAGAAACCTAAGCCACAGTTTCACAGAAAACTTATTTACCGCGACTACCTTACTTATACGACTTTCCCCCAACTTTCGGCAATATATTTCGGTATCAATCTAGCGCAATACTTGTCCCTTGATTTACTACCAAATATGCCAGCTTGTTTATTTCTTATTTCTTACACATCCATCCAAAGTTGACCTACAAACGAAACCGTAAGACTTAGTAAATTAGCTTTATTAGTCAGACTGAGTTAGTGGAACTAGTCTTGTTGTAGTGTGCCCTATTTGTAGCAAGTCTGGTCTAGTTTAGATTACAAGTTTAATGTGAAGGAGCCAGTCTTGTTTAGGCAACACGCAAACGATTGACTTGAGTCGGGCTGCCGGATTTTCGTCCGCTGACGTAAACCAAATGTTTACAATGAAGCGAATTCAAAATTTAACGGTTCAGGCAGGGTTCGAACCTGCGTCTCCAACCGCTTTTCGGACCAACACGCGTGTCCTACCTATTAGACCACCGAACCTGATGCGAGAGCCATTGAATTTTTTAACCAGTTGCTTCTACATGCCTTAGGGTGGTATCGAAGCGCCACCAATTTCTCAATTTTTGGCTTCATTGTAAACATTTAGGTTTACGTTAGCAGACGTTATTGCTTTCATGAAATCACCCACGTATTTCAACAAAAAACTAGAAATATTACTTTAACTAAGTTATGCTATGTACCATAATATTACAAAGTCCTCCCAAACTCACTAACACTGACACATCCTCGATCAAGATCCCAAACTCTCAAATTAATTATCCACAGCAACAAACTTCTTACCACCGCACTTTACCTACCTTAATCCCGGGTAACAAAGGCGGTTTTCCAGCAGTTGTGCGTTACACTGGTGTAATAGGAATCGTGCATGTTAACAGCTTTCGATTATCCTGCCATTCTCAAACTTTTTCTACTATGCAACATTTTTGAAGGACTGCAGGTTTCAGAGAATTAAAACAATACAAAAACCAAATGTGGTCCTTTTACGAAATAAATGGAACGCGTTCCGAAATTAACAAATAAGTTTTTATAAATGAAATGAATCCTTTCGAATTCCTCATTTTTGTTTCTATGTGACAAAATACGTCATCAAACTTTCTTTCTTGTTTCCGTTTTAGAGTGCTGTGTGCGGTAGATTATAATGTGTAAATTGGTATTTTGGCACAAGCTTTGTTCTTATATTTTTTGTCGTGAAATAGTTGTCTAATATAGGTATGTCGATTTGACTAAATTTTATAGGTGCAGTCGTACGATAGATCTTCTTTAGTTTTCAATGGCTCCGATTTTGGAGAGCGCATATTTTGAGAACAGCTGAATCAGACGGCACTTATGTTCATATTTGGGTCAGGTTCGTAAAGATAGCCAGGGGCCGCATCGCCGAAGTTCCTAGCGAACTTGCCTGCTCCTGATGAGGCGCGCGATTACCTCGCTACTAATGACTTTGTTCTCGAAGTTTCTACATGTTGATGGGACATGATTTATTATGGTACTTGCTTTTCACTATGGCTTTGCCCGCGTGTGATGTGCGCTTGCCTTGAGAGTTACGCCTACTTTTGAAGGCAGACGAAGATTGTCTTAATATGTACTTTTTTCCCAATATCTTAACTACGCATTACGCAATCACGGTAACTTCTTTCGGAATTGTTATGTGAAATAAATACATCTGGGCAAGGCTCAGGAGCTTTTTGAACGCTCCTTGACTTGTGTAATGTTTTCACGAAAAAATAACATTATTATTTAATCTACCGGCATTTCACAAGAGGAGACCGCTGTTGAGAAGAAAGCCGAGAGAAACTCAACAGTAAGTCTATGGAATCATCAGTCTGATAATAAAATTGGTTTATAGTGACTCATATTGACTTATATATTTATCCACATAATATGTGCGTATTGAACTTTTATTCGTAATCACAAAACGATTTTATTCAATTTCAATATTCCAATGAATACCGCGGTTATCACAATGAATATTCCACAATACCGCATAGTAATTATACCGCCAATTACCTTCATTTCAAACACCTCTAAACGGACCGAATTTCAGTTAGCATCGTGCTATTGTTATCCAAGTCTAAATCCCAGCGAGATAAACCAAACCAACAGTAAACCATTTTGGGAAATAGCTATCGTAACGAAATCTATTTTCCTGTGCTGTGCCTATATACCTACGTACTAATAAGTATTCACTGAGTGCGCGAGAACTGCATTAGAATTATAGTACTATGATACCGTTTCTCGCAAATCTTCGCATAAAGAATTTTCGCAAAAAGGCACTTACGACTTTATTAATCTATTCCATAGTAAGGTCCAGTGTCCAGTGTCGTGGACGTCCTACTTAGGATGCTTAGCCGCAGTTCGGGACCGTTCTAAAACTAACAACTGTTTGGTTTTACGTTTTGGACACCGGGCGGAGTAACAAGCTGGCTTTACAGACATCGGATTTGTTTTAATTCGTACTATGTAAGTGTGAAATAGAATATAACACAATTTATTTTCACATACAAAGCCGTCTACCATGTGACACAAGCGCCAATCACAGTTAGGTCCAGGATAGTGGACGTCTCATTTGGAATGCTTAGCCGCAGTTTGGGACCGTTCTAAAACTAACAACGTTGTTTGGTTCTACGTTTTGGACACCGGTCGGCGTAACGAGCTAGCTTTACAGACATCGGATTTGTGTTTTTATTTGTAACTGTCCTAAAGCCTATTCGACCAATTTTAGAGAGATAATGGAGATCTCTCCATTTTATCGACATCGTCATTGTTGACGTGTGCCTACTTGACAAGTGGCGATATCCCTAGAACATCGCAACTTCGTCAATTCGGACGCGCTAAATTGGCGTTTCCTTTGTATGTGACGGCATAAATAACAGGCGCATACTTTAAATTGACCGCATAGTGCGTGAAATTAGTCAGTTACGTTTCGTTCAAAACAGAAATTCATATGCATAAATAACATTTTTGACAATCATTGTCGCCTTCGTATTTCCAAAAATTGAGATGAGATATGTCACTTGAAGCTCATCGCATTTTAATGACAGTTCAATGGCGATATCACTGTTATCTGATAGAAATTTGACGTTTGGCGATCACTCAAGCGGCATTCTCGAATTGGGTCCCTGCTTTGTACAGGTTTGTCGATATCGATATACCTATATTGATTTACCAACTGATAAAGCAGATTAAATGGACCTAACAGTTCTTCTAAGGTAAGGTGAGGTAAGAATATCACAGGGAAAAAACTGCCTTAGTCCAATAAGTCCCTAACGGTTATGATTAGAAAACTCGTTCGATATACTTAACTATGTTAAATATTTTGTGCCCGTAAGACAATTTGACGATAACCAATGAATAAATGAAACGAATGAAAACATTTCTTTTAGGCAACTGTGGCTCATAGATACATAGGCCAACTAACATACATAGAATATCAAATACGAGATAATAAAAACATAAGTAACTAAACTAGGTCACATTTTTCAACAGTCATGTGTTAAACGTGGTTGGTATGGTTGACCTAACCGGTTGTATAAAAATAAAATCCCTGCCGTTATAGCATTAACTTTAGTTCAAATCTACCGTGTTAGGTCTACCAGGTCACCTAGGCTGTAGAATTAGCGTGTTTACGTCCTATCTGTTCACGAACTACGCAACGCCAGCGGAAACGCCGCTATTTGCAACAACACGATACCATCTGCCCCGGAGCGATCCACAATTTCTGCTCTTCTGAAATGTTGCTGGAAATGGTTTTCATTTGTAACAGCTGCCTTTGGTTAACACGTACCGCGGCTATTCAAAGTTGTTTTAACTGGCGAGGCCTCGTGTAGAATGTTTCTGATTTGCACCCTAGAAATATTTTGTGTGTTCACGTTTGGAGTTTCGAGTCGGTTTCAAATCTTGCAAATGATTTGTATCCCACTTCTGACTCCATTGATTCGACAGTCAAGTTAGGTAGTTTACTTTTAATACAAAAATATCTCGAACGGTTTTTATGACGACGCGCGACGTTATGTATACGAGAAATGTGGACGCGATCGAGACATTTCTATACTCCCAGTTTTGTCTAAAATTATTGAACATTTTGTAAATCGCCGACTCCTTTCACATGTTAACAGGTATTCATTGTTTAACCCATTTCAATCCGGATTCCGCCCCGGGCATAGCACAGTTACTGCTCTGGTTAAGGTCACTGATGACATACGTCTTAATATAGAACACAAAAAACTCACCGCACTTGTCCTTCTCGATTTTAGTAGTGCTTTCAATACCGTAGATTTTGACATCCTCCTCGGTATCCTTCGTAGACTTAATGTGTCTCACTCATCCCTATCTTGGTTTCACGACTACCTCTTTGGTCGACGCCAGCGGGTTAGGGTCGACGACATACTGTCGGAATGGCGTGAAATGTCCGCTGGTGTCCCTCAGGGGGGCGTCCTCTCTCCACTTCTCTTCTCAATATTTATTGGTGGGATCACCGAGTGTTTAAGATCCTCGTTCCATCTTTATGCAGATGACCTGCAGATCTATGCAGCGGCTAGTATCGAGCATATGCCGTCGCTTATTAATATGATCAATGCGGATTTGGAGTGTATTTACAGCTGGGCAAATAACTTCGGGTTAAACATAAACGCAAAAAAGTCGCAAGCAATTGTTATTGGTAGTCCTCACTTTGTAAATAAAGTATCTGAAATGGTGGTACCTGATATTCTTTTTGGTGGGATTCCTATCCCCCTTTCCTCTACAGTTAGAAATTTGGGTATCACCATGGACCAGACGCTTTCGTGGGCACCGCGCACATAGCGCAAGTTAGCCAGAAGCTCTTTGCATCTCTCCACTCTTTAAGGCGCCTGCAGAATTTTCTGCCAATTTCCACCAAGATCACTCTTGCCAGATCTCTCTTGCTCCCTCTACTAGACTATGGTGATATTGCTCTACTGGATCTTAAGGAGGAACTACTTGACAAGCTTGAACGCCTACAAAATGTGTGTATGAGGTATATATTTGGATTGCGAAAATATGACCACATTTCACTTTCGAGCGCAGCTGGGTTGGTTACCGATTCGTCGGCGTAGAGACGTGCATGTCCTTTCATTGCTCTTTAATGTCCTGTTTAATCCTACTTCTCCTCCTTACCTTAGTGAAAAATTTTCGTATATGGCTGATGGCAGTGGTCACCGCTTGCGGTCTAGCACCTATAGCAAGTCTTTCACGGTAAGCGCAGTGAAGTTGTGGAATGAGTTGCCTTTGTCCCTTAGGAAGTCTCCATCTGTTGCATCACTTAAGATTAACTTGAAGAAATTGTGGCTGTCCGATGACGTGTGAATTCATTGAATACTATATTTATTTACGCATGTATATGTATTATATGTAGATATATATAATATATATCTTATAGATAGTATAAATATATGTGTATTATTACTTACTTAGTTTATGTACTTATTATAGTTTTATTAAGTATAATATACATATCTTGGTTGTACGCAGTGTAGTTTGCCTATTTTCTTCGAATACCCATTCCTTCAATTGCTCAAAGGTTAACTGGAAAAGATCCCTAATAGGGATAAGTTCGCCTTTGTACATATTTCATTTGTTATCAATGTATTTATAACCAGTTGTTGTGTACAATAAAGCGTTTACATACATACATACATACATACATTTTGGTTCGTTGGAAACGTACACTTGAAGGCTCTGGTGACACCACAAATTATATTTTTTATTTATTTCTAATAGATAATAAGGCCTAAGATGGAACATGCTTGCGTAGAAAATGCCTATTCAATCTCGACTCTCTCGATCATTGTAAGTAGTCTCGCTCAAAATTACGTTATACGACTGTGTTATATATTTTCCACTTGGCTGCTCATACGAGAGGTATGTACACTTATACAAATATATGTTCCAGGTAGATTATACTACTCGTAAGTAGAACAAGCATTTATTTTGGAGATTACAATTTCATAGAAATGCGATAAATCTCGACCGAATCGTGAATTAGGTCGCGGGTGCCACGTCAAAACAGGACGCCTCCCTATTTCTAATATTGCTTTTGTAAACGTTTGCTCACACGAAACAAATGGCTCTAGGAACAAACAGTGTATTATTGTTCTGTTATCTCCGGGTACTATTTCACTTCGTCCGTCGGTCCGCCCTTTATTTATGTCCCACACACTCTTTGATTAAACGTTGGACTCGTTCCCCGTACAAATAACAGCTTCGAATCTATAATGCACTCATATAAGAAATTTTATATTTTCATGAGATAATAGGTAGTACGTCAAAATTACAAAAAAGTATCACATCACAGCAGACACTGAAAATATTCTCAAAAGTAATACGACCTACATTTTTATTTGCGCCCTAGTTGCTATTTCATTATCGGATTCCCGCTCCCGAAAAGCGCCTCAAACAACCGTAATTACGGATTACAAATATCTCAGAAAATATCAAAAGG
This sequence comes from Apotomis turbidana, assembly GCA_905147355.2. Classification (NCBI taxonomy): domain Eukaryota; kingdom Metazoa; phylum Arthropoda; class Insecta; order Lepidoptera; family Tortricidae; genus Apotomis; species Apotomis turbidana. The sequence continues at coordinate 24,495,694 of LR990283.1, read as the reverse complement.
GAGAAAAACATTTTTCCCTCAATAACAAATGTTCAAAAACAAAAAAGCCCATACCGTAAATTACGGGAGGGAGCAATTTGAAAGCATACATCTTAATTCTTATTATAGCTGTGGCAAATTTGGCCCGAATCTCGGTGAAAAGTGAACCCAGACTAATTGAAATTCTCGCCCCTCGGCCGAGACGCGGCTAAAAAGACCATTCCGGGCACAAAAAGTTACGAGTTAGTTACAGGCCAGGCTTGCAAATGACACAGCTTACCTGAGATCTCATTCTGTTTCGAAAAACAAAGCACCGTCGCCAGAAAGTGAAATCCCGTTTACGATAATGTCGATTCTGTTCCGAAGTTCGGCCACTATTCTACACCGCTCAATTTCGTTTACGTTTACGAAGTATGGAACGGAATTGAGAACGATATGTTGCTTTGTCGGAACACTTGAGCTAGAGCGTACAGGGGTGTAATACTGAAAATATGCGTCAATCCACATAAAGTTCGTCCCTGATATATACGTTAAGTAATGATACGAGTTGGAGAGTCAGATACACTGTCAAATATTGCTTAGCGGAAAGAAGTGAGAAGTGAAATCCATGATTACGAATAGTTGAACTGATGGGTGTAGAGTCAGTGTATATACAGCAAATAGTATATTGGTCCTTCGAGCCAGACTAAAGCGGCAAGCTATGGATACGATCAGATTATATCGGTGAAACTGACACAATCGTACAGTCGAGCCTGTTAATACTGTACATTTTGCAGGTTTTGTGAATACGATGGTGACGTTAACCTGAATAATTGACAGCACAACGTATCGGCCACAACCAGCGTTTGCGGCAGCACAAAGTGAATTTAATTTATCTCCCGGTATGTATATTCGGGGACTGTGGTACTGGCTATATGAACGCAAATACGGTTGTGTTTGAAATTCAAAATGAATCTACCTTTACAATAACTACGCATAATCCTTGTAATACAGAATTATTCTTCTGTATAAATATTTTTCAAGATCTATATTTGTGAAATATTTTTCACACACAGATATCGATAGCGAAACTTGTTAAGGCTTACCAAATTAAAACTGAAATAGTTTAAGTATATGAAGGCCTTTGATCCGAAAATCAATTTGAAAATGATTTAGACATATATAGTATGAGTGTATGGTCGCCACAACACGTCGAAATGGTTGGACATATTTCAACAATTTTTGGTAAAAGAATAGCCGGGCATTCAAGTGTAGAATCTATTTATCAAGTCTTGCTTTTTTGTATCTGTCCTTTTCGATATGGTAGGTCCGCTTGCCCCGCTAGCCCACTTGTTCCGACTACCCTTATATAAAGAAAAAGGTTCACTTTTTTCCCACCTTCTAGTATGTTAGACTGTTAGTATATTTTTAGTGGAACATACCCCGTGGAAAGTGAAATGCCTCACGTGTGCTGGCCGGTTTTTAACGGGCCAGATTAAATATACAAAGCTGAGCCACGTGACCGGCATAAGAAGCGCTGTTTGAGACGAGATGGGTTTTAAGTGTAGGTATGTTTTTTTTTACGTTTAGATCAGAATTCCCACTCCTGCCCCATTGGAGCTGCATGTGTGTTGGTTTTTAAATGATAAGTTTTAATTGAATAGCGCCAATTTAGACGATATTTTCTTTTTATTACGCTAAAAATGTTCGAAAAAAAACGGTTTTTTATCTACGTTGGTATAAAATAGCCTGGGTAGGAGAAAAACTTTTCAATTAAAATCATTTAGGTATTAACAAATCTTGAAACTTGACCAATGCGAAACTGTAACTATTTATGAGAATCAATACGAGTAGCTCTGCACTAAACTAGTATTTTCTTAAATTATTGAGATAGATGCCGTTAGTTATAACTTGTATGTCAGAATAAAAAGAGCTCGGAATAGGTAGCGCTTATTTACCTAAACTTCGCCAGAGAACGTAGTTAAAAGTGGCTGTAACCATCAAAAATAATAATCTATTTTCATCAAGATCTGTCTTTCCCTGATTAATTTTGATACTTCATACACATAAAATTATCTCTGGGGTAAACATTTTAATGAATACCAACTGTCTACTACTACCTACTACTTAATGGCTCAGCGACCCAAAGCGAGTCATGGCCTCCGAGACGAGTTTGCGCGACTTGACCCTATCTAGCACCGTTTACTGCCTATTGTATAAAATCTAAATACCTTGACAACCCAAAAAGGACTGCATACAAACGGTCCGCCGGTTGAACTATTTCAAATAAAGTAAATATGCAATTTTATATGCAAATTCAAATGTATTAAGCCTTTTGAGCTTGCAGAAAATTCCCGAAGTTAATAAAACAAAATATTATTGGTGTTGTAATCACCGATATTACCACACTTTCGCCTCTACATACAATATGATACCTCTGACAAAAGAAACTAAGAAAGAGGTTAATCTTTTATCTCGCCAGTTTGTACCTGCCCGTGATTAAAATATGAGGCTGTGTCGTGACTCGCATGAGAAGTGGTATGCCAGCCGGAAGGGCTGAGTTTTTAGGTTAACTTCAAAGAGCTTCGAATCACTCGTGTGGTGACGTCATTAACATTACCCCGTTGCTTTTTAATGTTGTTTTCTTACTTCATAACGCAGATTGGCGGAAAATATGCCTGACCTAAATCATACGAAAACTGCCTTAATTAATTAGGCCAAATTCATACAAAAATATGAAATTAATCTTGTAAATAGTTTCTGACAATTTTTATATTTCTAAATGAAACCGTGTTGGTCTTATATTTAATATCTGTACTGATATTATTATATCAGTACAGATATTAAGTATAAAGAAATGTAAAATTTCACTTAATAAAAAAATACAGTAGGTAATATAATGTTGTGAGCATCAAGAATAATCGAAATAAAACCAATTACACCATATGAAGCCACGTACATAGGAATAACCACTTAAATTACACTACGTATTGATATCTACCTACTACATCTATATAGGCGAGTTATGATTTCCACGTAGATAAAATGTAGAATACAAAACCATATACCATTAGAGGTACAAACACTTCATTTTTCAGTCAGCTTAATATTTTCTGCTAAGCAGCAGGAAGTGTACCTACATATTAAAAAACAGCTGACCCAACGAATGTCGTTCAATCAAAAGCTAAGCAGTTTGAATGGTAAAAGAAAAGTAGGGTTTTCCCGGCAATTTCCCAAATTTTCCCTCGAGAAATCCTTTCTCGAACTTAAAGAAATACTTCAAAAGATTTTAGTTAAATTGGTCCACTCGCTGGCAAGTTTTGTGCTCAGCAACACATTTAGATATTCATTTTTAGGGTTCCGTACCTCAAAAGGAAAAAACGCAACCCTTATGGGATCACTTTCTTCTCCGTCCGTCCGTCCGTCCGTCTATCTGCAAAGACCCTTTATCTCGGTTACACGTGGAGTCGAGTATCGAGTTGAAATGAAAACCATGTACGCAAATCTACTTTACATTCCCTTGAAACTGTAAAAAATCTATCATTAGGTAAGTTAACGCAAAAAACGTATAATTCGACACTCTCAAGGGAATCAAAATTTATAACATATTTTCTGTTGACCTAGAACTATGAAATTTGGCAAGTAATTACGTTTTATACCACAAGTAAATAGGGAAAAATCAGAAAATGATACATTTTGTTATTCAATAAAAAAAAAATGGGCCTTGTTTTAACCTCGTAAAAGAGTTTTCAAACGGTAAAGTTTGTCGCTCAGTACATTTAATTTTTTCGTTAGAGCAATATAACTACAAACAGTATATTTAGTCCTGTCAATATTTCTTTGAGCTTTGATCTTTGAATCTTTTTATCAAAATTAAATGGTTTATAAATCACTTTTACTCTTATTGAAAAATGTAATGTGCAGTCAAACTAGCGACATCAAACAGCAATAAACGCTAACTATCCCTTAAATTTAAATTTCAATCTTGGCATAAACGGGCTCATAAAAGCGGAATGTGGGCAGTAGCCGCCCCACGCCCACATGGGCAAATATGGCCGCCAATTAGGCCTTTGGCTGGTGAGGCAAATTTATCAAGCTTTGGCGGGCTACTGCCAGGGTATAAGAAAACAAGGTATGGCTCCAGCAATCAGCCTTTCTACGTCACTGGTTAGGTTCTGCTTTATGGTAATAATTATAAGGAAAAAAATGTTCGCCGCCAGTCGTACAACAATTGTCATGTTCTTTGAATAAATGTTATTTTTTCGTAATAATTGATTTTAAATACTCACGATTTTATGAGATTCATACAGGTAACAAGGGAATCGGGGAGTATTATGATACATCACTGGTGTGATGTATTAGTAAACGTCAACTTGATAAACAGAATAACTGCATTAATCTGCAAAACTTTTTGAGATAATCATTCATTATAAGTATTCGCACGTACAACCTTTTACAGTAAAACGTTTTTATGCTAAATTTCAAGAAATTCACTCACGTACTCGTCGATTTTATTTTTTATGTTAGAAAAAAGTTTGTGTTTTCTTTATCTCTAAAATATGTAAATTTCCATTCGTAGACTAGAATTTTCTATTATGCTACACAGAATTTTTAAATTAAATACTATGTAAGACCACTTATTGCCTATTGTTCAAGTTTAAGGTTTCAGTTGTATTATTTGATGTAATGTTGGAATCAAACTGCTTTCTACCGAATATTTTCTAGATATCAAAGGCACATAAAAACATACCTCAGAAGCAAACGTCTTCACTAAAGGTGAAAGCTATAAACGAGTGTATCAGTCATGCGATCCTAATGTGCCTGCGGGACCATTCCGGCACCAAATGGCCAGGAATATGAGCGGCACGAATGTCTGTCATCTGGCTATAAATACATAGATCTAGTCAGAAACGGCAAACCATCGCACCGTGTCAAGGCTAGGTTTTATGTTGCTTTCATTGAGTTTCAAGACAATGTAGTGATTGAGGACGATGTTTGGTATGTTTGTGGGTAGCAACCATACATTTTTGCAGTGTTTAAGCCATATAAATTACCTTTAACCGTAACTATGCAGCTAAATAGCATAAATCAAGAATAAGAGCATCTTGTTAAAATGTGATGGTGCCGTGACCAGAACTGTTATTTATTTTTTTCTAAGATACCAAGTCGCAAATTTATTTGTAATTGAACTGTGACATTTTTATCAAACAAGTTCGGTACTACGGCACATGTCTAGTGTAATGCGAGGCCGATCCAGACTAATGGCATACAGATGATCGATGCTGCGACAGACGGACGACGGATAAATCCCGTCCATGACTGATGAACTTTTAATGTGTCGCTTCTCTTAAACGGGTAGGTAAAATGATATTGCTCCCACACTATTATAACATTCTTAAATTGTATTGGAAACTAATTTCCTATACTTTGGGGGGCATTATTTCAAGAATAATCTTAATATCGCAATGCAGATTTTGTATATTAAACAAATTTACGCTCCAACATATTTATAAGCTAAGCATAGGCTTAGCTCAACCATAATTTAAAAAGAGACATATTTTGTATTAACTCGAAACATCACAAAAATAAAGGTAACTTACTACTTAACTAAATACCGGTACGTACCTATTGTATAGGTAGCAGGTAGGACCCTTTTTATTTAAATTTTAAGTTTGCTTTATGCCAGGGCTAATAATCTAATCAAGTAAGTAATCACTCGAACTACAACTCCATATAACATAGTTTGACTTATTTTTGTAAGTTTCTATATCAAAAATAAAAAGAATATGGACAAAAATCTAATAACCAGCCCTCTTTCTAGTCAAACTCATAAAATTATTTGCGATAACCTACGTAGTAAGTACACTACTGCTAAGAATCTAGACTAAATGAGATCGTTAAGTGATATTAACCGAGCTACGAAAAAAGTTTAACATCGCCATTTTCATAAAATCTCACTTATAAGAGGCAACGTTGAACTCGCTTAGGTTAACTTTTATAGCGTACTCGGCATCGTCTAGATGAAACTACAACAAAAAGCAGCCGCGTCCGCCATCAAAGTTCGGTCTAAAGTGGTTACAAGTTATCCTTTGAACTCGGCAATGGCCCAACTATGATACCCGCAGATCATCTTCCTAAATCGATTAAAGCCTGGATCGAGCCCGTTTTATAAGTTTGCGTGGAAACTGTTAGCTCGAACGTGCTCGGGACGCGTGGGAGAAGATCGGGAGATTGGACATTATCAGTGTTAATAGACAGCTGGATTCGCTTCAGAGCACGGATTTGGTCTTCAGTCCGATTCGCCTTTGTTTGCGGTTGCAAGCTTGTCGCTAAACTTTTGAATAATTACTAAAACAGGTTTATTGTGATTTAGAAATCTAACTATTACTACAGTATACTTTCACCTAACGAGTAACTTTACTGACTACCTAATCAAAGCAGCTTCTTTTTGTGAACTGTTGAAATGCTCAGAACAGTGTGAAACTTCAAAGATAAAATATGTTAAGACGTCATTAATCATTATGCTATGTGGTCAATTAGCATGTTCATCTTTAGTATTCGGTCATTTTAAATTTACTAAAGGTGTAAAACTACGGTAAGCTTATTGACGCAGAAAAATAATCAGTTTAAACGCAATCTATGTATAACAGAAAAGTAACATACTGGCACTCACACATCGCAAATGGATAACTTTTCTCGGCAACTTACGGCACTAGCGTTTTCAATTTGTAAGAGTTTTCGCGGATGGAATGTATCTTAAAGAGAGACACGGCTCCAGTCGGAATTCTCAGTTAAGCCCATCAAATATGAAGGTCCCACTTTACAAATAACACGCGATCGTTTGTCAGTGGCGGAGCTCCGACAGGGCTATTTAATTTAGCAGTGTGGTGAATGTGTCTAAAGATGTGTCAAGTAGGCGATAGTTTTTAGGGTTCCGTAGTCAACTAGGAACCCTTATAGTTTCGCCATGTCCGTCTGTCCGTCCACGGCTTAGCTTCGTGATCATAAGTGCTATAAAGCTGAAATTTGGTATGAGTATGTGTATGTATCACGCCGACATAACGGTAAAATAAAAACTAAACAAAAAACTTTTTTTCGGGTACCTCCCGTTCACTTAAAGTGGGGGTGAATTTTTTTTTCGTTCCAACACTAGCGTGTGGAGTGTCGTTGAATAGGTCTTTTAAAAATAATACATTTTTATATATACATTTTTTGATAAAGTCAGCAGTTTTGTAAATATTCGCTCGGGAAATCCAAAATTGTGTCCCCTCTAACTTCTCAACCACGGGTCAAAAAATTATGGGAAAATTTATGAAAATAAGGCCTTATTAGTACTTTCAATGAAAACTATATTGAATAAAATCGGTCGAGCCGTTTTTGAGTTATCGCAAAATTTCATAATTTTCTTTAAAATGACGTAAGTGCCGCGCGGTGTTCTTATATTTGGAACGTTACACATATTAGTTAAGTGCCATACTGCATTAAAACATTTCGCTCAATTTGGTGCGTATAATCGATAACTTCCAGAAGGTAATAAGTAATTGCAGTTACTTTGGCGTTTACGACTTTTTTATAGAGCTTGAAATCTTTCTCGTAATTTAAATTTGATTTTATTGTCTATTGTGAAGGAGGAGCAACTCGGAACCCTACACTGAGCGTGGCCCGACATGCTCTTGGCCGGTTATGAATATGGAATACTAAAATATGTTGTATAAATCTTTTTAAAATTCATAACTAAACTAGAGTGCATAGTTAATTAATTGCAGATTACTAACAACATCGATTCTAAGTTATGGTGACGTTAGAGAAAAGTTTCAAGTAAAAATTTAACTTAAAGCGTTTATTTAATTACCTTCTGTTTTTGAACGTGATTAAGTGATTTGTTATAAATAATGTTGTGTGAAAATCGGGTAAGTTTAAATCAATATACAATAGGAAATGGTGATTTTACATGGTTAATATTGCTAGAGGTAAATCGTATCCATAAACTTTGGGACCTGATAAATCTCATGTAGGCTATAAAAAAGTTTTTCGCGCTACGTTCATCGTACGTTACCTCGTTAGTGTTATCACATAGGACATGTCTTTCGTGTATGAACTAGTTATACTTACGGGTATGTTCACGATAAATGCCACGGGCTAGGGTCTAATGAGTTTACCGTACCGGCAGCAGTCGAACCATTAGGTAAACCCATCTGATATGCTTACATGAATAGCTTTTAGGTATTCGAGTACAAGATGGTATGGGACTAGGTTTAATCAGAGACAGAATTTACCAAATTGAATAGACTAAATTAAATAAGGTTTCAAGGCATTCATGAGAATGGAATAATACTGATCTTGGGAGTCTACAAAATGTTTTTGATTTAAGAGAGTTACGTTGGTATGCATTAAAAAAGCTGGAGATGTAATGAAAAACTAAACATAGGTTTTGCTTAAGGTGAATTACTAGCTAATGTTAAATAATAAAAAGGTACTAGAAAGCTTTATGTCACTAGGGAATCTATCCTCATGTCCCTATTATTGAGAATATTTCCTTAACGTGGTTATTCAAAAGATTCCAAATGTGATTTAAAATAATTTGAAGCGTAATCTCAACTATTTTTTTCCTTACATTAACATTTTCAATTTTGAGATGCAAACTATTTCATATTGCGTCGGAATGGCTGGAAAATTACAAATGGCGTCTCATCCAATGTTTGCGAAATGACGGCGGATGGAATATTATCCAGCAAAATTGGACGTGATAACGGATGGGAGGGGAAAGTAGTGAGCGATAGGCCAGGGCTGGCCGACGATTTAGACAATTGAGTTGATGAATACCAGCCATCTCTCATGACACTCCTGCATGAATAGAGAAAGGTAACGTAAGTTATTAGATATGATTGAGTGAAGGCATTTGTGGACACGTGTTCGATTAGACGTAGATGAAAGGTTTATGTTCTGTGTAGGGTTTTGAATGTTCTGGTAACTGTAATGAGTTGTTTTTTTTGTATGATTTGCGAAATTGTTTAATAGACCTGTTTGTACTTGTTGAATTGGAAACTGTATTTTTTTTCTTAGAATGTTAAGCAGCTCAAAACGTGGGTAAAGATATAAGTACCAAAAAAGCCTTTAAAGCGACTTTTTGACCGATGTTAGAAAATTCGCGTACCTTATCTATTCTATTATCTTCTTATACATTTTTCTCGGGAAAAATGGAAATATTATCAAAGAGACAGGCAACTCGAAGGAAATCAGGGTTAAGACGGCTTCAATAAGGTGAGCCATAAAATCCTAAGAGCAAAAACATAAAATTTCCATCTTATCATACGTGTCACGGATCAGGCGCGGCGGGCGCACTCGTAAAGGAGTTTGTTCGGTTTTATTGCCTATACTATCCGCGCCTAGCGTGTCCACGTGGCTTGCCATGCGTCTCCTAAGGAATCCCTACAAACTACCCTCTTTTTTTCATATCCTGGACGGCACTCGCTGCAACCGTTACCTCTACCGGCTCCTCATCCAGGCACACTCACAACACCTCATCGATCCCTTGTAAACAAACGCGGGGGCGGCGCCGCCTGTTGCGCGGCGTCACTCACCGGGCAGCAAGGTCATCAGCGCCACGGCCGCCAGCAGAGGGGCCATGGCGGCGACGCGCGGGCATACCACACCCGCGCACCTGCGCTAGCACTCCGGAGAGCTCATACGGCTCTAACGCGGCCGGCCTAGACGGCGCTCGGCGCGGGACTGACGCCTCGCCCCGAGCCCGCTGCGCGGCCCACCTGCGCGCCGGCCCGGCCCTGCCCCTTGGAAAAGGCCCTCGGATCTCTTTATGCTCCGATCACTCGTGCTATAGTTTCTTTCAGGCGATTAGGAAGTGAAGACCATGCCCGGGACGCGAGCGCCAAGGTCAGCTCGCGGGCTGCGCGCCCTTGCCTCTTAAAGTATCTTGTCTAAGTTTTTCGTTTAACGAAATTGAATAAACACATTTGACGAACGAACGTCCATCTCATCAGCCATTCAGGATTCTATTTAACTTTCCAGAGATTTGCTTGCTAATTTTTTCAAATTACGCGATTCATGAAATGCAAACTTATGGAATACGTTAGCGAAATACGATATATAAATTATTCTATTAAGTAACTGTATTTCCATTGGGATGGGTGCCATGTAAATCTGGGCCGGATTACCATAGGGCGAGGGAGAATGATACAAAAGATCCTTTTTCACGGATCTTTGTCAAATGTAAGATGAATACCCGGCTATTGTGAGGCGAGTCCGAACGGTTAGCCTTGCGCCGCTCAGTTAGTGTCATGGGTTATAGTAACGTGACTCAATTCATCTTCATGTACGTACATATGTAAATAAAATTTTCCATTTTAATTAAATCTACAATCTGACATTGCTATTTCAGCCTCTATCACATAAACCACATGTGAGAAATATAGTTTCCTTGCTTAGGTACCTTGCGAGAGTGATTAAAAAAGGAGAAAACTAAAATTAATCCTTATAAAAAGAGTTTACTCTCGCTAAATTGGGATGCTGAAATCATGTCTGGTTGTAGTCACTGATGAAGCTGCGATGGAGCTAGCGCGCCCAGATTACGCCTGATGCCCACGCTGTAGATCTTAGGCATTTAATTGACAATACTGACGCAGACAAGGAATTCCACATGTTGGGCTTTTGAGGGATGAACAAGAATGCGAAGCGCTTTGTACGACATAACAATAAGACAACCTCAAGATGTGGATAATACTCTCAGTTTTAGACATGGTAAATAGTATTATTTTGTTAAGAAATTTAAAAAACCGCGATCTTTACAAGATAACTAACCGAAAATAAGACAAAACATCATAAGGAGCCGGCAGGGGAGTTAGGCAATTGAAGTCTGATTATTTTAGCGTTTCAGAGCCAATTCATAAGAGCATTTTAATAATTATTGTCAAACAACCGCGACTGCTACAAAACAAAATTGTGTGCGTGTGGATTGAGTGAGCACCCATCAAAAATAAATAAATAAACAACCAACGAAATCTGTGAATGTGTTTATTTAACATATAATATTTATATCCTAATTTTTAGTAAAATTTATGCTTAAGGTAGGTAATAATTTGTAGATCACCTGGTTACGTATTTAAAGTTTTACAAATTATTTCGTATGCTCACTCAATCCGCACACTTTCGAAAACCCGATTTCTGATGAAAATACTGCAGATTGAAACTTCTATATATTTATGTATATAGTTTAGTAAAACTCATATGGGAATTTGTAAAATACATGTTTGTAAGTGCTCACTCAGTCCACACATTATTCGTAAGTTAAAAATTTAAATATCTTAAGATTTTTAGTATGTAGGAAACTACAAAGTAGTTCAACTTTTAGTAAAAATTAGATTTGATATAAGAAGTGGAGTGTGATCTAAAATGTGGACTGTATCTTAGATTGTATTTTAAAATGAAATTTGAATATCTTTAAATGCAGACAACGAATATGACATTTTAGATGGTGGATATTTAGTAAAAAAAATTACTGAAAGTTGAACTAGTTTTTAGTTTCCTAGATACTAAAAATCTAAAGATATTTACATTTTTAACTTACGAATAATGTGTGGACTGAGTGAGCACTTACAAACATGTATTATCCAAAAATCTGCCACGTTAGCGGTTTGTTTTGTATTTTACAAATTCCCATATGAGTTTTACTAAACTATATACATATATAGAAGTTTCAATCTGCAGTATTTTCATCAGAAATCGGGTTTTGGAAAGTGTGCGGATTGAGTGAGCATACGAAATAATTTGTAAAACTTTAAATACGTAACCAGGTGATCTACAAATTATTACGTACCTTAAGCATAATTTTTACTAAAAATTAGGATATAAATATTATATGTTATTTATATTATGTGTATGCGGCGCAAGATTGATCGTTGTGGAGAACTTTGGGGGAGGCCTTTGTCCAGCAGTGGACGTCTATAGGCTGATATGATGATGATGATGATTATATGTTAAATAAACACATTCACAGATTTCGTTGGTTGTTTGTGAGAACTGAGTGAGCATACGTTAATGAATGTATTCTTTTTATTTATCGTTTTACAAATTCATCAATTAGTTTTACAATTGTTTTAGAACTTTTACTAAATGATCAGCACATTTATTTTTTTTCATTTTTGAAGGATGCTCACTCAATCCACACGCACACAACAAAATTCATATGGAGCTCGTCAATATTGGGGACATGAGACAAAACACTCAAATAATCACTGAAATGCTTAAACAATCTCCGTTAACGTGCCTAAACTATAAATTCATCGTAACAATAAGAAATTGGGAGATGTAAGGAACTTGTGCATATCACCATTACCATAAAATTGCAGTTGTCACACTGGCAATTGTGAAATTGGGCCTGGCCTTAACCCTTTAGCCGCTCATTGTTATAACAAATCGGGACTATCTTGTGCATATCACCGTTAACATCAAATCAACCTTCGAAACGTCGAGGTAATTAAATAAACACTTTTGACATTTGTGCCAGTTCCCAGTGTCAGTTTAACACTTTGAACACCGGGAACCCGCTCCGTGGGCACTGTGCTCGTAGCGAGTTTTCGCTACATACGCATTTCTCCATGTTTTCGGCTACGCGCGTAGCGCTACGAAATCCTCGGTTGCGAAGAAGTTAAATCCTTTAGCTGCTGCTGTCGGCACACGTCCGCGTATTCACGCCTCTGCCGTCTGTCCGGAGCACTGACATGCGGTTTGTCTGAACAAGCTTGTAGTGCAATTTCCTGCATAATTATGGCGATGTTGGTTGTTTGTTTAGATCGGAGGAAGAAGACTAACTACAATACGCCTGTTTCGCTACTATGCAGTTGTAAAAACGTCTTTATAATTCCTTGTTTTTTTTTACTCATTCTGTTATTATTTTACCCATTCGAGGTATAAGTATATGACGAGAGGACACATGCCTTGTGTTTCCCGTAACAACGTTACCCCGCTGTGTAGTGAACACGAAACGTTGTTACGGGCTACGGCGTAGCACTCTTAACGGTGATGGGCCGTGAATGGCTGAATGTGCTACGGCTACGGCCGCTACGAAGTCTGGCTACGACGAATACAGCTATGCATCTTTTTTTAAGGCATGACTTGAACTGTATCAGGGCTGGTTAGGCCTCACTACCAGTAGTCAGACTTTGTGTGGGAGTATAAGCCGCTAATGGGATTATCTCCGCGCCACAGGAGTAATAGCTATTTTATTTATTTATTCAAATTAATTACACAGCATTACAGTAATTAAACTACGAGTAAGTCACTGTGAACTACAAAATCAGACAAAACAAAATCATACATAAAATAAAATAAAAAAACTTAAATCTAGTTGGATTTAGGCGACGTAACAGCGTGGCTCCGTTGCGTCGTCTGATCTGGCGCAGGATTCGGCAGATTGCGCCGGAACTGCCGAAACACAACACCCTTCGGCCAGAAGCCTGCACTTGTGATGGTGTCCTGCAGCGGCCGCGGTACGTGCACCACAAACGAGCTGAAGTGCACATAGTGGCGGGACTGCAGCTGGTGCACCCTCAGCGAGAAGCTAGTCTTCCGGCGAACGTACTCGACCACATCGTCAGCCACGGCGGAGTGATGCAAGCGCGACACGTAGAGCGCCTTACTCGGTGTGGCAATCCGAAGACCAGAACCAACCGGCTCGGCAGTGCCACTTAGAGTCTTGCATCGTAAGCATATGGTTGTATGAATATGGGTGCGAAAGTTGCTGCATTCACAAGCTAATGACACAAAATAGTTTGAACCGATTTACTGGAGTTGTGACGCGCAGATCTCTTTGATTGCTAATAAAAAAATGATATTAATACAAAACATTTATTTCGGACAAATTAATCGATATATTGTTAGTATTACAAAAATAATTTAAATAACTGTTAGTGCCTAAACTAAGATGTTAAGAGGTCCGGTGCTTGATAGGGGGGCACTGTCCCATCTCTCCGCCACGACTGCCAGGAGACTGTGTGTTGGGTTTAAATTTTTTTTTTTTATTACGGACACAGTGTAACGTAAGTCAAGGGTGAAATAGGATGCGATTGGTGTCAAATGCATGTCTATTTCACATTTATTTATTTCTTTTAATTACTGAGAAGCTTAAGAGTGCTGAAATAAGAGTGCCGGCCAAAAACCTCGTACACACTCTCAATGTTAGGTAATCTCCTACCAAAGTTAGAATCGTTAGAATAGAAAAAGTTTTATTCAAGATAACACATCATTACAATTTTCCAAATTAGGTAAGTATTAGACAGTGTATAAGAAGAACGACGCGGTTGGCGCAGTTTGCAGACACCTGCCTACTGAGCCGGCGGTCCCGGGTTCGAATCCCGGCCGGGGCAAATATTTTTGTGATGAACTCGAATATTTGTTCTTGGGTCATGGACGTTATCTATATATGCATTTATATATTATGTATATCGTCGTCTAGTACCCATAGTACAAGCTTTGCTTAGTTTGGGACTAGGTCGATTTGTGTATGATTGTCCCATAATATTTATTTATTTTATTTAGAAATCTGTTGAAGAAATCTAGCTCGTCTCATCATTCACCATTAAAGAACTAATGTAAGACTTAAAAGGGAATAAATAAAAACCGCTCCTATTAGTGCAATAACACGGCCAATTTCACGTACCAACTTCTACTCTAAGCACTAAATTGCTGCTGCATTAGAAACTCGACAGACAACAAAAGCCAGTGTCTAAGCCCTGAACAGCTACGATACCGCCGGGACCGAGGAATTAAGTCATAGTTCTTAGAAAAATATATTTCTCGAAAGTTCTCGAAGACTCGTAAAGTTAAGTAGGTAAGTAGAGAGCGGAATGCACGCAACGTGCCATGTGGACGGGAAGATGGCCGGTCGTTATTGTTGGAGGAGTTTATATAAATTCAACCGTTTCTGTTGGATACTTGATGCTTTGAGATCTAGCTGCTTGGTTGGACTTACTCTTTGTACTAAAATAAAGTATTTCGTTGTCAAGAGGACGAATATTGCATCGAGGTATAAATTTGGTATTAATTCAGTTGGTATAAGTTTGTAGAAATATTTAGCATTTAATATAAATTGCAACAATACAAAATACAACATGTGCTATAAGTATACCATTTTGTTATATTATGAATTTAAGAACACCAAAAACATGTAGGTACATAGACCTATCACAACTTGCAACAAAGGTCTGAAAGGTCTTTTGGTGGATCTTTAATTTCTACGAAATCAGTGAATACTTAATAGTTTTCCGTCGTATTTTGTCGGGCAAAACTTTAATATTTCCATATCATCTTTTTCACCGAAGTTGATAGAGAAAACATGCTAAAACGAACGTATCCGACAAAAAACGATGGAAAAACATAATACCTCAATGTGAATGCCGCATTATTTGGTTTTTTATTCAATTAAATTTCTCATGTAAATTAGAGTGCCTGAATTTGATAACCTTTCTGATAGCGTTTCTGTAAAAGATTCTGAGTCAAATCTAGTATGTCAATTATAAAAACTAACCGGTCAAGCGAAGCGTCTCCCTTTAGCTTGGTCCAAAATTCTTTCGTATGCCCGAATTCCGGGTTTGTTTTCGCCTGCTGGTGTCAACCGCCTCGGTCACCACGGACTCGTCTGAAAAGCCAGTCATAAAATAAAAACCAGTCAAGCATGAAATTTAAAAAACCGACCAAGTGCGCGTCCGACTCGCGCATCTTAACTGGCCGGGTTAGGTTAAGTTTGTACCTGGTATGTATGGCGCCGAATACAATTAAGGTGCTAAGTTAACGCAACCGATCACGTTTGTTACTTATATCAAAAAAATCATAAATACAAATAATAATGTGTAATTAAAATCGAATAACTAAGCTCAATATTTTGACATAAGTGTTAAAGTGAACTATAGGGTACTATCTAATAAATATAATAGACTTGTAATATTGCATGCCTTTCCTGGTAGAACATAAGAAACTGTATTTTATTATGACCATCTTATGTAACTATGTTTCTTGCAATAAATGATGATTGATTGATTGATTGATATATGGGAGCCCCATTTATTTATTTTTTGTTTTTAGTTTTTTTGTTATAACGGCAACAGGAATACATCATCTGTGAAAATTTCAACAGTCTAGCTATTACGGTTCATGAGATACAGCCCGGTGACAGACGGTTAGACGGACAGCGGAGGCTGAGTAATAGGGTCCCGTTTTTACCTTTTGGGTACGGAACCCTAAAAAGTCAAATCCTAATAAAACCAATTTCACACTGAGCGCACCGTTATGTTTATTTGAAAGCCTCAATGAAAACTCGTTTATCGGGCAATTCGCAAAGACAGCAGTCGTGCGAAACACACATTAGCATACTAAAATGGGAGTTAAGCAGCGTGGAACGACACTCCGGGAGAGCTAGGAATGGGCGACATTATAAGATGCCAATTGTAACAGTATAGTAAAGTTGCTGCGAGTGTTGGATAGATTGGCTGTAGCCTTAATAATTATAGAAGAGTAAAGTCTTAAACTGGACGTTTATCATACAGTGGCACGCGACTTTTGGGCTCGCGACAAATACCAGACCTGTCAATTTTCTTTCAATACCGTGTTCCTGAGATAAATGGTCCTGACACACAGAAGGACGGACGGACGGACAATAAAGTGATCCTATAAGGGTTCAGTTATTTTCCTATTGAGGAACTGAGTTTGTCACGTTTTTTATAGAAATAAAACGCTGCAAGTAAAATAAGAAAAACAATATATTAAAATAAGGGCGTAGGTCCGATGCCGATCATAAATCTGCCTGGTGGTTGCTTAAAAATAACCTATTTCTACAACTTATCCAGGAATTCAGTCGCAGTAGTGTGTAAGGAGACTCAAAACCCTTGTAGTTCGGCGTTTACGAGATGAATCAACTCCCAACGTAGTTCCTGAGATAAGAACGAAGAGCATGTAACACTATGTATTTACAATTTGCCCATCAAAACGCTTTATTCCATCAGCGGAAGTGAATTATTACATATTGACTTCTTACTAAACAAATATTAGCTCTAAATCAAAATATAAAAATATCGATTATTTAAAAAACAACAAGTGGGTAACTATATAATTTTGCTTGTAACAAAGAACAACGTAAAGTTCTACTTCGTATGCAATACATCTATGTACTGTTAAAGAAACCATCAATTTATACTTAATATCAATTTTACATTGGGCATTAATAGGCTAAACATTCGTGTATCGTTATTATGTATAAGATTTGCACAACTTACCCAGTATGGGAATGAAAGATAAACACAAAAGCACCGGAATGACACAGGAATAACACACGGTGTCTTCTTCACAGTATTAAATAGATTACACTTTAACAGTATAACTTGTTAGCAAGGAAACATGTTCATTAGAATTAAGTAATCCACAACAAAATAACAGCGCTCGTGCATACTTGCATCGGAGCGGTGAATGCGTAGTGCTCGTGACGTCACTGAACGACTCGATCCTAACCGGTCGGCAAGCGCCCGCGTAGTTCGTTCAATTCACTACTAATAAGAATAGTATGCGTGTACGTAAAATATTTATTTATTTTCATTGTAATGTTTTATTTTTTATTAATTATTATGTTTTATATCAGTGTAAGATTGTGATTTAATGGTTATTGTTTAAATTGAAGATTTTTTTTAATTTATTTTTGTAGAATTTATTAAAATTTAGTTTTAAATGATTATTTTTAAAGGTTAATATTATTTACGTGACAGTATCCCTCTCCTTTCGGAAGGATTTTACCTCGCGTAAAATCCTTTGATATATAACTGCAATACATCTTTTTTTTTATCTTTTATCTTGATAGTTACTTATTAATTTAATGTCTTTTATATGCCATGACCCTAAATCCTGGCCAGCCATATCTTCTAAAATATACACAAGAGGAGAAATCTTTTTTTTTACTTTGCATTTTAGAAATTTTGGAGCTAATTTCTTACTGAAATGCGCATCTTTGTCGCTCTGGAAGTAGCAACGTTTCCAAACTATGTCACCCTCTTCAAATTCTGCGTGTTTTCTCCTTAGGTCGTATCGCTGAGAGTTCTTTAAGTGTGACTGCCAAAGGGCTTTTTGGACATTGTCGAAGATGAGTGCTAGTTGGCCTAGGTTCTCTGCATACGCGTCACGTGGAACAAAAATTAAGTCATTTGGGTCTTCAACATTCTCTACATAGTGAGACCCGCAAGTAACCAATTCTCTACCATGAACTAGAAAGGACGGCGTGTAGCCTGTGGTTTCATTAACGGAATTATTAACCGCGAATTGTATTTTAGCTAGATTCACATCCCAGGACCTGTGATCACCATTAACAAATGTAGAAATAGCCGTAACGATGGTTTTGTTGTACCTCTCGACAGAGTTTATTTGGGGGCTATATTTAGGTGTAAAGTGAACCTTTGGAACTTTATATGAAGTTAATAATTTATTTAAATCACGACTAATAAATTGACAGCCGTTGTCAAGGATTACTGTCTGTGGGATTCCGTGGATTAAGAACACTCCATCTTCTAAACATTTGCATATATTCTGTGCGGTAGCTCTTCTTAAAGCAAAAAGAAGACAATATTTAGAAAAACAGCATGCTACTACGAATATGTAGCAATTTTGCTTCCTAGTGTTTGGCAAGGGTCCAACCAAGTCTATAGATAATATTTGGAAGGGTCTACTACATTCTTTTGGTCTTCCCATTTTCCCTAAAGTGCCGTGAGTAGGCAATTTATAAGCCAAGCAAGTATCACACTGAGACACATAATTTACTGTATCAGTGTACATGCCTGGCCAATAATATCTTAACATCACTCTCTTATATGTTTTAAATGTTCCGAAATGACCTGCTATTGGTTCGGCATGACAAAACTTTAACACCTCTTCACGTTTCTCCACTGGTAAAACCTCTTTCCAGTCAAATTCTGCGGTCAAAGAATTTTTTGATTTAGTGTACCTATACAAAACATTGTTTTCAACTCTATAATTTGGAAAGCTGGCAGGCGATTCTTGGCATCCATTAATTAAGTTAAGGTACCACGTATCCTGGGTAGGTACGGATATGTTAGAAATGGCAGCTAAGGGTACTGCTCGCGATAGTGCATCAGGAATTATATTATCTTTGCCTTTCCTATGCTTCAATTCAAAATGAAAGGATGAAAGTCGAACACCCCATCTAGCAAGTCGACCTGTTGGATTTGATAACGATAAAAACCATTTTAGCGCGGCATGGTCTGTATATACTGTGAACATTTTACCATTTTCTAGGTAACATCGCCAGCAACTATGACGGCTAGGGTTTCTCTTTCCGTAACGCTGTAGTTCTTTTCAGGTCCTGTCAGAGAGCGACTCATATAAGCCACAGGATGCTCTACTCCGTCTATTGTTTGAGATAACATGGCACCAACGCCGAAATTGCTCGCATCAGTATGGACTTCAAAGGGATGTCCAAAATCTGGGCACGCTAATACCGGAGCTTCCGCTAGCAATAATTTAAGTTTGGAAAAAGATTCCTCAGCCTGTTCTGTCCACTGAAATGGAGGAGCGTTCTTTTTACTCGAAGTTAAGGAATTGAGAGGGCCAGCGATAGTACTAAAGTTTGGAATAAACCTTCTGTACCATGAGGCCGTTCCCAGGAAACGCTTTACTTCCTTTTTGGAAGTAGGTCTCGGGAAATGTGTGATGGCTTCAACTTTTTCTGGATCCGTGCGGAGGCCATTTGCATCAACGACGTATCCTAAATAGTTTAACCTATCTCGAAAGAAATTACATTTGTCTAGGTTAACAGTAAGATTAGCTTTGTTCAGTTTTTTTAGCACACTTGTAAGTAATTGTACATGTTCTTCAAAGGTTTTACTAACAATTATGATATCATCTAGATACGCGAACACTTTTAGTTCAAATTCAGCTCCAAAGAGGGTGTCTACTAGCCTTTGTTGTGTGGCTGGAGCATTAGTCAGACCAAAAGCTGTAACACAGAATTGTAGCGTTCCCCGGCCAGGAACAAAGAAGGCCGTTTTTTCCTTATCTGTCTCCTTTATTGGTATCTGCCAAAACGCTTTTGAAAGATCAATACTGGAAAGAAACCTGGCATCCTTCAAATTGTCCAGGATCTCAGACACGTAAGGTAAACTGTATGCATCCTTTTTTGTAACAGAATTTAATTTTCTGCTATCTAGGCAAAGTCTTGGTTTCCCATCTTTTTTCCCTACTACGAGGACTGGCGATGACCATGGGCTCTCACATGGTTCTATTACATGCAGTGACAGCATTTCATCCACTTGTTCAGTAATTATTTTCTGCTTTTCAGGCGACATGCGATAGTATCGTTGCCTGATTGGGGCAGCGTCGCCAGTATCAATTGCATGAGTTATGAGGGTGGTTCTTCCTAAACCTTTGCACTCAAAAGATATGTCTCTGAACTTGTGTATGATTTTATCCGCTTCACACCTCTGCTGAGCATTTAGGTTATCGTAACTGTATAATTTAGACGTATTTGCACCTATTTCAGATACACCAGGGTCGCTTGTTAAGTAATCAACTTTATTCAAATATTTTGGGCACAAATTAAAATTAGACCAAAAATCTATTCCAAGGATCAAGGTAGACTTAATTTGGGGAATTGCATGAGTTTTAAGAGTTTGAGTAGTGTCTTCGAAGGTAACGGGAATGTAAAAATAACCCAGAGATATTATCTGCTGCCCTCCTGCAGCGGTCACAGTTATTGTTTCATCATCGTGCAATTTAAATCCATGGCGCAACAACTGTAAATGCGCATTATTGCCGATTATCGAAACGACGGATCCTGAATCAAGTAAACCATACATTTCTAAGGCTATATGATTTTTAACTACTATTTTTACATAAGGACGAGGATCATCATAAGGTTTGTTGAAAATTGCCGCCAGTGTATAAGATTTAAAGAAATTTGCTACAGTGACAAGCCACTTACTCCAATCTTTTGGATCAAAGTTATTAGTGCTACTAGCAACGTGACAATTTTCAACATTTATTCGTTTTTTGAATTTTCGGACGTGGATGGTTTAGGATTGCAATTGGGACAGTCAGGCAACCTCACATTTTGCATTCCACATTTGAAACAAAAAATATCATTTCTATCAGCAGTACATTCAGACATTGTATGAGTGTCGACACGACAACGGTAGCAGAATTTTTTACTATTCGCAATAGCGTAAGTTTTATTAGTCGTTTCCGTTTTACTTCCTTCATAAAATTGCCTATTAGTAGTGACGTAATTATTCGATTTATTATTAGGCTTAGGCGAGTAGGAATAATTGGACCTAACCATATTTTTATTGGTATCCTTGGGACCTCTATACGCAAACTCTGGAGCCAAGGTAGTCGCGTTTACACTTGGTGGTTCTTTGAAATTGTCACAACGAGTTTTTACGTGCTCATAATTTTTACAAAGTATTCGCAAACTCTCAATACGATCAATTTCAGGACAAGTAGCGAGAATATTCGCGTAACATGGCCGTATGTTGTGTAATATTATCTCTAGTCTGTCAGATTCGTTCATAGGCTTACTTAGACGCTTAAACATGCCATCCATTATTGCTAAATATATAGCGATGCTTTCCGAATCACCCTGCGTACGATTACGTATCTCCGCTAACATTTTGTAATCATAGTCAATAAAATCAAAATCTTCTTTTAAGACCGAAAGCAAATTCTTCCAAGAAGTAGTGCGCTCTTTAACACTTCGAAACCAATGTAGGGCATCCCCTGTAAAAATTTCAGTTGCACTGGCTAACATTTTACCATCCGGGATGTCTTTTGCTACCCGAAATTCCTCAACCCGTTGAATAAATGAACGGACACAAGTTTTTCCGTCATACTTGAGTTTTGATAATTCAGATGTTATACCGCGATCACAGGTCACCGAAATGTGAGTCGGCCTATCTGAGGATACCTCCGGTTTGTTGCTGGCCTCAGAAAATATTTCAGGATCAGAGGCATTAGATGAGCCAGATAAGTCTAGGAACTGATTTTCGAGACCCTCCACTGTTTTTTTTAACTTCTCATGCGTCGCCAAGTCCTCAGGGGTCACAGGCATAGCTCGTTGTACCCGAAAGTATACATGATTTAATAAAGCGTGAGTCCTAGAATGTAAA
Source organism: Apotomis turbidana (assembly GCA_905147355.2). Lineage (NCBI taxonomy): Eukaryota > Metazoa > Arthropoda > Insecta > Lepidoptera > Tortricidae > Apotomis > Apotomis turbidana. The sequence continues at coordinate 24,473,570 of LR990283.1, read as the reverse complement.
GAAATTTGATATTCTGTTTTTAAAGCGGCTAGGTTATGTTTTACTTTCGAAATAGTATCGACAATGTCACGGCAATCTTCAGTGAAATCTAAGCAAGATTCTAAAATATCAGTCGCAGCATATTTCTGAGTAAGTTTGGTTACCTGCCTCCTTAATTCGAGAACGTTCTCTGCCGGAATTCCCCCCCTAATATTGACTTCGTAAATTAATTCTTGTTTCTGCAAGAGCAAGTACTTTAAAGAACGATCCATTTTGATCAAGATAATAAACTGGGTATGTTGTGCAAAATATCCGTACAGACTAATTTAACAAACAATAATACAACACATTAAATATGTAAGAACTCGAAATAAACGCTAATTGTTATTACAAATAAAGCACTTTTTTTTTTTATTACCGAGCAAAGCATGGGAATAATACTAGTTTACAGAGTAGCAACACAAGCACTTAACAAGAATAATTTGATATATTAAAAATTAATTCAAATTTCAAAGCCAAAAAACAAATTAAATAGGCAAAGCCGCGTGATCTGTCTAGTTAACAAGATCTGTTTATACATGCAACTTAAATTAAATGTTATCTATAGTAAATTGAGGGTACAGTTTTTTTTATGAAAAAAAAAATTTAGAGTTGTCTTAATCAAAATAACACCAGGACAGATACGTAAATGATCTTAAAATTAAACCACGTTTATGGGCGCCACTGTCACGTTTTTTATAGAAATAAAACGCTGCAAGTAAAATAAGAAAAACAATATATTAAAATAAGGGCGTAGGTCCGATGCCGATCATAAATCTGCCTGGTGGTTGCTTAAAAATAACCTATTTCTACAACTTATCCAGGAATTCAGTCGCAGTAGTGTGTAAGGAGACTCAAAACCCTTGTAGTTCGGCGTTTACGAGATGAATCAACTCCCAACGTAGTTCCTGAGATAAGAACGAAGAGCATGTAACACTATGTATTTACAATTTGCCCATCAAAACGCTTTATTCCATCAGCGGAAGTGAATTATTACATATTGACTTCTTACTAAACAAATATTAGCTCTAAATCAAAATATAAAAATATCGATTATTTAAAAAACAACAAGTGGGTAACTATATAATTTTGCTTGTAACAAAGAACAACGTAAAGTTCTACTTCGTATGCAATACATCTATGTACTGTTAAAGAAACCATCAATTTATACTTAATATCAATTTTACATTGGGCATTAATAGGCTAAACATTCGTGTATCGTTATTATGTATAAGATTTGCACAACTTACCCAGTATGGGAATGAAAGATAAACACAAAAGCACCGGAATGACACAGGAATAACACACGGTGTCTTCTTCACAGTATTAAATAGATTACACTTTAACAGTATAACTTGTTAGCAAGGAAACATGTTCATTAGAATTAAGTAATCCACAACAAAATAACAGCGCTCGTGCATACTTGCATCGGAGCGGTGAATGCGTAGTGCTCGTGACGTCACTGAACGACTCGATCCTAACCGGTCGGCAAGCGCCCGCGTAGTTCGTTCAATTCACTACTAATAAGAATAGTATGCGTGTACGTAAAATATTTATTTATTTTCATTGTAATGTTTTATTTTTTATTAATTATTATGTTTTATATCAGTGTAAGATTGTGATTTAATGGTTATTGTTTAAATTGAAGATTTTTTTTAATTTATTTTTGTAGAATTTATTAAAATTTAGTTTTAAATGATTATTTTTAAAGGTTAATATTATTTACGTGACAAGTTATGAATATGAGTATGAGTTTCGGCCGCCCCCTTCATCACCTGAAGTACCTACAGGAACTTCCTGTACTCAAATGTAGTGAATCAGATTGAGGTACATACCTTTACCTGTAGCTTTTAGTTGGCAAGTAAAAAATCGTTCTCGTTCGTACCTATTTCTTTATAATATTTTTTTCTTGGTATATGAGAAAACTGTAAAAATTCTATATCTGACAAGTTGTTTTCGTAGACTTGAACGCTTCGGGGTGTAACGAAAAATAAAAATTTGGAACACTCCTGACACTGAATAGCTGGTCAATATGAAACCCTCATTTAATTAATGATATGCTAGTAGAGCTACAAAAAAAAATAGTTTGAGGAGGATATTCTTAAATAAATAAATAAATACTAAAGGACAATCATACACAAATTAACCTAGTCCCAAACTAAGCAAAGCTTGTACTATGGGCACTAGTTATCTAAATAAATAATATATAAATACATATCTAGATAACATCCATGACCCAGGAAAGAATATTCGAGTTCATCACACAAATATTTGCCCCGGCCGGGATTCGAACCCGGGACCGCCGGCTCAGTAGGCAGGTGTCTACAAACTGCGCCAAACGCGTCGTCTTGGAGACTACTGCTTTGATGTCGACTACCGCTTTGATATCGACTACCAAACGTAGCTTAGAACGCTCTCGACAGGCTTTCGATAAAAAAAAACAAACTCAAATCAGTTCACCCGTTTGGGATATGATGCCGCAGCCAGACATAACATAAAATACACATGTTAGACTTATCAAACTTATAGGGTGCTTCTTTCTTCGTCGGGGCTAAAAAACTACACAAAATTAAGTACACTAATGAAGAAATTTCCCAATTATTCATATCCTACGGACTATAAATCCTCAGTAGGGTGTCCAAAAGGCTGGCCGCATTCCCACACACCGTAGAATGGAAATAAATGTTCACACTGTATAAATTATGAGCCAGGCCTAGGTCGCCATGGTCCATTTAAAAATGTTTTTTATAGAGATATAAATTGCAGTTTTCAGAGTTACCCACGAGTCTACTGGATTTATATTCTCTTACTGGCATATAATATTTAAATTATTCATTTGACTACGTGGTTAATGCAGTTTGTAATGCAGCAGCCTACCGAGCCCGCGGTCCGGGGTTCGAATCCCGGCACAGACAAATATTTGTGTGATGAACTTGAATATCTTTTATCTGTTTTATATATGTATTATGTATATCGTCGTCTAGTACCCATAGTACAAGCATGGCTTAGTTTGGGACTAGGTCTATTTGCGTAAGATTGTCCCTTAATATTTATTTATTTGTCATTTTCGCTAATGCGTTTGGGTGCCGAAGACAAAGCCCTAAATCTATTTTTTTTGTTTAACGTACTTGATTAAAAAGTATTCTATATACATGAAGGGTGTACAAAAAATGCTACCCTCGTAAGTAGTTAAGTATATTTTGGCTACATTTTGATTTTTATAATAATTACACACTATTACAAAAACCAAATTTGAATTACATACGATTGAATTTTACAAAAAAAACGGTTAGGTACGGATTCGGTAACTTTCTATAAGAAGTTTTAATCAGAACTGGTAACTAATCAGGTTAACTGGAAAATTCCCTTACAAGGATAAGTGCGCCTTTGTACCTATATGTTATTTGTAATAGATGTATTTTGTAACTGTTTTTGTGTACAATAAAGTGTTTACTTACTTACTTACTAACGACAACGCCATAACGCCATCTGTGGATTCATTATGCAAACACGAAGGCTCTATGAAGGTTGAAGGTGGTGAAGCTTTGGGTGTCCGTGGATAATATAACGATAGTGGCGCCCTCTTTGAGGACTATAGGACGTAGATGGGGACTGCGATAAACACCCTAGAGCATAATATATAGCCCTGCAAGGGGTTTTACAACCAACGCCATATTGCGGATTTTCAGTGGTACTAAATTATTTTACTGGCAACGACTAATTTTTGGCAACTGACGTTGAATTGAAACGCGGTTAATGTCACTGATGTAAACAAAGAGGAAACAGGATAAAATATTCCGCAAATTTCAAGTATTTTTATAATAAAGCCAAAACTATCCACAGTGATGAAAGTCAAGTTTTTCAAATAGGATTCAGTATTTATTTCGCAAGGAGAACGAAGGATTGAGCAGCATTCCGGTAAACAATGTTTTGAATTTTGATAATGACAAATCCTTGACTGACGTTTAATAATTAGTGACCGACCGAAGTTTCGGTTTCGGTTTCGGTTTCGGCCAGTTTCGGCCTAAAAATCATGTTTCGGCCAAAGGTTCGGTTTCGGCCAAAAAACAGCCGAACCTTTCGGCCGCGCCGAAACTTACAACATCGTACTGTCGGGTCGCGTTCGGCTAACGTCGCGTCGGGTGCGCTCGGCAGTCGGCACGGCTGGCAATATGGCGTCGCTCGTCTGACTTCGCTGGCCGCTGAATCACTTTGCTCAGTGAGGTAACTTTTGAGTTTGTTCCCCGAATAATTTTAAGTAACTGATCGAGCGAGCAAAGCATTTCCGTGTCAGCGTGGCCCAAAATTCTTTCGTATGCCCGGATGTTTGGATGTCCATGCGCTTACCGGCTGTTTGCCTTGTCTTAATGTCGCATTTCTTAACCGATTCTCATGAAATTTTGTGAGTATGTTCGATAAGTATTATAGTATTTTTTTTTTGATTCAGTTTTTCTAAATTTGCAAAACAGCGGTGATTTGCGGTTAAAAATTTACATTAACATTAAATTTACCTAATTTACTTTTTGTTATGAATTTATCAACTCATAGTGTAATTTTTAACACAGATTTTCTTAATTTACAAACAAATTGACGGCGATATTGATTATTTAGAATAAAAGTTAGGTTTACTTATCTTATAAAACAACTTTAGGATTCCTCATTATTGCGTGTAGTGGTTTGAATTAGCGTTACGAGGCTGCCTGATTGCAATTATAAAAAATGAAACTCAATCAATTATTTTGCTGCTAGGTTTTTTAACTTGTTTCATTTTATGCCATCTACAATTAACAGATTGGTGCCTCAGTACAGTATTACAGCTGTTAATGCTTTTCACTTTTCGGGTAATTTAATTTAGACCCAGTGTCAATCTTAAAATGACAATTCAACAAAAGTGAAACGTGAGTTTGTGGTGTGATTGCTGAAATTTGTAATGTTTTTACTTTGTCTAACCCCATCTCACTCTATATCCATCTGCACTTTTTAATATTTCTCTAATCGACAAAAATAATCTAAGTATATACTTATCAAACCTACTCACAAAATTTCATGAGCATCGGTTAAGAAATACGACCTCCAGGCGAGAACAGAAAAGCGTCCAATCGTCCGTACATACGAAAGAATTTTGGACCAAACTGAAACTGAAACACTTAGCTCCATCGATCAGCAAAATTTTTCAACGTATTCATTATTAGATTTAGAAAGAACGGCCTGCTGACATTTTATACAACGTTTTAATCACGTTTATGAAAGGTTCGGTTTCGGTTTCGGCCGAAACTGTTATCAGAACCGAACCTTCGGTTTCGGTTTCGGTTTCGGCACAGAAACGTGTTTCGGTCGGACACTATTAATAATGCAAATATGACGTATGCACATTATTGCCATATGAAAGCTGTTTGTAGCGCCACTATCCCTGGGCCGGACCGACGCTTGCTATTTGCTTTCCCCTCTCTGCCTAAACGATTAGAAGAAATATTTCACCGTAAGGTATCTCTATAAGATTCGTACAAGGCGAAAGTTTCTTACTATGACGAGGGCTACTTCTACGTGTAAAAAAATGGGATTTTTTGGAAAATTTCGTCCATTTCCATATTATGAAGCGTGTACATTTTATGAGCGTTTTTATCAATAGGTCAAACGTTTTTTTTTTTTTGACAATTGAGTTGTCAGTCGCGAACGAAAAGGTGATGCTGTCAGTCACTGTCGTCTGTCAGACAGAAGCGGACATTATCGTATCGGAGCGGCTATTGTTTGTGAATTTTAATGCTGTGATCATTCCATGCTCCAAAATGAATCAAACGTTGAACGTCGACCAGCTGAACTCTGCTTTAAATTCGCTTCGTACGTTACGGTCTAGCGTCAGTCATGTTTTCGAAACGTTATCAAATGGCCTGCGAGCAGACCACGGTGAAGAAGGCAAAGACAAGTTTCTTTTGGAGCTACAAGAACTTCTTAACAATGTAAATATTAACCTGAGAGATTTAGACCAGACAGTTAACAGTCTGCCGGTGCCTACAACGCTCACTTTAAATTTGGGGAACACGACTTACCTTAGCCAAGAAACAACGCAAGAACGCCAAGCATATTACACGCAGTTGGTCAACAGCTACAAGTGGACCGATAAAGTGCATGAGTACAGCTCTTTTGCCCACACATTGCTAAGCCAGAATTCGCTTAAACGCTCGTACATAAATTCGGGCAACACTAAGAGACGCGGCAAACTACAGAGTAACCACAACGTAGCCCCAGTACAGGTTGATAGCGTCATCAATAACATCGACAGATCCTACAACGATATGAAAATAACTATCTCACGCCCTTTCGCAAGCAACGCTGTTGTCCAAATTAACTTAAGCCATGTCTTAAAAGCTGTGGTTGCGTTTAAAGGTTTGCTGATGGAATGGGTAATGGTCAAAGGATATGGTGAAACTCTTGATCTGTGGACAGAATCTCGTCACCACGTCTTCAGAAAGGTGACCGAGAATGCTCATGCAGCTATGCTTCACTTTTACTCTCCAACATTGCCGGATTTAGCAGTACGGTCATTCATGACATGGTTGCATAGTTACGTAAACCTGTTCAGTGAGCCATGCAAACGGTGCTCTTGTCACCTGCACCACACGTCGCTGCTGCCGCCTGCGTGGCGTGACTTCCGCACTCTGGAACCGTTCCATGATGAATGCAAACAATAGTCTTTGTGGTATTGAACGAGAGGGTGTGGAACAGACTTGTGTTGGGTGTACTCTCGTTCAATATAAGTGAAGTTTGATATGGTGACCGTTTAAAGTAGATTTATACCAACAAAAATGTAACTGTTTGTTTAAATAATTAACTATTTCTCCTGTAATTGAAAGGAATGTATTTGTATGTATTTTCATAAGATTAGATTACAATAATTATTGTCTATTTAGATTTTGGGTTCTCTGCCTTTTCGCCGAATTACGTTTCGTCAAACATTTCATTTCGCAAAAGTTTCATTTCGCCAAAAGCATTTTTCACTGAAACTGTAAACTAATTCGAATTGTTATAAAACAAACCTAACCTAACCTAACCTAATCTAAAGGATGATATTTACAACAATCTGAAATAGTTTACAGTTTCAGTGAAAAATGCTTTTGGCGAAATGAAACTTTTGCGAAACATAATTCGGCGAGAAGGAAGTACACCTAGATTTTGATATGTAAAATATTTCAAAATTGCTGTGAAATCAGTAATGATTAGTAAATATAGGAACTTAATTGGATATAGTAAAGAGAATCCTGTCCATACAAAAAAAGAAACAGTTTTTTGGGGTTTAGAATAGATCCCACTAAAGTTGGATTTTCTGTAACCAATCAATTATTTGTTTAAACAAATTAACAGATCTGACTACACCATGAAAGAAGGTATTGTATTGTTACCACATTCACTGCCCGGGAGTGTGACTGAGGAACAAACTTGAATGACAGTGAATGCATATATGTATCGCTGACAGTGAATATGTTAAACGATACTTAAGAAGTGTATTCTGGAGGCTTCATATTTATGTAATTGCTATTACAAGTGGCACTCACATCATCGTATCATGTTTTGATAGCCAGATCCACTCCTGATTAGTGCTTAGCTTAATTATATGAGAAGAGTTCAATAACTCCCTTACTGCCCTGGTTGGTAAAATGAGATTCTCCAAGGTACTCTCTTATTAGAGATATTTTCTATCCATTGATCATAATATTTTCTCTAAACAAAATAATTTTAACAGTAATGTTGGATATCTTAATCTGATAAAACCGGCCAAGAGCATGTCGGGCCACGCTCAGTGTAGGGTTCCGTAGTTGATCATCCTTCACAATAGACCGTTGTTTTAAGCCCGAGGTTTAAATTGCGAGAAAGATTTCAAGCTCTATAAAAAGGTCGTCAACGTCAAAGTAACTGTAATTACTTATTACCATCTGGAAGTCAACTTACGTCCTTTTAAAGAAAATTATGAAATTTTGCGATAACTCAAAAACGACTCGACCGATTTTGCTCAATATAGTTTTCATTGAAAGTACTTATAAGGCCTCATATTCATGAATTTTTCCATAATTTTTTGACCCGTGGTTGAAAAGTTGGGGGGGACGCTATTTTTTTTATTTTCGGAGCGAATATTTACAAAACTGCTGACGTTATCAAAAAATTATGTTCAGAGACCCCTATTATTTTTAAAAGACCTATTCAACGATACCCCACACACTAGAGTTGAACCGAAATAAAATTCACCCCCACTTTAGGTGTTCGAGAGGTACCCAAAAACATTTTTTTTCCTTAGTTTTTATTTTACCGTTTTGTCGGCGTGATACATACACATACTCATACCAAATTTCAGCTTTCTAGTACTAATGATCACGGAGCTAAGCCGCGGACGGACGGACAGACGGACATGGCGAAACTACAAGGGTTCCTAATTGACTACGGAACCCTAAAAAATATGTGGTAAAAAAATCATGTAGGAAGCACCAGCCGCCCCTTTCTCAGCAATTCTCACAATTGGCTGCACTTAATACATTACGTTATCTGGTATCTATCACTACACATGTATAGGCTGACAGTATGCACTTTATTTCAACTATATTGCAATCATCCATATTTATAATACCTACTGACATACTGTAAAAATATAGGAGGCTGATACAGTCCATGAGTCCTCTCAGATTGCGATTCGGGTTTGGGTAAAAACGGAGAGGTTCTTATCGCGTAAGAGCGAGCGAGACAGGTATAAAACTCAAATCGCGTTTTAACAACTCACGCACTGTAACGATTTTACATACATATAAAATATTTTATCAATAAGTAATTATATAGTAATGGTACAAAATATAAATAAAATAAAGAAAGAAATTTAGATTTTTATTTCAACATAACATTAAAACTTCAACATACTATCAGAACATTTTATCATTCTACACAAATGGTTTACTCAAAGCTATAGTATGATCTACACTGCACACCACTTTCAGCACATGGGCGCCAACCGCCACTTTCATAGGGAAATGCTGGTCTTTACAATGCCCTAGACCGAGACACCCATGCCGGTTCCTGCCCCACATGTAAAGGTCTCCGTTGTTAGTGACGGCTGCTAAGTGTCCGATGCCGCAAGCCACTTTTTCCACCGTACATTCCGGGTTGAATTCGTTGCGGCCGAAGAACGCAGGCGGTATAATTTTAGGTTTGGCGCTGTTGGCAACGTTAGGCCCGAGACCTAACAATCCGTAACCCCAAACGAAAACGTCGCCTTGGTCTGAAACATTATTGCATTTTGCTGTAATAATATGCCTATGGTTGAATGCAAGTTTTTAGAAATCAGTGTGCTAAGAGTTGTATGAACACTTTTAAATAAAAAAGTTAGTAAACCATTGATACAAAAATCAGAGCTCAAAGAAAAATTTAAATGCGTAATCTGGTGGAAGAGACCGGGAATCGAACCCGGCACCTCTGGATTACCGGTCCAGCGCGTTAACCTTTTCGCTACCCTAACGCCCAGATAACCTTTCGAAATTCGGTCTCTTCCACCAGGTTACGCATTTCAATTGTTCTTTGAGCTCTGATCTTTGTAAAAAGGTAGGTTATTATTATTATTGTACAAATTCCTATTTTTTCTAACCAATAAAAATAAATGATGTACCATTGACAATGAGGCAGAAGGAGCCACCGCTGGCGACATCGACGATCTTCCCCAGGCCCCTGGTGAAGCCCAGCAGCGCGTACGACATGTTGACCTGCTGTTGCGCCATCGCCATCGGCACTTGGCCGTACTCCGAGTTGCCCCAGCCGAACAGCTCGCCCTTATCTGTAAGAAAAGTTTATATGATATGTGACGTCTTCGACCAAAACGGACCGCTTTGTCGCTTACTATAAAGCGGTAGCGACGAGCGGCCGAAGGTGGGGACCGGAAGGTCCCAGAAGGAAGCCGCTCCCTTGTATGGCCGCCGCTCGCCACTACCGCTTGCCGCCGGAATCGTAGCATGTCCGTAACGACTAATTTTTTTTGTATGTTCATACCAAATAACTTGTCAACGCTTGCCGCGTCTGTACGCTTGCTAAGCCTCTGCAAACCTATAGGACGCAGTTACTTAGATTAGAGTTGGACGGAACTACATAGTGCTCACTCTAACATATAACTGTGTCTTGTAGGCTTGCCGAGGCTTCGCAAGCATGTGGACGCGGCATTTGGTAACCGACAAACACACGTATCATGAACCAGTACTTCAAAATTCACGTTGGAACGCCACTGACCTGTTCTTGAGGATACTTCAGTGAGGTCTCTATAATATACTTTGTACGTTGCTTAGACCATTTTTAACATTATACAGCTATCTACAGAAAACTTCTAAATAGATAGACAAATAGATTGCACTTGTGTCTAGGCACTTTTGTATACACATTTGGAATCATAATTTAATTATCGATGTAAATAAAAGAAAAATAAATTCCCCATATTCCAATTGATAATAATAAATTATTATAATGAATTATACAATAAATATTATGTGAGGTACCTTCCATTTATGGACGAAGGCCTCCTCCATTTCATGGCAATCATCTCGATGTTGTGCACGTAGGACCCAGAGATTTCCGGCCACTGACACAACATCGTCCGGCCATCGGCAGACTATTGATTCAAACTAGTATGTAATTCTAAGAGGCTTGTTTCCTTATAACACTCGTGCGTCCCTATCTGCATGTGTATAAATATACTGAAACTCACCACTAAGCGCCAGTACGCAGTCTCCAGTAGAGGCCACTTTAACAATCTTTTCGCTAGTAATGTCTCCTTTGACCGGTGTGGGCACGCTCGTATTCTCATACGTCCCGAGGCCCGTTTGTCCGTCGGCGCCCCAGCCGCAGGCCCACACCCGACCCGACTCTGTTATGAACAGACTGAAATATTTAAAAAGGATATTGTGTTTTGCTCCAATATAGTTTATGAAATTTTATTTTATGTAACATTTCTAGTAAATAATCTATTTCATTTTCTACTTCAAAACAAATTATAGCACTCAAACTTTGTGAAAAAAGATATAAGATTATATTTACGTCTGTACCCCTAAAAAAACATCTTAGATTTACAACTACCTGCCCACGTTTTTCTTAATTCTTACAAAATTATGAGGAAGAGACAAGGGGAAGAATGCAAATTCTTATAGCAGTTAGCATTATTGAAGTGAAACTTCTAATGTGACTTCCAACAAGGTTGCGTTAAACGTTATGTTGTGGAGGGGGTAACGGATTTAAGGTTAATGTCAAGTCTCTTGTGAATATCAATTGATTGTTAGGTTTTCTCTTTTGAAATTACAATTTCTACCCCTTCCTATTTTCATTTCCACATTACGAAGTTTCACTTCTTCCGCGCAGAGGGCCTCCACGCACTATTTTTTTTTATCACATTCCAGACTTTCAGAACCTAGACTCCTTACTTTTTTTTAACAAATGATGTACTTATTTGTTTTTGCTGTACATATGACAGACTAGATTTGAACAGGATTTTCACCTGTTAAATTATTTCGTAATGGTGTACCTTATAAAACTTGTGCGTACCGTTTAATAAATTATAATTTATTACGAAAGACTTGTAAAGTTTCTAAAGGCTCATAAGGTATGTAGAAATGTAAGTCAAGAATAATACAACAATGACAACTCAGTAAACTTACGTGTGATCCTGCCCGCAACACACATCTGTAATCCTCTCTTTGCCTAAACTGCGTATGTTGTAAGTGACCATGCTGCCCTTGTACTCCTCGTTACTGACTATCTTACGGCCACACTGGCCATATGCATTGTTGCCTAAAGTGTATGCTCCTTCTGTGTCTGTGAGTATTACGGAGTGAGCCCTGCCTGCTGCTAAACCAATAATCTGAAAAAATATTTTAAACCTTGTATTGCCTAAGAAATTATTGTTAATTATATGCATTTTAGTACTGTAATTGTTTATCGGATGTTCCTCCTGGCCAAAACCACCCATGAAACTCATGGGCTCTTAGTGTGTGTTTTTTTCTGCCCATTTACAAAACATGAAATTATTTATGTATTTCTTATACTAAACAAGACAATAAAGACTTTCTGGTGACCTTATATTGCTGCAAAAAATTTAGAAATTTAGGGAGTCTTATGAGAGCCATTGAATTTTTCAACCAGATAATTCCTTTTTAATATGCCTTAGGGTGGCATAATTTTATCTTCCAATCAACCAATTGTTTTGTTTACATTATTATTTTGTTCAATTAATCTTAGATGTATTTAGCAATAGCCACTTTTAAAACTTCACTTACTTTAGTTTCTAAAGACTTATAAGGTATGTAAATAGGTGCAGGACTCAGTAGCATTTCCAGAGGATGTCCAATTCTTGGTGCATGATACCCAATCTGTGAGTCCGTATTAATGCCTGTTCCAAACACCTTGTGTTGCTCGCTAGTTTTGACTGCTGATATTGTGAATCCGTAACCACATGCTATTTCTGTTACCTGCAATGTTATTAATTTAATATTATTGTTTAAAAGTAATATACAAAACAAAAACACAATTAAGTTTGCAAACTTGACTTAATTGTATAATAATTAATAATTAAAGTTTAAAAATAGACTTACATCAAATCTCTCTCCAAAAGTCGATCTCATGGGGTACCAAGCAAGGGTGAAGTTGTTCTTATACGCCTTTTTACCGCGATTTTTGCCCCTTGGCAAGTGTATTCCAAGGGCCCCCGTTTCTGCCAAGCCCCACACATACACCCGACGGTCAGAGCTTTTGCTCAGAGAGTATTGAAATACTGAAACAAGTTGAATTTATTACAGCAATATATTTCATTATCATCAATTATCAACACGTCTTTAAGGTTTTTTACTTGGTAATTCCTCTTCATTTGTTAGATATTTTTTTCTGGAAGTAGCATAAGCCCTAGGTACTAGGGCACAAAAGTTTCTATTACGTAGTAATACTTTTAAAGCTTGCATTTTGATCGTAAATTGTTCACATCGTATACATAATTGTACAATTTAAAATTTATTTTATGACTTATGTAGAGGGAAAAGGTTATGTTATGCACCTGACACTGACAGTAATACTGACACTGACAGTGACATTGATTTATCATTTTGCTAACCAACCAGGCTGTTAAAGGTAGTGTTAAAAACGACGCGATCTTATTGTATATATGGCTAGGGCATGTGCATCAATTATATTCTTTGATGTGCATCGAATGAATACCGCGTCGTACCATGCTTGGCGCCGAAGCGCATGCTAAAAGGAAAATTTGAAGACTAATGCTGTGCTTCAAAGACTGCGCCAAGCGTGATATGGCTGTTTTTAAAATTGAGTACAAGGCTTGGGAAACATTTGCCGAAGACCGAGACGGATGGCGCAAATGCGTTTTTGATGGTCGCAAACCTTGTGATGAAGCCTGGTTTGAAACTTTAGCCAGTAGAAGAATACGTAGGCAGCAAACCAGCACTAGAGCAACTACTGACTTTAAACTATTTATGTCAGAAGTGCGGGCGATTGTGCAGGTCACCAAAAAAGGTGCCTCACTGTACTATAGCACTGCGTAAGATCGTCTGTAACAGACGAAAATGGCCTATGATGATTTTATTAAATACACATTAATTTAACACATACTAATAATATGCCCTCGTTCTCTAGGTTACCCTTTGAAATAGTGCCATAGAGGGCAAATCATAGAGACTGTTCCCTAGAGACCCAGACCCATACTCTTAGACCTATGGAGGCTGGAATACAACCAGACCAGACGCCACTACATCATTTACCGCAGTAGCATCCAGTATAGGCAGGCGTAAAAAGATTAGTCCATTCAAAAATTTTATGATCTCTGGTCTGGACCCTCTTAGCCGTCAATAAAGTTACCATTACCATGTGAGCGTCTCTCGTGCTTAAAATTTCTTGAGGTGGCAAACCAATATCATCAAACATTATTGCTGTGACGCAACCGGACCTCGGATTCATATGGACCGGCGTAGGTACAGAGGCCGTGTCACGTTGAGATAATTATATTTTGAGTTTAGTTTCTCTCTTGCGGACTAGGCGCGTAGAAAAGTTTAAAATTATTATTATATTGTACTGGTCACATAATGTGGTTATGTTTCTTAGATATAATATAAATTAACGTTGTAGGTAACGACAACACTAGTTCGACTTCAATGCAACGCTGTGTTAGGAAATGTAAAACTTTTAGTACCATAGAAAACAATGTGATGAGAGGACAACAATAAATTTTATTGAATCAACACCATATACTCTATTTTAATACTATTAATTATTATAATGACTGGATATTACACAGATTAAAACAGATAAAATTACTTAATTTTAGACAGCAAATTTGCTCTAAACTGAGTGTTTTGGAACAGGGCTTTGACGAGGCTCCTTAGTTCCTCGGTTCTGAAGTGGATGGCAAGAGGGCCCTTGCCGTCGCTCCAGTGGTTGTCGATGTCTTTCAGGGAACCGCCCAGGACGAAGATCAGCTCCTGCAGCTTGATCCAGGATTTGACGTGCTCCTCCACATCAGTAGGTTTCTGGAAGGAAGTCAAATATTGTGTGAGGAAGTAATAGTGAAAATTCTAGAATTATTTTCTTCATTGTGTATTGCGTAACGTTATGTTATAATTTTTTCATCACACTTGCTCGTAAACAAGGGTTACATGCTAAAAAGCGGGCGATTTTGGTATTGACTACTATTTATAACTGTTGTTTTATTTCCTGCAAAGTGTGATGAAAAATGTCGTACGTGACTCAGGTGTAAATGAATTCCAAACTCGTGTCAGAAGTGCGAGTTCTGTAAATCCGAATTGAAATATCTTGGGTACATTGTCAATGAGCAAGGTCTTCAAACCGATCCAAAAAAACTCGAGGCAATTAGAGATTATCCTACCCCTTCAACTGCCAAGTCACTGCGAGCTTTCATCGGCATGTGCTCCTACTATCGTCGATTCGTAGATGGTTTCTCTTCTATTATTGCTCCCCTTACGGCGCTCATCGGAAAGAAGAAAGGGCACGATCCAATCGATTGGAATGACAGTGCTGGTGCAGCCTTCTCAAAATTGAAGGATGTCTTGATTAACTCTCCCTTGATGGCTTGTCCCGACTTTGAGAAGCCGTTCATCCTACAGTGTGATGCTAGTCAGGTTGGTTTAGGGTCGGTTTTGGCCCAAGAATTTGACGGTGTTGAACATCCAATCGCATATTATTCCCGTTTATTTAACAAGGCCGAACGCAATTATGGGACAACTGAACACGAACTTCTTGCTGTTGTCGATTCCATCAAGCATTTCCGCGGTTACCTCGATGGTATGAAATTTAAGATTGTGACAGATCATATTGCGCTTAAATGGTTAGTCACTCTCGATAATCCTACTGGTCGTTTGGCTCGTTGGGCAACTTTGATTTCCCAATATAACTTTGAAGTTGAACATAAGAAAGGCGTTTTGAATGTCGTTCCCGACGCCTTATCTCGCGCTCAAGTGGGTCTAGTCTCATATGCGCGTGGAATCGATCCATCTGGAGATCCTTGGTACGAACGTATTTATCAGGGAGTTGTAGCTAACCCGCAAATGTTTACGGCGTTTGCTCTTCGTGATGGTGTGTTGATGCGCGAGATGGCAGTTGAAAACCCGTTGGTTCCCAATCCTTGGCGTATTGTTCTTCCTGCTTCGAGGACCAGAGAGGCTATCGCTGAAATTCACAATGGGTTTCCTAATGTACACCCTGGGGTTATGAAAACGTACTTGAAAGCTCGGGATTTATACTATTGGCCGAACATGTATCGAGACGTTACTAGGTTTCTTTCTGAGTGTCAGGTTTGCAAGGCTTACAAAATCGCCAATTCGCAACCTCGCGGTCAAAGATTGTTTCCACGCCCTGTTACGGCTCCGTTGGATCTTCTCTCGATTGATTTAATTGGACCATTGCCTGATAGCCGCGGTGGGTTTCGGTATATTCTTACGATGGTTGATGTCTTTACCAAATTCGTGTGGTTATCTCCACTCAAGAGGGTTAACGCTACGTCGGTTTCGTCAGCTATTGAGTCGGAAGTTATCTTGCGTTATGGTGTACCGGTTAACATACTGTGTGATAACGCAACGGTTTTTCATAGTCGTCAATTCCTAAATTTCCTTGCGAGTTATGACATTCCCGGTCCTTGCTATACACCATACTACTCGCCACAAGCGAACGTCGTGGAAAGGTACAACCAGGTCGTAGTTACCACCCTGAGTATTCTAGCCGAGAACGATCAGCGTAGTTGGTCCGACCATTTACGTCGGGTGGCTCTTTATTTAAATTCATGTATAAATTTGGCTGCGTGTTATACCCCGAATTTCTTGATGTTCTTGATTCGGCAGCGCGTTGAAGGCCAGGTTGTGGACCAAGAGGTGGGACTCAGCCGGGTGCAGCGTGCTTCGAATCTAGAAACGCTCCGCGAGGTGTATGATAGAGTTTCGGATTCGTTAGCTATGGCATTTTATCGTAATGCTCGGAAATTTAATGAAAACCGTAGGTCGATCAGGTTCGTCGACGGTCAGGTCGTTTGGCGGAGAAATTTTCAGCGTGGCACTGCTGATGCGTTTAGAGGCGGGAAGTTTGCGCCACGTTTTGTCCAGTGTCGCGTAGTTAGGCGTATATCCCCTCAGGTTTACGTTTTGGGCGATACTGATACCGATCATATTGGTACCTATCATGTGAAAGATATTCTCAAGTAATTTCAATGTAGATATTTTTTTTGTACTTTCCTCTAAATTCAAGAAGCGCGTTTGTCCGCCTACTCCTTTTTGATGATTCTTTTGGCACAACCTTTTTTTTTTTTTTTTAGACGGCTTTCTTAATTCATGAGACGTATTTGATCACCTTTTTTTGGCGGAGATCTTTGTCCATGTACTCTGTTTCTGCGTCCGAATTTCCATCGGCTGTTATTTGCTGTTTGAATGGCTTGTAAGGGTATTCAATTGTCCTCCCTGTTGTGGGTGGTTTCTTTTTCCTCGCCTTTCGGTTCGTTTGTACTATGTGCCCAGGCATATACCAGTCTAATTTTCTTAGGATTAGTAGTCTAGTTTACGAATTAGGTTAGAGTTTTAGTCGTAGGTTTCTTGGGGGTAAGCCCACCAATTGTTTTCCGGACGTGACTTTTGGCCTTAGGGGCGTTATTATTGACTTCCGATGATGGGATTATCTCATCATCGACGTGCTTGAACGTGTGTATGAGAGGTTTCGTTTCGGCGCTTGACGCGAATCGGACCTCATCCCATCTCTCCCGTTTTCAAGGCGTCGGGATTTGGTTGGTATCGCGTTGCAAGTTAACTCTCGGATGTTATATCTTGGAGGCACGGTGTTAGGGTTAACGGTCGGTAGCCAGGCGCAGGCTGGGTCCTATTTCGATAGTTGCGTGTGGGCTGCGCGATTAGTCGATTGGCACCGTGCTATCTTTTTCTCTCGCTCATGCGAGGCTGTGTTTTGCGTAAGTTAGGTTAATGTTAGGTTAGGTTTATTTAATCTTTAGGTTTAGGTCTTATAGCTCGTGTACCGGTTGGGAGTTCGGCCGGGTCCCATCGACTGGTATTCGTGTTTATTTGAGACGTAGTTTAGCTTAGTTTTTAATTTAGGATACCTGTCTGATTTGGTATCAGCATTTATGCCTGGGACCATCTAGTTTACTCGATTCCAATTAATTTTTTTTTTTTTGGTAGTATGTCAACTGTTTGCCTTTAGCTGATTATCTTGACTCCATCCGTTAAGTCTGTTTGTTTTAGTCAGTAATTTTTCATTTGTGTGAATTTACAGATCTTTGTCGAATTTCATTTGTAATGTGGAAGTTGGGTCTGTTTAGGCTGTTTAGATAATCTTGTTCTTTTGGCATTTTCTTCGTTTGGTAGGGAGATGTTGTAGCATTACGCTACGGTTTAAGTACTTCTTTTTACTAATCCGTTGTTTATTTAAATTCATCACGGCACAGCGCCATCTGTTACAGACGAGTTGTACTCTTTTTCTAATGTCTTAGCTTGCATGAATTTTGGTTTCACTTGGTAGATTGCATGCTTTCGGAAATTGTTCACTCCGTTCCCGTTAGGTGTCGCTATTCTCAATTGTACGAGTTTCGTTCGTTAGTTCGTAGCCTTATTTACCTATATAGTAGAGGATCCCTTTAAGAACGACCTTCACCGAGATGTTTATTTGATGAAATGTATTTTATATTTAATTTAATATGTCAATAAATATATTGCATATGGGTTGCCTAACAAATTTTAGTCCAGGGTATGTTTAATTAATGATTAAAAAAAATATTTTTTTAAACATTTGATTATTATATAAATTCTATACCAATCGAAAGTATGAAGCCCATAGAATATGCAAACGTTAGGTTGCCTATTCTTTTCCCGTCGCAACTATCGGGTAGCCAGGTTTAAACTGGTAAATCTATACTAGCATTTTGCAACGGTCTGATTATTGAATTGAAATTAAATAACATTAAAGATTATTTTATTATGAACACGGTGGTATAGGGTTGCCTGCGAAAAATCAGTCCAGAATTCCGGTTGTCGAATTTTGAAAAGTAAAATATTGCATCGAGTGAATGTGTGCGACTGAGAGGTCCCAACCAAAACCATCCCATACGATAGAAGAGGACACAGCATAGCAGGTGTTTGAAGTCCGCCCATTTAAAAAAAGAGAGTGCGCATGCTATTTGTGCTTGAAAATGAAAGGGATAGCGATAGACTCGTATATGCTGTGCATTATTTTGGAGTAGATTGTCGCTATAGATACAATAAAATGCATGGTATAATAATATACTCCGCCTGGTACTCTCTTCCGAGACTCGCGAACCACGTGACTGACACAAGCCTACGTCATCATGGTGTTCAGAGATTCTCATACTTTTAAATGTTGGAGAATTTTAACCAACGGTGAAAAGTGTTTAAACGGCATTAATTTTAAGTGATTCAAGTAGAAACATAGGTAGTAGAATAAAACAAATGTAATGTATCTAATCTTTCGGAGTTTCTTCTCAACAGTGGTCACCCTTTTGTGAAATGTCGATAGACTCAGACATGTAAAAGTGCCCTTGTGGCCTACTTGCAGAATAAAGTTCATTATTTCATTAATTAATTGATTAAAAAAAAAGTTAAATAACTATAAAATAATGTACAGCATATACGAGTCTATCGCTATGCTTTTCATTTTCAAGCAAAAATAGCATGCGCACTCTCTTTTTTTAAATGGGCGGACTTCAAACAGCTGCTATGCTGTGTCCTCTTCTATCGTATGGGATGGTTTTGGTTGGGACCTCTCAGTCGCACACATTCACTCGCTGCAATATTTTACTTTTCAAAATTCGACAACCGGAATTCTGGACTGATTTTTCGCAGGCAACCCTATACCACCGTGTTCATAATAAAATAATCTTTAATGTTATTTAATTTCAATTCAATAATCAGACCGTTGCAAAATGCTAGTATAGATTTACCAGTTTAAACCTGGCTACCCGATAGTTGTGACGGGAAAAGAATAGGCAACCTAACGTTTGCATATTCTATGGGCTTCATACTTTCGATTGGTATAGAATTTATCTAATAATCAAATGTTTAAAAAAAAAATTTTTTTAATCATTAATTAAACATACCCTGGACTAAAATTTGTTAGGCAACCCATATGCAATATATTTATTGACATATTAAATTAAATATAAAATACATTTCATCAAATAAACATCTCGGTGAAGGTCGTTCTTAAAGGGATCTTAGACTAATAGATTTAGGTCTGGCAAACTGTCATTTTAGTATTTTTTCTTATATATTTGAATTTCAAAAAAAGAGTTTTTCGTTCGTTCTTTGGGTTTCTGTCAAGGAAAAAATTGGTTGAAGGAAGGTTTTTTTTTGAGATTTTGAGTTTGAGAGAAGAAGCATCTTATTAATATAATTGCTTGAGTTTTCAAGTATTTTGACCGGAGTACTACAGTTTTTATCGACGTTTTGCGATCCGAGTAATACAGTTTGTGTCCACGTTTTTGTGATCCCATAAGGAGCCCTCCCCATATTTTTCTGAGGGTCTGTGCGGTGCAGTTCATGTAACGGCTGCAAGCGGTGCGCCGAGTGCTTGGTTCTCTTGCCGGCCGGCGTGTGATCCTGTGTGTGCGTCTAGCACGATCTGATTGCGACTGGGAGCCACAGTTCTCCATCCAGTGCCCGTCAGACCTGAACGGGTTTGTTTATTTAACCTGCCGTCCAATGTACGAGTCCTGCCCTTGAGGGCTTACAGAAGGTTGGTGTCATCGACGCGCACGGCGCGACTGGTGCGCGCACATCTTCGAGCGGTTCGGTGCATTTAGGATAATTTAATTTTAGTGTAATATTCGGCCAAAACCAATTCAAAATTATTTGATATTTAATTGTTAGTTTTAATTAACTGTATCGAGTTGTGATCATAATGCTTATTTGATTTTAATGCGGACAAAGCTTTTTTGTTCGTAGTCTACCTCTAAATTCCGAAAGCCTCGTTCGTCGGGCACATATTTTCTTTTACTGCATTTTTTCGACCATAATCATAACATCCATCAGCCATACCTCACTCTTCACCAGCCTTTCAACAATTCATGCAACCGTTTTTAATCGCCAGCCCAGTCAAAATTCTCAGCCCAGCCAAAATCCTTTCACGTGAGAGAATTTTGACTGGTTTTCGTTTAATTGCAGTATAATTCTTCTTAAATTTGTCGCGAGAAACTTAATCATTTTGATTCAACCCCTAGAAAAACCTAAAGTATAAATTTAAGATTATTTGTTAATTTTACCCATTAATATCTGTGTGTTTTGATTTCGGTGTTAAACGTGTGCTGAAGTGAGCTCCAGTGTAAATTATCGACAAATTCGTAATTTTGTACCATTAAACAAATAAATTATACGTGTGTCAGTGAATGTGTTGTTTTTCTTATTTACTAAATTCACTGCAAATGGCGAGCCCTCGCCTTCAGCTTCGGGCTTCTAATAGACACTCGTTTGTAATTCCTCGTTTACCACCCTTGTTACGTAATGTACTATTACGTCACCCTAGGCCGTAAGTGTGATTTTCTTCCCGATACCCGGGAAAGGCTAAGGCGATTGCCTAAGACAAGACGTAGATCTTAAGACAAACCACGAGCAGTAATAGTAAAGCTCCAGATCGCATATTTATGCACAAACACCTGCGTTCTGGGGCATTTTTAATTCGCCACCATAGGTATGTAATGTGCTAAAAGACCTTATTAGTAAGACCGACATTGATATACATGATGCGCATAGTAATCCACGAACTTTCACTTTTTGAGCACCCAATGTTAACTGTAACTTTTTGGTTACTGTTCCTAATCTATTCTATCCATATCAATACCTTAGTTCACACTCGTACTAATTACAATTATTTTGCCAATTAAATTTAAACCACATAGAGTTATGCACTCACATCCTAATTGCAACTACTTTTTCCGAAAAGTTAGTACAATTGTGATCTAAGCCTTAGATTCTAAGGTATCGATACAGTTCATATTTTATCCTATGGTGTGACCACTACAAGTCCAGTAGCAATCTACAACCTACAACATGTTATAGTACAATTTTTTTACACTAAGCTCATCCACTTACCTGCATTCACAATGGCATTGTGTCTAATACAATCCTATCTGCTTTTGTTCTCGTAAGCGCCAACCAGTTACTTACAAAAAAAGGTTAGAACTACATTGCGTGGATATTGAATTTTCAACCTTATTCCTTGTTGAATAGGTTTAAAATGGTTGATGATGAGAGTTCATAGTCCTTTTTCAAGACAATACATTCTTGTGGAGAGTTGGACGGTTGTAAAATTCCAATAAAATTATGATTACCATTATTCTGTTAGTGTATTTTGTAGTTTCATGTCCAAGGAAATAGAGTCGATAATCTATATTAACCTTCCAAGGTGGTTACAATCTGCTTTTACTACGAGCTCGCTATCTTAATTTGTGGTTTACCACTCAATGGTATTCAGTTCTTAAGTGAATAAGCTTAGCTTAGAAAATTTGTACTATACCAGGAAGAGCTGGGGCGCCTTCACCACGACGAGCGAGTACATGTCGGTGAGCTGAGTCGCCATTTCCATGGAGATGTCCTCCACGGTGCACACGCGGTGGATCAGCTCCTCCACGAACATGTTCACCAGGGTGGCCATCAACCTGCCGGACAAGAAACAATAATAAAAAAAAAAAAACCTAAATTCAAAATTAAAAAAAGACACCGACCCAACCAAATGTAGCTAAGAACCGTCACGACAGACAAGGCTATCGATAAAATTTTTAACAAAAAAAAGAATCGACTTCAGTAAAACTAAAAAGCCAAAAATAACCCGTTTGACTCACCCTTTGAAGTCGGTACCAAACCACTCAGTTATTATATTTATATATTAAAGTTTACGTGAGGTTTGGCACCGACTTCAAACGGGTGAGTCAAATGTATCTGTTCTTGAACGGGTTACTTTTGGCATGCATCTCGTTTGAATTATCTCCTAACTCCTAACCGTTAAGGAGTTGTACCTTCCATCATCAGTTCAGCATTGGAAGATGATGACTAACATATGCAAATACTTAAATAGTTTTAGAAAATATATGAAAAATATTATGAGTGCCTATAAAATTTCAGGAATTCCTTCGATTCCTCATGGATCTCGTCATCCGATCTTTGAGATATCTTTTCATGAACCTAAAAAGAATTTTCCAAATCGACTCATAAATGACGGAGATATGAGGTAACAATCATTACAAAAAAACAAAAAAACATACAACCTAACTACGAACCCCCTCCTTTTTTTAAAGTCGGTTAAAAATAATGAAATGGGACCATTTGGATGGGAGCTACGGTGCCACAGATAACACATATCACGTTTTAAACTTATACCACCCCTCTTTTTTGTCAGGGGTTAAACCAACGTTGTTATATGACAATGGGATCATCTAGAAATAGTAAGATTGCACAACAAGAGCATAAAACTAGCCATTTTACTCGAGACATGTTACATACAATACATAATTAATTACAAAATTCGACTTTGCCTACTACGACGAACTGAGCAGTATAAAAAATCTTAGTTTCAATATTGGCTGAGATCTTGTTAGCTAAATATATATTAGCTAAGATCCATATCAACGGAAGTCTTTCGATTAAGAAAAACGCACTCGCATTGGTCCATCCATTTGGGAGCTACGATGCCACAGACAGCCACAGAGATACAAATGTTAAACTTATAACACCCTCTTTTTGGGGGTTAAAATACAGTACATTGTACAAGTCTATATTGTTAAATGATTCAGCTTGACCAACCTGGTGAAGACGTTGATAGGCAGCACGCCGATCCAGACGTTCTTCAGGAGGTGCAGCTGTCGCAGACTTTGGCGCAGGGCGGCTTCAGCGTCAGCGCCGAGGACATCCTTCATCACCATGCTGTTCAGGTCTGGGAAATAAAAGCGTAACCATTCATATATTGGAGTAGTAGGGCCTCGTGCAGGGTCCGTCCGGATTGTTACTACCGTCTTGCCTGCTAACCCACCGCCAAACAGCAATGTTCGCATTGTTGTGTTCCGGCGTTCCGGTGTGGGGGTAAGATAGCCGGTGAAATTACTAGCATAGAGGCATTCTATCTTCGTCCTCCGGGTAGGCAAGCACTTGTGACTCCTCTGGTATTGCAGGTGTCTATGGGCGACGGTAATCGCTTTCCATCAGGCGATACGTTGGCTCGTTTGCCTACTATGACATAAAAAAAAAAAAAAAAAACCTGCATTATCCATTGAATCCTGCACCAGATCAGACGACGCAACGGAGCCACCTTGTTACGTCGCCTAAATCAAACTAGATTTAAGTATTTTTTAAATATAATTTTGTAGATCATAGTGCCTTGGTTTAATTACTGTAATGCTGTGTAACTAATTTGAATAAATAAATAAATATTGAACCATTTTTATACACTTGTAACCGAAGGTCTGGACATATTAATTTTAATTTGAACTAATCCGTTTACAATAGCTTTAATACAAAAAGGCACTATTTTGTTTTTTTTGCCATTTTAATTTTCTCATACCAGTAAGGCTCCTTATCCGTACAAAAACGTTGATTGTTTTAGACATTTTAAAGGAATAAGGCCTCGTAAGTACTCATTGGCTGAATATATTGGGAAGCTTTTGTAATTACCTGTATGAAACGCCTGTTTATGTATGTACCATAATATTATATTCAAGTGAATAAAGTACATTCATTCATTCATTTTTCATTAATTGATTGATTCATTCATTCATGGTGAATGAATTTTATTTACCTGAGGACCGGATGTTGTCCAGGATCTGCTTGCGTTGTTGCTGCATGTGAGCTGCCAGGTGCCGGTGCCCTAGTGCCCTCAGCTGCTGGACTTGATCCACGAAGCTCACGGGATATTGCATGCGACGCCCCTCCATCAGGATCAGCCACTTGTCGCCGAAGGTCTGGAGGTGGTGCGCGAGGTACATGCAGTTGTTGTGGAACAATGCTGTGGGGCGATCACCAGTTAAATTTAATGTGAAAGTGAAGGCACATGAAACCCCTGTTTCATTATTTTTTTTGTAATAATATGCCAAACCCATCATTTGTAATTTCGTTCGGATTTAATTTTTTGTATTTTTAAGACAAATATATTTATAAAAAATCTCATTAAGAAGTTAATGTTAAAGAGAATTTAGTTTAGTTAGTTATTAATCACAAATTCACAATACGCAACAACTGTCACAGCATGTCTTCATGATTATGTATCTTTGGAATTGTAGCTACACTAGCTACATATGATCCATTGGCACACGTAACCATATGTATGTTTTTATTTACAGTGCTGTGAGAAAGGGGTGTGTAATAATTCATAGAACAACAAACGGTATAACGTTCATCACATCGAATAACATATAATATAATTTCAACACATAGAATCGATCAATTGTTAGAATTATGATTTCGTAGAAAATCAGTTCATATATTTTCATTTCTTATAACAACACTTGATATATTTTTTGTTTCGTATATAAACACTAAATATAATGAACACTTAATATAATAAACATTTCATAGAATAAACAAATAACATAATGCATACTTAGTATAATGAACATTTCATACAATAAACATTTAATAGAATAAAGAAATAACATAATACACACTTAATAGAAAGGTACGTAAATCTCGCTACGCTTCGCTCCCACCTGACCTTCTAACCTAACCCGGCCACGTCGGGTCTGCTCTGGAAGGTTTTGCTCGCTCGCTTCGCTCGCTCGCTCGTATGTTTTTTTTATGCCAGTACTCCGCCTTAGCTCCGAACTTAATACTTTCCTGGAAGTGGTTGGGTGGATTTGTTCTTGTATGTAAACAGTAGGTATGAATACAACCAAAACTTTTTTCGGTACGCAATTATCTGCTCTAAAAGTTTTTGATCGCTCGCTTCGCTCGCTCGCTTGTTCAAATTTTGTAATTTATGAATTCGAAAGTATATTATACGAAAAATACATTCTATTAAACGTACATTCTATGAAAAGTACATTCAATTAAACGTACATTCTATGGAAAGTACATTCTATTATACTTACATTCTATGAAATTATTGTTACAAGAAAAGTGCATTATATTAAACGTGCATTCTATGAAATGACTGTTATAAGAAATGACTTTCTAACAATTGTGCTTCTAAGAAATAACGATATATGAAATAAACATTCTATGAAACGTTGTTATACAAACTGAAAATTCTACCAAACGTATGTTCGGTCATATGAAAATATGTTAATTGTTTTTCTATGAAATGAGACGCACCCGTAAGAAAGTGACGGGTGACGCCCGAAGTCGCGCGAAGCATAGTCAGCATAGAGACGGGCAGGATGGTGCAAAATATTTCTTTTTTTTTAATGAGTATGTGTATAAAAATTATGTCTAGTTTGAAATTAAACATGTTTTAATACTAACCGACATACTGCGGTATGGTCTGCAAATAATTCTCATGATGATATGGGACTACTGCATCATACAACTCAAACACAATCCTGGTTGTGTTATACAGTTTCTTAGCGACCACATCCGAACACTGCGCTGCTTGCTCCATCATCACATGCACAAGATCCAATAGCTCTTGTGCTGTCTTTGATATCATGCACCGAGGGAAGTAAAACAAACTCTTTGGTAGTGTATCATCAAACACATCCAAGGCCTCATTTGTAGCCTTATCTAGTTTAGAGCTAACGGATGGTTCTGGATCTTCTGGTATGCTTTCCACACCGATAGACATTGTCACACTTAAGTCTTTCATCATGATTGTTCTCGCTGTCTCAAGGAAATACTGACTGGATTTCTCGGCAAAAAGAATGTCAATATCTTTCATATAATTGAGTAATGAGTTTTTATCATCTTTAAAGAATTTTACGATTGTTAGGAAATGCTGGAACTCTTCTATTTCTGCAGTTATTCTGCCATATGTTTGCAGGTCATTCAGATTATTCGGTATGGTATCAAGGAAGCAACCTTTGATTATAGCGTCAGTGTATTCTGCACCAATAGTATCTCCAATCAGTGTTATTAGGGGATGCTGGTAATCAAAGCCAATATTCAATTTGTTGCTGAGGAAGTGAAACAGTAACCTCATGTTGGCTATAACAGCATCATAGGGAGGATTCTTCTGTTTAAGGTTAATTGTAATGGTCGCCAAATCATCAGTTTCAGCAAATACTATACAATCATATTGTATGATTGGCTCTATGACTTCTTTCATTAGGAACTGGGATAGTTCTTTTACCTTTTCTGTTAGTTTCTTGCACTTGTGAAGTGCATTTAATGCGTCAACAACTACATTTGTCTCATCCATGTTGAAAGTGATCGTAACTGTAGTTGTCTTGGCTTCACTGTTTATGTTGTACGCTATCATTCTCTCCCAGACTATGTACAAATCATGCAGTAAGCTCTCTAATATAAGTTGTGCATTTTGTTTGGTGGTGTTGTAAATGTCGAGGTTGCTGAACCCTTCCACTGGGTTCTCTAGAAATTGGAGCAAATCGTAAACAGATTCACAAGCTCGGTTGAAGCTCTTATCAAGCCTTCCCGATTCAAACTCTTTAACCAAGTTTGAACAAGTGAGCACATCGAAAATTATGTTAATCCCATAGGTCACAGTCTCCAGTTCTTTGGCTATCTGATTCTGGTTATCTATAGCTTCCAAGATATCCACCATTGTTTCTTCTTCTATTTCTTGCCGGCAGTCCTCCATCTTCTGTACCAAGGCTCCACTCTCGGCAGCCAGCTCATCACTCTCAGCCAGCACTGCTTCTATATCATAGTCAGCACTGTTCAGAAACATTCTAGTATCTGCCTTAAGTTTTTCCAATTCTTTGTTTACAAGTAGAATTTTGTCTGAAGGTTGCCATGTATTAGATTCAGTGGTATCGAAAATAGTTTTCAAAATAGAATCTATGTCGTAATTCGCCATTTTTACAAGCTTTTATTTTAATTTTTTCTCTTAGATCTGTCCTTTTTAATTGTGGGTTCTGGGTATTTGTCTCTCTTTGGGGACTTATTGCGCGAATTTCTGTGAGCGGCGCGTGTGCTGTAGTACTTGTTAGAGCTCACCGCATGCCGAAGGGTGTTTACGAGGAAGCGCTTATTAGTTTTCTGTTGGGGTGCTTTGACCCACCCTGAGGGACCCACAATCTCGGCTCTAGCTGCCCCTTGAACTGCTTCTCGCATCAGCTCCTCTACAGCTAATCTGAAAGTGTTTATTTACGCGTAAATTTAGCAGTAAATCATACAGTAATCATCCAACATATTAAATCGGTATTACTTCTCTAGAGCTTCGTCGTCTAGTGGTTCTTGTTCTGGTTTTTTGGTAGCATCTTCTTTTTCGGTCATAGTTTAAATTAAAAGGTGAGATAAACTTATCACTATACTACAGTTTTAAATAAAGAAAGCTTAAATTAG
Source organism: Apotomis turbidana (assembly GCA_905147355.2). Classification (NCBI taxonomy): domain Eukaryota; kingdom Metazoa; phylum Arthropoda; class Insecta; order Lepidoptera; family Tortricidae; genus Apotomis; species Apotomis turbidana. The sequence continues at coordinate 24,445,578 of LR990283.1, read as the reverse complement.
TTCACACATTTTCGCAAGAAATCATTTTCAATCGCTTTCGAACAAGAAATACAAACACGTAGTTTTGACACACGTAAAAACGCGTTCACTAAAATGAATGTTTTTTTTTTATTTACGCCTGCCTGCCTGATATAGTAATTTAATTCGAATAGTCAAGGAATAGTCCGTAAATTAAAAAAATAATTATTTTAAACAAATTTAAACAAATTATTTACAGCCACGTTTCTTCTTCCGATAAATCGGATCGGATTGGAAGGTTGGAGCGGATTTCTAGACTCATGTCACGATTGAGCGCAAATTGAACGCAATAAAGATTCCATATATTTTTTAAGCTGGCAAGAAGTTTGAATGCGTGGAGTGAAACGTCAGCCACGTACCTTCGCCTGTCAACGTAACCTTTCTCATTTTTCATTATTGTTATTGTGTATTAAAATAAGCCCGATATCAGGTAATGCTTGTAAATTTAGCTTTTTCATTTATCTTTGTGTTCATTAATATTCCTTATTAGTGTTATAGTGAAGAATAACAGTAGTTTCATTTATAAAAACGTTATTCACGGACTCATCGATAACGGTACCAAAATTTCTAATTACAGAAAATATGTCTGCGAAACTGTTGTCGCTCGTGCTGATCATCGCCGCGGCGGTGACGGCTGACGAAGAATCCGCGGCGGCTCGCCTGCTGGTGTCGAAACAAGTGCTGAACAAGTACTTGGTTGAGGACATGGATATTCTGATCAAGTACACGTTGTACAACGTCGGTACTGCGCCGGCGGTGGACGTGAAGCTGGTGGACAACGGGTTCCACCCCGAGGTGTTCACGGTGGTGGGCGGGCAGCTGACGGCGCAGATCGACCGTATCCCGCCGCAGACCAACGTATCTCATGTGGTGACCGTGCGCTCCAACCGTTACGGCTACTTCAACTTCACGGCCGCTGAAATCACCTACAAGCCCAGCGAAGACGCTGCTGAGGTGAGACTTTTATGCATTCTAAGTTTTACCATAATTATCATCCTTTAGCCCAGTGTTTTTCAAACTTTTCGTGTCACGGCCCAAAATGACCAATAAAATTCTTTCGCGACCCCCTAAAACCTAGTTTGTACGATTAAACTTGCAAATGTACATGCTTGAAAAAATCTGCATTCCTTGTAGTCACGAGACTTTCTCGATGCTGATCCTCGCGACCCCCCTGGATATATGCCGCGGCCCTCCGGGGGGTCGCGACCCACAGTTTGAAAAACACTGCTTTAGCCTATAAGTTATTAAAGTAGGCCAAATTGACCATAGTGGCATGAAACAGCTTCTTGATCTATATCATTATTATGGCCAACTTATTTATCCTTCGAAATATGCGCTAAGCAAAACAGCTGTTATCTTCCACTCATATAACACAACTCTCACTTATGAAAATAATTATTAAAGGTATCTAGTATATAAAATTCTAAACAACATAGTTAATGTTAATACTTTCAGTGCTAAGCTACATAATTTGCCTCTTAGGCTCTTACTTGGTAACAAAACTATTATCAATAGCTATTTATTTTACAACTGAGACTTTAACCCTTTGACCGCCAAAGACGGCAAATCACGTCATCGGGAATTCGTGCCGCTGACGCCAATGACGCCTATTGACGTCAAAAATTTCATTGGTCAAAAACATGCTAATTCAAACCACTATCTATGTTTTTCAATCTCTGTTAATTTTGGAGCACTTTTTTTTTTTTTGGTTTGGCGTCAGTGGCACGGTGAATTGCTTTGCCGCTTGGCGCTCAAAGGGTTAAATTACAGAGTTCCCATCAAAACAATTATAAAAATGTAATCAAGTCTTCTTATCATACAATCATTCAAACACAATCTACGAGTACATTGTTCAAATGTTCAATAAATAAATTACTTACTTACTTAGCATTGTAATATTTCAAACTATGAAAAAAGAAGCATTACAAAATGAAATAAATTTATTCCAGCACAGGTGGTGACAATACAACAATAAAAAAATAAATAAAAAAAAATATTAAAATAAATATTCAGGGACAATCATACACAAATCGACCTAGTCCCAAACTAAGCAAAGCTTGTACTATGGGTACTAGACGACGATATACATAATATATCAATACATATATAGATATAACATCCATGACCCAAGAACAAATATTTGCCCCGGCCGGGATTCGAACCCGGGACCGCCGACTCAGTAGGCAGGTGTCTACAAACCGAGCCAAACGCGTCGTCAAAAACATAAAAAAACAATAATTTAATATGTCCTGAAAAGGGACAAAATTATACTTATGTAATTAATTTTGTTTCTCTTATACTTGAACATATTGAGTTGTTTATGCCAGGCTAAATATTACCTGAAATTTAGTTAATCCTATATTTTAATTGATTACGATTAGGACTGATTCTATCGCTTCACATCTCATTTATAGGCTACGTAAATAAAGTATTGCACTTTTCTGAGGATATTTATAGACCAATGACATTAAATTAGTTATATTGTACATGTGTAGAAACTGTTCAATTCAACAAAATAATAATTTAACTTAATATTAGTTGACATAAAAGTAGTGCCACTACGGGTACCACATTGAAAATTTTACTTGTTATCTATAAAATCAAAATCCTTTATTATTTGTGTTAAAAATCTAATCTACAATAATATTATTAGAGGTAATAAAATGGTGCATAGACCCATATGCTAGTGCTACTTAGAAACCTTGTATATTTAATTAAAACCTATCTCTGAACATTTATTTATTTATTTAATGCACAGGCAGCTTATAGCTGATGCGTGCATATCACTGTTCACTTGTGTTCTGTGTTTGTAAATGTTTGTCTAGTCTATTTTTGAAAGAGTTCACTGAGGGTGCACTAATCACGGATTCAGGTAAACTGTTCCACACTTTGACCACGCGATTGGCTAGAAAGTGACGCCTAGGGTTGCTAGTACTGGCCGTTAATACCAATTTCAAAGAGTGTCCTCTCAGTCGCTCGTTCGTATTTAACTCTCGCTCGTTCGTAACATTACTTCTTAACTCATAGCCATAAAACTAAAATGTCAGGTTTTGATTTTTAATTTAAATATTATTGATCATCTTTCCAGTTGCAATACGCCATCAGCAGCTCCCCCGGTGAGGGCGCCATCGTTGCTCACAAGGACTTCGACCGCAAGTTCTCCTCCCACATCCTGGACTGGGTGGCGTTCGCCGTCATGACCCTGCCGTCCCTCGCCATCCCCTTCGGCCTCTGGTGGTCCTCCAAGACCAAGTACGAGAAGCTCAGTAAACCTAAGAAGAATCATTAGATAGGTTTTAAAGAAAGACTATGGAGTTTAACAATTGCAATTGGAGTCGGTAGCAATATCAATTCGTTTAGATCTCATGAGAATTGGATTGAAACTACTGGCTAGTTGTAATTTTTTAATTCCAGGTCCAAAATAAGTCTGGAAATCTGGTGAATATGTACCATATTGTATCATGGCCTATACAAGGATGTGGCCTACGCAATATTGCTTATATTTATAGCGATTTCAGCAGACAGTGAGTCAGGTTTCTAGCTGTATGGATAGCAGATTCAGGATGTAGTGAAATGCACAAAATTTTACGACATTCTTCTCTCTCTATTCCTCATGTTTTTACGATAAAACAATTGTCTGAAAAAGTAATAAAAAAATCTGATAAGTATTTTTCCAACTAACCCATAACCATAATTACTCTGGATACCGTACGTAGTTAGCACTAGTATAGATAACCTTGGAATTTGTGGTAGTGATTTAAATCATGTAAAAACCATATTTTTTAATTACCTGATGAATTCCCAGTTTAGTGTGTGTTGTGAAACTCCTGTTCATATAGTTAGAAACCATGAATAGTCTAATTAGTAATTAGACTAAGACAGTCATTTTTACATCATTGCTGATGTTGTATTTCAATTAGGAAGTATAAGCCTTAATTGAAAAGAAAACGTATGTTTTGTTGTCAATTGGTAATGTAGTGACTAATGAGGATGTATTTAATTTAGATTATTACCACTGTTACCAGTAAAGCATTTGTGGATCTTTAATAATGTTGTATGACTTATTCCATCTGGAAATTAATGTGTATTTGGGAAATCAATTTGTGTACGACACTAATTAAGAATATTTTATAATGCAACATTAGCAGTGATTAGTTTCATCACTTCACTTGTTCATCCGCCATTTTTACATTGTTATTAATTTATAAAGTATGAACAATAAAAGATAATTTTACTGTCTATATTCTTTTTATTAATATACCTTTAAAGGAAGTTCCCTCCCCCTTCCTAGAAGCCTGTTGTATTTTAGGGATAATCCTAATGTTTCAAGTTCGTATAGTGTCGTCCCTCTGGCTCTCGTTTTAACATACATTTCAGTGAAAGAGACAGAACGATACGAACTTCACAGTGCCCACTGTTACATAGTAGGTAAGCTAGCTTGAATATCACCTGGATGTCGTGCAGGGTGCACTCCAATGTCATGCAGCCGGTTTCCTCGCAGCCAACAAATGAAGCAGTGTTATGAAGATATCGCATCCGAATCTCCGTACCGTCATGCTTTAATTTTATTACACATTTAAAATAAGGGCTCTGTGAGCCGTATTAGACCTTTCAAGTTTGATTTTGCTGAAATCTATCTCATAAGAATCTGCGCCATTTTGAAAAAAAGAAACGGAAATCTGAGGGGACAGACAGACAACAGGAAGCGAGTTTGTTTTACGATGAAGTAATAGCATTTGGGCAGGAGCCGAAAAGGAACCGTTCTTAAAATCAAAGGTAAGTAAAATTACGTTGCCATTGCCACGCGGCCGTGCCATTTGAGACTCCGTTTACTATACATTTGTAAACAAATGTATACCTTATTGCGGGTAACCTATCTCAAACACTAAAAACCATTGACCGAATTTCATTTGCCCTAAAACTATTCGAATTATTATCGTTTGTCCGATGACAGGATTCGTACATTTTTCTTTTCACCATTTGACATTTAGTAGAAGTATCGTTTGTCCGAAAAACTTTTCCCGTCACATTCACTTGCCCTATGAGTTGTTACGTATTTTTTTTCGTAGCCCATTTTTCATTTACCCCATGATACTTTTGGCACTGCATACATTTGAACAAATTTTCAGTTCACCTTTTAACTTTTCCCGCCCCATTCACTTGCCATCTGAATTGAGACGTCTTTTGTTTAGTACCCATTTTTTCATTTAGCCAAATTTTCAGTTCACCTTTTAAATTTTCCCGCCCCATTCACTTGCCATCTGAATTGAGACGTCTTTTGTTTAATACCCATTTTTTTCATTTACCCAATGATATTTTTCGCATTACCTAAGAACTGCGACCACAACAACAGCCCGCGAGCCGAACGAGCGAAGCTACCGTGCTGCGGCAGCAGCCGACAAACCGCCAAAACTGACCTGGTTGGGTTAGGTTAGGTTAGAACTGTGACCACAACAGCGCGCGAGCCGAGCGAGCGAAGCTACCGTGCTGCGGCAGCAGCCGACAAACCGCCAAAACCGACCTGGTTGGGTTAGGTTAGGTTAGAACTGTGACCACAACAGCGCGCGAGCCGAGCGAGCGAAGCTACCGTGCTGCGGCAGCAGCCGACAAACCGCCAAAACCGACCTGGTTGGGTTAGGTTAGGTTAGAACTGTGACCACAACAGTCGAGTAGTTAATAAACCAAATCATTACATCGGACAAATGAAATCAAAGTCATACAAAAAAAGTCGAGTAAGTAGTTAATAAACCGAATCGTTACATCGGACAAATGAAATCAAAGTCATACAAAAAAAGTCGAGTAGTTAATAAACCGAATCATTACATCGGTCAAATGAAATCAAAGTCATACAAAAAATGTCGAGTAGTTAATAAACCGAAACGTTACATCGGAAAACTGATATTACGGACAAATGAGATTTAGGGAAACGTTTCATTAGTCGAGTGAATAAAAATCCTAAACAATTAATGCCCAATCGTAAATTATCGAATTGAATTTTCGGACAAATGAAAAAAAGTTAAAATGATATTTGTCGAATAGTTTTTGTCGAAATGAAATTCGGACTAACGTTTTTAGTGTTTCAGATAGGTAACCCTTATTGCGACGTGATAAAGTCTAAAGGTGTACCTGTCTTCGTTTGTACATGACATATCATGAACCGGAAAATTATTATGTCTTTTTATTATTTATTTACCTCAGATATTAACGCTTCAAGCACATTGGTCATGAATGTGCGAAGGCTCGAATCAAGGTCGTGTAAGTTTGCTTGTTTTAGTAGATACCGAGCAACCTTGTCCTGCGGGCGAAACAATGCGCCCGTTCGTTTTACTCCACACTGATTACAATAATCTCAATATTTAAGAGAGATATTAGCCGTCGTATAATATACCCACCAAAAACATTTCATGTAAAATTGACGGCCAAGACTCACATTCTCATAACGCTTTCGCTGTAAAAAAGTTATCAGATCCCAGGAAAAGCCAAGCCCCTAAGCCCCGACTTTTTACTAACCCCATCACCTTGGTTTAAAAAGTATGGCATCAACTGGCTTCAAGCCCCTAAACCCGGAGTTTACTAACCCTACACCTTTGTTTCAAAAGTATGGCTTGGCCGTTTCATAGAGTACCGTAAATAAGTCCAACGGACCGTCTGGCCCATATGGTATCAAGAAACTAAGTTTATGTCTTTGATAATATATACTTATAAACTTAATTCCTTACGATATGGGCCGGACAGTCCGCTAGACTTATTTACGGTAGTCTATGAAACGGCCAAGCCATACTTTTGAAACAAAGGTGTAGGGTTAGTAAACTCCGGGTTTAGGGGCTTGAAGCCAGTTGATGCCATACTTTTTAAACCAAGGTGATGGGGTTAGTAAAGTCGGGGCTTAGGGGCTTGGCTTTTCCTGGGATCTGATAACTTTTTTACAGCGAAAGCGTTATGAGAATGTGAGTCTTGGCCGTCAATTTTACATGAAATGTTTTTGGTGGGATCTCATTTCTTTTTGTAAGGTGCTTTAGTTTTTTTAATTTTTTTGGGCTGTAGGGTTTCTTGAGCGACAACTGAAGTAGACAATTGTGTATTTAAGAAATACTTAATTCTAGCCCCATATATATACACTTTTATCCCCTATTATGGGAAACCCATACAAACTTCCATCCCCTTATTTAAAGGGTGGGGGGTGATTTTTTAAAAGTCCTACAATATGTATTTGATTTATAACAATGAGTCCCTATAGGTTTCAATTTTCAGACCTCTAGTATCAAAATTTGCGGAAGTTTCATACAAACTTCCATCCCCTAGTTTAAGGGGTTGGGGGGTAAAAGTTCCAAGTTTTAGAATTATTTTGTTGTTTGTGTACTAATACTAGCTTTCATACCAAATTTCAGCTTTCTAGGTCATCGGGAAGTACCCCAGAGGTTTTGACACGTCAGTGAGTGAGTGGCAAAATCGGCGTATTTTAGGTACCTATAAAACCTAAAGTATAAAAGCTAGATCAATTAAATTTTGTACATTTTATATGTTTGCTAACTGCATCTTAACCTGAGAATTTGGGCGCTCTAGTGTTAACTGGGACAAAACTATGAGGGTTTGAATATGAGACGAAACGGTTCGAGAAAAGGTAGGTAGTGTCCCCTTCTTTTTTGTTCGTCTTGGCGGGGGCACTACCGTGCCCCCAGATGCCCCCAGATATTTAAAATACGAAGTCGAAGTGTAGATATGGAAGTAGTAATAATTGTGTATAAGAAATACTTACGTTTAGCCCGATATATACTACTTTTATCGCCCATTATGGAAAACCCATAAAAACTTTCATCCCCTTTTTTAAAGGGTGGGGGGTGATTTTTTTAAAATCCTAGAATATGTATTTTATTATTTATAAATAATAAAGGAGTCCCTATATCAATTTTCAGACCTCTAGTATCAAAATTTGCAGAAGTCTCATACAAACTTCCATCCCCTAGTTTAAGGGGTTGGGGGGTAAAAGTTCCAAGTTTCAGAATTATTCTATTGTTTGTGTACTAAACCTAGCTTACATACCAAATTTCAGCTTTCTAGGTCATCGGGAAGTACCCCAGAGGTTTTGATACATCAGTGAGTGAGTGGCAAAATCGGTGTATTTTAGGTACCAATAAAACCTAAAGTATAAAAGCTAGATCAATGAAATTTAGTACATTTCATATGTTCCCTAACTGCATCTTAACCTGTGAATTTGGGTGCTCTGGACGGGACTGGGACGAAACTATGAGGGTTTGAAAATGAGACGAAACGGTTCGAGAAAAGGTAGGTATAGTCCTACTCCCATTTTTTAAGCGAATCCCATTAGCTTTGTACCCGATGAACAATACACATTATCTGTATTGTTAGCTGTGGCCACAACTGCCACTTCAAAATGTAAGGCGTTATAAGTGCAAATTACTTTTACACTAAATTAGTCTTTAAATCAAACAAAATAAGGTTTACTCTTAAACAAAGAGAACACAGATGTTGGTCACTTCGTAAGTGAAAGAGCAGTGAAGCTCGTTTCGATGCTGATAAGATAAAGACAATGAAGTGACCAACATCTCTGGTCTCTTTGTTTAAGAGTAAACCTTATTTCGTTTGACTTAAAGACTAATTTAGTGTAAAAGTAGTTTGCACTTATAATGCCTTACATTTTGAAGTGGCAGTTGTGGCCACAGCTAACAATAGAGATAATGTGTATTGTTCATCGGGTACAAAGCTAAGTGGATTCGCTCAACCAAAAGAATTATTTCTATAGTGCCCCGCCTCTTTTTTTTCGTCTTGGCGGGGGCACTACCGTGCCCCCAGATTTGAAGCTAGCAGCCCTATTTAGGCTTTTTAAGAACGGAAAAACTACCTTCTTGTCGGTTCTGCTTATGACAAAGTGCGGTGAATGTATAGCAAAAATATTTTCTTGTATTTATTAAAGAAAAGGACAACCTTAGTACGTCACCACCGTGGAATGAGTTTTAAATGTAAGTTCTACTGTTATGTTATTGATACTTATATAAATTGTACCTCAGAAATAACAGAATAAGGTGATTGTTTAAAATTGGCGAGACAAAGCAAATTGTTCCATTATGTCGCACATGTTCAAAAATCAAAATTTGTCACGACCATAGATAGATCTAAATGTCACGACCACGGAATTTTTCAAACCTCGGTTGTGACATGTAATGCTTGGTTGTGACATTCTTGTAGTATATTTGAATAATTTGATGATTTTGTTTGCTAAGTTAGGTTGTCAATTTGTTGTATTTTGTCCGCAGATGTCACCAAAGAAAAATTAATTAAATCAGCCATCTAGCGAGAGTCTCTTAAGATGTTTGTCGTGACTCTTCGCTATAAGACCGTTAGCCGAAACGACTATCGGGACAATGATCGTCGAGTCAACATCCCACATGGCGGTCACCTCGTGAGCCAAGTAAGGTACTTGCTGAGTTTGTCCTTCTCGGCCTTCACGAGGTTCTCGTCATGGGGGATGGTGATGTCGACGAGCACTGCCTGGCGCTTGGATCGATCTACCAAAACGATATCAGGCTTATTGGCTACAATAGTCCTGTCCGTGATGATAGATCGATCACAATAGAGCGTGGCACGACCATTCTCAAGAACTGGCATCGGAGCGTAGGTACATATAGTACGGCACCTCAGACCCCACAAGACCGTATCGAAGAGCAAGTTGCTGGTGAATGATCCTGGCTACTTGGTTACTTGTTATTTGACACAATAACTTGATTTTCGATGAAATTGTCACACCCATGTTATACAGTCTCACAACTATGCTTAGGGATGTCACAGCCGTGTACACATGCATTACTTTAATCACTTGCAGAGGGTATTAAGCTTGTCCATCTGCACCAAAAATTAGCCTTTGGTATGTACTCTTAATATACACCGCAATATATCACAGAAAAAAAAATAAAAAAAAATGTTAATATTTGAAAACTATATGAGAATCACCCATGTATGTAGGTAGCCCATCCTTCACAATAGACGGGCTTAATAAAACATTAAGCCTGAGGTTTATATCAGGAGAAAGATTTCAAGCTCTATAAAAAGGTCGTAAGGCCAAAGTAACAGTAATTAATTATTACCTTCTGAAAGTTATCGATTATATGCGCCAGATTGAGTGAAATGTTTTAATACAGTATGGCACTTAACCAATATGTGTAACGTTCGAAGTGTAAGGACATCGCGCGGAACTTACTCAAAAACGGCTCGACCGATTATAGTTGCCGAGAATCTTCTTGAGCCTAACCTTGACTGCACAGTAGCCGATTTACGTACAAATATGCATGCGCAGATCCGCCATTTTGGGTCAAGAAGATTCTCGGCAACTGTACATTAATATAGTTTTCATTGAAAGTAGGTACTTATAAGGCCTTATTTTCATATTTTTTTCCGTAATTTTTTGACGCGTGGTTGAAAAGTTAGAGGGGGGACACTATTCGAAGAGAAGAAGAAAGAAGAAGAAGGAGCGAATATTTACAAAACTGCTGACTTTATCAAAACATAATGTTTGGAGACCCCTATTATTTTTAAAAGACCTATTCAACGATACCAACGGTATTGGAACGAATAAAAAATCACCCCCGCTTAAGGTGTACGGAAGGTACCCGAAAAAAATATTTTTTTTTAGTTCTTATTTTACAGTTTTTTCGGCGTGATACATACACATACCTACTCATACCAAATTTCAGCTTTCTAGTACTAATGATCACGGAGCTAAGCCGCGGACGGACAGACGGACATGGCGAAGCTATAAGGGTTCCTAGTTGACTACGGAACCCTAATAAAACAATTTAAACGGATTATATCGCGTATATTAATTATTTGAGCCTCCCCGACGTTTCGCTACCTTTACAGATATTTTTGTCAAAGGTTGACGGTTGTTGACAACGGTATCTGTAAAGGTTAGGTTAGGTTAGGTAAACGGTATCTGTAATAATTAATATGCGCGATATAATCTGTTTAAATAGTTTTATTTAAATTAGCGACATCGTCTCACAAAACTCTGTCTTCACAGTTTGACTGTTGGCATCCGTGAGTCTATCTATGCAATATTTCAATATGTATCTATAGAAATCTTAATATAATACCTAGACAATAATCAATTTAAATGTATTGAATACTGTCGAGGTACTATTTTAGTAAGGCTTTTTAGGGTTCCGTAGTCAACTACCAACTAGGAACCCTTATAGTTTCGCCATGTCCGTCTGTCCGTCCGTCCGCCGCTTAGCTCCGTGATCATTAGTACCTCCTACTAGAAAGTTGAAATTTGGTATGAGTATGTGTATGTATAACGCCGACAGCAAGGTAAAATAAAATTTAAACAATTTTTTTTTTTCGGGTACCTCCGACAGCTAAAGTGGGGGTGATTTTTTTTCCTTTTCAACACTGGTGTGTGGGGTGTCGTTGAATAGGTCTTGTAAAAATAATAGGGGTCTATTAACATTATTTTTTGATAAAGTCAGCAGTTTTGTCGCTCCAAAAACAAAAAAATAGTGTCCCCCCCCCTATAACTTTTTAAACACGAGTCAAAAAAAAATCGAAAAAATTCATGTTAATGAGGCCTTATAAGTACTTTCAATAAAGTTTTTGAGTTAATAGCCAAATTTCATATTTTTTCTTTAAAAGGTCGTAAGTTGACTTCCAGAAGGTAATAAGTGATTACAGTTTCTAGGGCGTTAACGACCTTTTTATAGAGCTTAAAATCTTTCTTAACTTAAACCGCGGGCTTAAAACAGCAGTTATTGTGAAGGATGAGCAACTACGGAACCCTACACTGAGCGTGGCCCGACATGCTCTTGGCCAGTTTTTTTTAAATTTAATCTAATTTAATTAAATTTAACCTAATCCTAATAGTCGCAGGAAGGCGTTAAGTATGGTAAGCGCTTTTCGATGAGCCTGTCCCCATAGTAATTGCTTACTCTGGGAACAGCTTATTTATTTTATACTACGACGACGGTGGCAAACAATCATGCGGCCCGCCTGATGTTAAGCAGTTACCGCCGCCTATGGACGCTTGCAACGCCAGGAGCATCACACGCGCGCTGCCGACCCTTTAAGCACCTATGTACTCCCCTCTTGAAGAACCGAATACTGTAGCCCCCGGGGAAAACCTAGGCAGGGAGCTCATTCCACATGCGGAGCGTTCGCGGTAGGAAATCCCTCTGGAACCGGACCAGATCTCTATACTTACCTGCAGCTAACAGACTTGGTGCCATGTTTATGGCTCATTTGGTCATTTGAGACAAGTTACTCTCTTCTCCAATTATTCTCTATCTTCTCTCTGTAGCTCGCTGAGCGACTTGGAATTTATGGTGACCGCGAACGACTCGGTCTTTGGGACGGCCCGCGCCAGGTGGACCGATGACCTGAAGAGTCGCGGGAAGCGGAAGACTGGGAATGGTGCGCGAACTAGGAAGACCATGCCCATCGGCAAGACTTTGGGCTGATGATGCTGGTGCTGATGACACACGACAGTGACAAGGGGACAATACCGCGGAGCGAATGTATAAGAATGCAAATAAAACATCAAATAAAGTAAAAACAAATTTATTTAAAAGCTTAGTGTACACAAAATACAACATAATTTACATAATGCATCAACCAGTGCAAAACGATATTAGCTAAAGTGTTATCATTTTATTAAAATGTATTGTTACAGTTATTGCGTAAGGCAAAATCTAGTGATAGTGAGAATGCCTTTTAACTAATAAATTAATTTTAATAATTTAGTTATGCAATGTAGCTTGCAGTAATCGATGTAGATTGTAGAATAAAAATATTATGAGGATACCGTTAACAATTTTATATTATTACGCTACGGTCGATCATTTAAATATAATACACCAGAAATGAAGAAGAGAATCGACCCAGTATCACAAATATTACATACTCACTAATATAGGGCACACTGAAAATTTGCGATTTTCGTGATAACTCTCAGGCTAATATTACAATTGTTATCAGGGTATAAGGAATTAGTCGTCTCACTGTGACAATGTTCTAATTATAGATTCATATAATGCAAGGCATAAACAACATACGTTAACATAAGTGAGTCAATCGATCTTCCGACATTAAGTTTTCCATTCCAAATAAATATAAGTACTTACCTACTTCTAAACAGACCATTCGAAAAGAAAAAGTGCAAAACAAGTAGTGTGACCGGCAGTAGTCACATTAGGTAGGTAGGTACCAAAATTAGTTTAGTATTTAAGGATAAGTTCCAAAAGATCATTGATAATTAATTAATTATGCAGCTTATGGAGTAATTTCTGTAGTTTCAAAGTGAGCTTGCAAATATAAAAGTCTGTATTTTACACAGATAATTATGCACTAAACATTAAATAAAATTAACTGATACAATTATTTAGTCCGTGATTGGACAGTAATGACAGAACATTACAACATGTATACAACATATTAGTTTTTATTTGGTCTCGTCAAAGCATGATACAACGACATTAAATTAACAACGTGAGCTAATATACATAAAATAGTACGTTTAAATAAATTAAGTAAGGTACAAAGTGTAAAGGAACTAATATTTTAGACTGGACGTAGATACACAGCCAAAGAAATATTTGTGTTTTATGTTTATAAAGTGCATACCTACTTTATTATTAGCAGGGTCTACGTAAGTACGCGATTTACATTCGATACAGCTTACAAGAACAGATGCGAAAATTAAAAACAAAACATTGGAGTTAAAATAGATTAGCTGCGTTACGGGCATAAAAGGAGGACAGTAAATATTAGTTAGACTATGGGGTTATCAACACAGCGCCGATAGATCCGTGACGATCAAACAACTGAAGACAGGAGCCGTACGCCTATATCTAAAATTGTATTTTTAATTAGCCAGAGTGATTTGACAGATGTCGTAATTTATATTTTCGTTATTTAGATTATTCAGAAATGATTTCTTAAAACAATGAATGAGAATACTCTTAATTACTGATATTAGATTAACTTTTATTGATAAAAAGTGATATGTTGAAACCAAACTAAAGTTAATCTAATACTAAAGTTAAACTAAAAATTGCGTCAGTTTACTCCAGCTAATTAAAAATCCGACTTTAATAACTAGAGATATACCGTTCTCAAGAAATACAAATCAGAAAACGTTCTCGAGAACGGCACGTCTACTAATAACCCAGTAACCCCAGTAAGTATCGAGCGTCTAGTCTGTAAGTGAAAGTAATCGGACTGAAGGCTGAGTCACCCAGTGTTACTATTACCACAGATCTTACGTAGCGACTTATCTACTCAGTGACCGTGGCACCACTGTTTCACCTCGAGGAATAATCAATTTCGAAGCTTCTTCAATAGAGAAAATTAAGATGAAAGAAATAAGTCAATGAAAAACTCGGTTGTTGCATTCAATGCAAAATCAGCTTGCAAGTAGGTACCTATTAATTATTATTGTTTTAAGGTCGCATTCTGAACAGGAAAGCAGCCAAATGCATCAATCAAAAATTGTGGAATCATTTCATGTTTGAAAATCATACGAAACATGAGGGAACTGCTACTTATATTATAAGAGGACTAAACAGGCCTAAAAACTGAGTTTTTTTGCATATTTTTACAACCATACGTACAGTCAGCAGCATTGGAGTTTAAGTACTACTCTCTAGGTATGTTACGAGTATAAGAGCTTGTACAGATCTCTATGAACGTTTCAGGTGTCTAGATACTGCTGTTGATCTGCACTATGGCAATCAGAAGAGCTACTTCGAAGTTTGAAATTCGACCGTCGTCTAGTGCCGTCCCGCTCACTTAAATATACTTTAACAGGATATCTAGAGGGACGGCACTATCCGACGATCGAATTTCAATGATCGGAGTAGCCTTTCAGAAGGGCTACTTCGAAGTTCGAAATTCAAAGTTCGTATCGTGCGTCCCTTCGACGTCTCCGACGGCACGATTCCGAGTTCGAATTTCGAACATATGTACATTGGAGTAACCCTCCAGTATTTCTCACCGCTGTGTAAAGTGCTACAAGTAGCACTAAACTAAGATGATTAGTGCCGTGTCGTGTCGATGTCGTGGCCTACTGACTTACTCTTGTCCTTTTTAGGGTTCCGTAGTCAACTAGGAACCCTTATAGTTTCGCCATGTCCGTCCGTCCGCGGCTTAGCTCCGTGATTTAGTACTAGAAAGCTAAAATTTAGTATGAGTATGTGTATGTATCACGCCGACAAAACGGTAAAATAAAAAGTAAAAAATAAAAACTTTTTTTCGTGTACCTCTAGAACACCTTTTTGTCCGTTTCAACACTAGTTTGTGGGGTGTCGTTGAATAGGTCTTTTAAAAATAATAGAGGTCTCCTAACATTATTTTTGATAAAGTCAGCAGTTTTGTAAATATTCGCTCCAAAAATAAAAAAAATAGCGTCCCCCCTCTAACTTTTCAACCACGGGTCAAAAACTTATGTAAAATTTCATGAGAATGAGGCCTTATAAGTACTTACAATAAAAACTATATTGAATAAAATTGGTCGAGTCGTTTTTGAGTTATCGCAAAATTTCATAATTTTCTTTAAAAAACGTAAGTGCCGCGCGGTGTCATTATACTTCGAACGTTACACATATTAGTTAAGTACCATACGGCATGAAAACATTCCGCTCAATCTATAAGCAAAATGGCTGTAATTACTTATTACCTTCTGGAAGTTATCGATTATACGCGCCAGATTGAGCGGAATGTTTTAAACTTTTAATGCAAATATAATGTTTTAAACTTTTAAAGAAAATATTATACATAAATAGGAAAGTATTTAATATGGGCCGGGCAATATCACAATTTACACAATGCCAACACGTATCTGATAAGTTGTTAACACAAATAGTAAATACGTACCTATGCATATACATGTGTATGACAGTAGGTATAGGAATACAAACAAGAAAAACTAAAGCAAATGTTTTGGTCCTCACTCGTAACAAACATGAATTTCAAGAACAAGAATCAACAAATTTTGCAACAGAGAAGTATAATGACCCAATAACACGGCTGTAATGATAATTGGCCACTAACCCTATTATCATTATCAGAGTACACCTAAATACAGGTTAAACTAATGAAAACGAGTCATCGCACGTAAATTAGAAATAAACAACCATAGATAATATCTGTTCTAGTTTTTTATTGAATAGGTCGTTAGTTTTCTTGACGGTTCAGGCTAGGGTTGCCAGATGGTCGGGATTTGGCAGGATTCTCCCGAATTTTTATATGTCATCCCGACTCCCGAGAAAGTAAAAAATCTCCTTTGGTACCGTTTGGTAACTGAAAGTTGGTAACCAGCTTCGAAACGGGAAAAAAATCCCATTCGGTAACTGGCTTCAAAAAGGGACTTTTCCATTACCGATTCGTAATCGCGGTTACAAACCAGCTTCAAAACGGGAAAAAAAATCCCGTATTGTAACTGGCTTCAAAACGGGAATTTTCTATTACCGATTCGTAACCGCGGTTACAAACCAGCTTCAAAACGGGAAAAAAAATCCCGTATTGTAACTGGCTTCAAAACGGGAATTTTCTATCACCGATTCGTAACCGCGGTTACAAACCAGCTTCGATACGGGAAAAAAAATCCCGTATTGTAACTGGCTTCAAAACGGGAATTTTCTATTACCGATTCGTAACCGCGGTTACAAACCAAAATACAACCTTTCAAATTACCGAATTAACGTCATTGACTTTTTTTTTCAATAATATCACAAGTAGTTAAGAGTGGACTTATCAGAGTTTGAAGTTAAGCGACACACATGGTGTGTGTGCCCAACGGCACTACGCAGGCCCATTACGTAACCGGCTACAAACAGGGAATTTCGGATTCCCATTCTGTAGCCAGTTACAAAATTTGGCTACCAAACGGCATAACGCAGGCCCATTACGTAACCGGCTACAAACTGGGAATTTCGGATTCCCATTCTGTAGCCAGTTACAAAACTTGGCTACCAAACGGCACTACGCAGGTCCATTACGTAACCGGCTACAAACAGGGAATTTCGGATTCCCATTCTGTAGCCAGTTACAAAACTTGGCTACCAAACGGCACTACGCAGGCCCATTACGTAACCGGCTACAAACTGGGAATTTCGGATTCCCATTCTGTAGCCAGTTACAAAACTTGGCTACCAAACGGTACCAAAGGAAAAATCTCCCGAAATACAACTTCATTTTATAAAACTATAATTTTAAAAGTTAGTTAAGTTTAGTTACCTACTATAAATAAGTTACATTTTTGTAGATTATAGATAAAATTATAATAATGAGTCATTTTATGTTATGTAGACTTTTCGTTTTTATTAATATACAATTTACTTTGATGTGATTCAATTTTTGTTTCTCCCGACCAAAGGCACAAAATCCCGAAAAAAATGTTGTTTCTCCCTAATAATAGTGTCATTCGATCTGGCAACCCTAGTTCAGGCAGTGTCAGCCACGGAGATGCCACGAGTTTGCACGACCAGCGGCACGGTGAGTGGTAGAGCGTGAGATCCGAGCTCGGCGGCCATACGAGAGAGCGAGACACACGTAGTGCTCGCCGCCAAACCGACTTCGTGGCAGCTCCGTAAAAAGCATGAAAGTGTGGGTGTGAATTTCTAAACGTATCTATGCAAACGAGTATTGCCTCGCAATTCGTCGTCCAAGTACACATTCCTGGCAAAAAAATCGCTTGTTTTGTGTGTGCCCGCCCCTCTGTCCCAATGTTCAATAACTGAGATGCCACGAACTCGGTCTTAGCGTTATTAACGACCCTACTCACAAAAATTCATGACAATCGGTTGAGAAATCCGACCCCTAGGCGAGAACAGCCAGAGATCCGGACAAACAGAACATCCAAAGATACAAAATAATTTTAGACCAAGCTGAAAGGGAGACGCTACGCTCGCTCAATCAATAACGTTAGTGTGTCGACGAATACCGAAACCGACTTCTACTGTTACGCAAGTGTAAACCGATGCACCTCGTGATTGCGTTGATTACAACAGGAAATACGTCAAATACGTACAATCGCGTATGAATTCAATGATGTTGACTTGATACAGCGGTCTTTGCAATAACACTGTATGGACTTAACCCTGTTTCTGTCCACGGTGCGGTTACTCATTGGCTTGGAAATGATTCACGTTCTACGTTGGGTATCGATCCAGTTGCAAATGTTCGTTGCTCTATTTGCACTTCTTAGCCTTAGTCTAGACTAAGGTTATAGGTAAGAGTATTGGTATAAGTAAAACAATGGTACCTAAAGCACCTTATATGTATATTATATGCATGTATGTAATTGTGACCAGCACTAGCATAATTATCAAAGGCGACTCTTCTCGCGCGACTCAAATTGTGCCTCCTTTCATTCAATACAGTTTGAGAAAGACGGCTGAAGCTGTCTCGCGCGACAAGTGAAGTCGTAGCTAACTAGTTGTGCTAAAGGGGCTGTTCGAATAGCCAGCACTTGTTTAAATTTTGTAACACTAACAAAATAAATACCTATTCGAACAGTGTGCGACTACATGGCGAGGTGCAATTAAGTTTTTATCACCTATAACGTTTGTCATATCCTCATGTTTACAAATGACGTTAGAGATGTCGAGATACATTGACTTTATTTTAAAACGTGTAGTTTTCCTTGTATTTAAAAACTGCAACCTGACTTGATCATCTGAAAACCACCATGTAAATCTACGAACAGCACACATACAATACAGAATCCTGTGCATTTTCAATAGATTTTCTTGGCTTAAGCGGAATCGTGTCGCATAATCGCACATATAACAATTGCACATTATTACGCATGGTTACGTGCTTTATCGCAATTCTTGTGTTATTTATTTTATTCCTACACAATAAAATAGGACAGTTGCCTTTTATTATCCGGATTTTGGGAGAACACCATAACGCAAAAAAAACATTATTACATTTAAAAGATTAAATATGTATAAGTATAAATATAAATAAATAAATAAATATTAAGGGACAATCATACACAAATCGACCTAGTCCCAAACTAAGCAAAGCTTGTACTATGGGTACTAGACGACGATATACATAATATATAAATACATATAAAGATAACATCCATGACCCAAGAACAGATATTTTGCACAAATATTTGCCCCGGCCGGGATTCGAACCCGGGACCGCCGACTCAGTAGGCAGGTGTCTACCAACCGAGCCAAACGCGTCGTCAAAAATATGCATAAGGATAAACGGAATACACCACAGTTACTATAGATAGATAGCAACAGTATATATACTTACAGATGTTCCCAACTTCAAAACGTGACACACTATTATAATAAGTACGACTTACTGGTCATTAAGTACTGCTTCTAAGGTTTCTCGTATTATTTTCGGTTGACATCATCGAGTTGTTTCCGCCATGAAACCTGATCAACAAACTAGTGGCGTATGGTAAGTAATGTAAGTATGAGGTAGACAGACCTGACAGACACGCACTGCGGAATGGAATCCGAGCTAAGCCCTTTGGGAGAGATGCTTCTGCTAAACACGTTTTACATTGAATTTGCATCACATCTAAGACTTGTTTGCATCAATAACAAAACAACAATAGTGTGATGTGAAACCGACTTACATACGGGCACATATAGTCTTACTTGTTATGGACGGTTTTGGCCCGGAAGCTGCACTTTGTGATGGAAGCAAGCCGTTTTGCACAGTGATAATATAGACCAAAATAAACGATTTCACTCGAGGCGAAATTAGTTTCACCCCTTAGGATAAGAGATGGCGCCACTTATTAAAAAAAAGTTTAAAAAATTGTAAGTCCTGAACGGATACTCCGATTTTGACGAAAGAGGTGCCAAACGGCAGATAGTTACCCAATTTAACATAAAAAAAATTGAAAACAGGTAAAAATTTATTTTGGATACCCAAAAAAATATAATTTCTGAAAAAACTATTTAAAATTTGTGATTTTTTGGAATTTTACTCGTAAAAATGTATGTACATGGTACTTTTTTTATTTATTTATATTAATATACAACTAATTTTACATTTACGAAAAAAAACCGCATATCATTAGCCCGTATAGTTTCAAAGTTATTGAAGAATACAGACATGGCGCCGCTGGGTCAAAAAATCTTACAAAAATCTTAAACCTCAACGGATATTCCGATTTTGATAATTAAGGTGCTAATCGACAGATAATTACTTACATTAGTTTCAAAAAATAAAATTAAAATTAAAATAGGCAAAAAGTAAAAATAAATACAAAAAAAACATACATTTTGAAAAAAAAATGCAGTTTTTTGGGGGTTTTATGTAATTTCATACAAAAAAATATATGAATGTATGGCTTTATTTTACTTATGTATTATAACACTATTAATTGATCGATTAATAAAAAACCGCATATCAAGAACTTGTACAGTTCCAAAGTTATTGAAGATTTTACTATAGGGTGCCGGTGCGATGTTGCCGCCGCACGTGCTACTTATGTACATGTATTTATAAAAGTATTCTCCCGCTTCGAAGGTACTGATTACCCTGAAAATATTGAAAGTATTGAAAGTACAAATAATAATCATCACAAGTAGCACACAACTCCACTTATATCCCTTATACAGCTTAAATTAGAGTTTTAACGGCAACCTATTTGCAAATATCACAAGTATATTTTACTTACTTTACGTTTTATTTTCACTAAACTTTCATTGTAACGTGCAAGTTAGCCCGGTGCATCGGCTGCAACAACGCATTTTGCCACAGCCCGATTTGCACCCATAATGACTGTTCTGTTGTGGATCGCACCTGCAACCTGCTTCCAACGCCATTCCACTCCCAAAAAGAAAGGACTTGGGACAGGATATATCCAAATTAAGACGTTTTTTGCACATTTGGCTCGCTTAAAACGCTACACGCAGAACATGTTGTTCAAAGGCAGCTGAAGTAGTCGGCGAATGGCTTGTCGCCAGCTCTGTGAAAGCATTGAAGCATTCAAATTGTACTCAGTCGTCAGTGCGACGGTCGTACTAGTAGCAGATTACAAAACAGTTATTACTTAATGAAATGATGACTGCACTTCAAGGCTTTCTCAGAGTATGACAAGACGTCTAATTTCAATACAATAAGAAAAGAGACCTGTTTTAAAACATGCATGTTATACCCTGAAATAACTACTGCTTTTGCAAGTACATCGCTATCGATAGAAATTCTCTCTGGATACGTGTATTGCTCATGTGAAACGGCTACTTAGGGCCATTTTTGTTTCTTTTTTTTTGGGTGTGTTAACATAATTAATGTCATTCATTATTATAACAAAAATGTTTAATTACCGCAATTAAGTCCCGTTTTATTATTTTGATGTAATGTGTGAAAATCGTGTAAGATTCAATCACTATATTAATGTCATTCATTGGTTTTCAATTAATCGTAACGTTGTGTTGTTGTGTGTCCCAGATTCACATGCAGGCTATACGATGCTACAACAGAGCATATATTATTACTGTTAATGCGATTCGAAAAGATCTGTTTAAACTAAAAAACACTAAACTAAACAAGCTTTTGAGATACCGTCCATGTATTTCAGCTGCAAATTGAATACCGTTTCATGCTAACCAAGTGTGGGTTCACGTTTTAATTTGGAAATATCGAGTCCCAAGTCCTTCTTTTTGGGAATGAAACGGCATCAAAGGTAGGTGGAATCCACAATAGTTGAAGGTTAGTTCAATTTGAAAACTCCTTGAACATTATGAATACAAATTGGGCTGTGGCACAATGCGTTGTTGTTGCTGATGCGACGGTCTAACTTGCACGTTACAATGCAAAACCTGCAAAGACTAAAGTGAAAATAAAACTTTAAGTAAGTAAAATATTGATTCAGAAATGCTATTTAGCATCTAATATACTTGCGATATTAGCAAACAGGTTGTAAAAGAGCCTATTCACTCGTTAAAACTCTAATTTAAGCTGTATAAGGGATATAAATGTGTTGTGTGCTACTTGGGATGATTATTATTTGTACTTTCAATTGTGGTTATATTTTCAGGGTAATCAGTACCTTCGAAGCGGGAGAATACTTTTATAAATACATGTACATAAGTAGCACGTGCGGCGGCAACATCGCACCGGCACCCTATAGTAAAATCTTCAATAACTTTGGAACTGTACAAGTTCTTGATATGCGGTTTTTTATTAATCGATCAATTAATAGTGTTATAATATACATAAGTAAAATAAAGCCATACATTCATACATTTTTTTGTATGAAATTACATAAAACCCCCAAAAAACTGCATTTTTTTTTCAAAATGTATGTTTTTTTTGTATTTATTTTTACTTTTTGCCTATTTTAATTTTAATTTTATTTTTTGAAACTAATGTAAGTAATTATCTGTCGATTAGCACCTTAATTATCAAAATCGGAATATCCGTTGAGGTTTAAGATTTTTTGTAAGATTTTTTGACCCAGCGGCGCCATGTCTGTATTCTTCGATAACTTTGAAACTATACGGGCTAATGATATGCGGTTTTTTTTCGTAAATGTAAAATTAGTTGTATATTAATATAAATAAATAAAAAAGTACCATGTACATACATTTTTACGAGTAAAATTCCAAAAAATCACAAATTTTAAATAGTTTTTTCAGAAATTATATTTTTTTGGGTATCCAAAATAAATTTTTACCTGTTTTCAATTTTTTTTATATTAAATTGGGTAACTATCTGCCGTTTGGCACCTCTTTCGTCAAAATCGGAGTATCCGTTCAGGACTTACAATTTTTTTAAACTTTTTTTTAATAAGTGGCGCCATCTCTTATCCTAAGGGGTGAAACTAATTTCGCCTCGAGTGAAATCGTTTATTTTGGTCTATATTATCACTGTGCAAAACGGCTTGCTTCCATCACAAAGTGCAGCTTTTATTCATAACAAATAGAACTAATAATGTTACATTATAGGCCCATTTCTTTCTAGTAAATAGGTATGTGTTACCGGCGCACATATTCGCCTGAAGGTGAAGTGTAGCGAAAGCATTAAATTAAACATTTTGCATATTATTAGGTTAATGCCGTCATACGCTTTAGCTTTGCGTAAGTCACAGATGTGTGCAGCTACGTATGAGTCATATCGAATGGACCGCCTTGAACCAAATCTTGGGCCATACTTTAAAGTTCTTCCATTTTAAATTGGTTCCGTATTCCGCTCTCTCTCAATTCAATTGTATTATTGTACGGGCGTCATATAAAAGGGAGAGCAACAAGGCACAATGCGGATTAAGAATTTTCGTTTTGGGATCGGACTAACTAAACTTATTTTCCTTTTAGTTACAATTGGTATGTATTCGACTAGACATATACTTAGACAGTGAATGAGGAAGCCAAAAAAGCCCACAAAATCGCGGAGGAGAAAGGTTGACGCTTGCTCATATGGCAGATAAGAGAATGACACAGAGGATCAGATTACAATATATAGCAAGAACAGCAATGCAGTGTAACGACAAACATGTCGTCATAGCGATATCAACTTTGCTGTACAGTTAACAAGACACCAAGGTTTTAAAATCATTATTTACCTATAGATAAAATGGGGCAAACAGGGCGTAGCTCAAAGAACCGAAGAATTATGGGACGTTGAAAGTCATGAACTGGATTCGAAATGAGTAAGACGATGTTTCATGGACCCCGCACGATGAACTGACCTAAGGTCGCCGGAAGTGCTGAAAATTGAGAAGAATATATACAAGAGCATGATTTGTGCCGTAATCGGTAATACATAAAATTTTGTACTTGGAGAAAACTTCAAATGACCGAGTTAGGTACATTAGGAATATGATTCGTTTTCAGTGGTCCTGTAACTCCATCTTATCATAATTGGTGATCTAAATATTCGTTGTTCCAAGTGTTACTTAGTATTTTGGTGTGTTTCAGTTCAATGTCGATAATACCTCCCTAAAGCTTGCACCAATTATCATTACCATTATCACACATGGTAATGTGATAGCGCTTGTAGTTTTTCCAATGTTTGTTTATCGGTTAGAGCGCTGTGTAATGACCAATTCGTCGTTTATGAATTCTTCTAGCGTTCTGGAAATGATTTCGATGGACAGTTATTTAAAGTAATATAAGTAAAAAACTATGCGTAACCATGCGAGTGTGTGATTCCGAGTAAAAGAAAAACGTAATAAGTATATAAAAATGTTATACATAGTTACTACATTATGGTGCTAGGTCAAGCTTGTTTGGTGCGGATACGGGCAGCATTTGTCGTTTGAACTCGTTAATAGCTGGTGCAATTGTATTGCCCGCATTTCATGCGCGAGTCGACACTAAGCCTAGATACAATGCTGTTTTTAAATAAGGGAAGGACGACAACATCTCTTCATTAACGACAATGTATCTCGCTCTTCTCTCGACGCAACAATGCATAGTGGTAGGACATATATTATGTTGTTGGATGTTGGGGCCACTTGACCACTAATTAGCATGCGTATTTGCCGCTTGTTTGCAATTGAATGACATAAAGCAGGTGTACCGTTGTGTTCCGAAGACTTGATAGTAATGCATGTTGATAGAAGAATTACGAAAGTCAGTCTTTCTGGGTGTATTAAATATATTTTAATGAAACATTCAAATTAGAAGTTAGCAAACATCTCATAAATTAATAGAAACACAATAAATATAAGTATGTATATGGAAAAAGGTCTATTATGTACAAAAATAAAATATAGTAATCTCTATTTAGACGCTACGTATCGACCTATCGCGATCACAAAGAAACTGATGCTCACACAAGATAACAAGCTGCGGGCGAAGCGAGCTTCTGCTTCAAACTACACGACGAAACTAAAGTTGCACCTCGTTTGTATGATGTCGCATACAGACGAGGTGCAATCTTAGCCTGACCGGGTAGTGAATAAATACGATTGCTACGTACTTATCATATTCATATGTCTCTACAACTAGCCAAATGTACTATGAATCACCCGCATAATCCTAATCTACAATTAGTATTATGATTATTTATAAAAATATTGCCATATTTACATAAAAGTAAGGTACTAACGTCCATTAATGATATCGAACGGCGTGCTATCAATCATCTTCGGGTTATCGACAGATATGCAGTATCTTCATCATTATGGATAATTATTGGCAAAGCCGATAACTACGAAACTATTTTTTTTTTTAGTTTAAATGTTGATGGGACCAGGACTGTAGGAGTGGTTGGAAGGAGACGAAGCACCGTAGTCAGGGGTTGTCGGTGTGGAGATGGGTGTGGCGTCCAGAGGCTTGGCCAGAACAGGGGCTACGTACTCTTGGAAGCGTATGCTTGACTCTTCCTGCAATGGAGCTGGGGGCGTGCAGCTCGGGAACGGGCTTAGTAGCAAGAACGTGCCAAATCCCACTATAGCTGCCATTATCAATATGATCGTCCGGGCATCCGTCAAGCCCGCCCGCAGCGCCGCCCACGCCGCCATGTTCACTAGCAACAGCACCACCGACACCCGCACAAGACTAACGGCCGTCGCATGAATCCTCCCTCCTCCCACGCCGCTCATATCGCAGGGACTGTACGCGAAGTACAAGTTGTGCTTGTCCCCGATGTGCTTGAACATCAAATAGACCAACCCGAACGGCGCGATCAGCGGGCACGCCAAACTGTAGACCATCGTGATGGAAAAGATAGCAAGACTCCAGGCGTAGTGCACGCCGAACGGAAACTCGTACAGAATAGCTTTCTTTACGTAGCTCTTTTCCGCTTTCGATTTCGATTGCATCAGATACCAGACGTAAAGGAACAGTTCTGGGAAACGGATCAATTCTAGCGCTGTACCGATGAACCCTGAAGTGATGACGTAGTTGACGAAGAAAGCGCCTTTATCTGGCAGAAACACGCAGTCCCAACGCATGGTATCATTCTTGTGATACACCAGTGTCCACATCATGAGCGCTTCCGCGCTGGCGAATCCGAGAGATGGCAAAATCAGGGTCATCAAGAGCAAGTATGAAACTGTCTTAGTCATGATTGAATAGTTTTGCTGGGACTTGGTCCAGTGAGACAAGAATTTATCGGAGAAGGCGACTATAGCGGGCATGACGGCTGCCATCGTCCAAAGCAACAGGGTGGGAAGAAACTCGAAAATTACGCCCCCAATTTTAGTGGTAGACTCAATCTTGAAATTATTGAATAAGTTAACAATAATAGCAGGAGTTGTCAAGAAAAATAGAACAATAAACAGGAAGAAATTGACCACAATAGCTTTAATGTACCAGACTCCTTTTTTGACGCTCAGGTTTTCCCAAATGATATCAGTAGGATTGGTAGCATGAGATAAAACCCAGCCACGATGCAGGCTAAAATGATTGATAACATGGTCCGCAAGCTGATAGGAAGGTAAGGTTAAAAAGGCAATTCCCAGTGGATCATTAAGTACAATGGCTCGGCATCTCTTTGCTTCATCTTTCAGTCTCTTCTCTTCATTGGTATAAAACTCTAAGGCATCCAACTCTGGGCCGCACCATTTAGGCTTCACAGTAATTCGTTTTCCAGTCTTTTTGAAATAGGTATCAGAATATATAAGTGCTTCAGTAACCATTTCCTTCTTCTCCTGTACCTCATTCAAATGGTTAATATTGTATGCCAAGCGTAAATCAACAATCTGAATATGTGGGAAGTTGTGAGCAAAATAAGTTCGGATGGTTGACTCATTCCTATCACTTCTTGATATATTTGAGATCATGATTGTTCCTGTCATGTTAGGGGTAGCCGGCTTGCGCCCAGTGCACCTTCTCATTATGAGAATGGACAGGGGCAGAAATAAGATGCATATAATGGTGTGGACCCACAGCCATGCCGACTTACCATTCAGATTGGACAATGTTGTTCGACTGAATGTACTGACGTCGACATTGAGGTTCGTGCCCTGGAAGTTGATGGGCAGAATGATCCCAATGGAGATCAGAGTAATAATGAACATAAGCGTGATGGCGTGGCGCTGGAAGGAGAGGTAGTGCACGGCGTCAGGGCCGCACTTGGCGAGGACTTGCTCGCGCGTGACCCTGAACACGGCCGGCAGCCACGTGAAGAAGCCTTGGTCGATGTTTAGCGACTCGTCGTTGCTGCGCCGCCGTTCCACAAGCGCGTCGCCGCCGTCCCCGCCGCGATAGAAGAGGTTCGTCCACCGACTCTTCGAGCGCTGCACGAGCGCCATACGCCCGTAGTTCCATGCCGTCCGCCGCAGCACGGAGAACAGCAAAATCAAGAAACACCATGCTATCAAGTTCAATATCAGAGTCTGAGGAATGCCGTTGTAAGCATTTGTTATGAACGAATTGTGCGTCTGGTTCACTAGCATGCAATTGTCTTCGGTACCGTTCTCCGCCACTAAAGTGTACGAGTTCGGCCCTATTCCTAAGAAATTCATTTTGGATTTCGCAACACTATGGGTCAAGAACAAGAAGGGAAAGTAAATTCACATAATGAGTTTCACGTCGATGCGTATTACTTTTATAAGCACTTCACAAAAGTCACTCCAGCTCACTAAATCACTTGCTGCACCATCTGCGACTACAGAAAACATTCAATATACTCTATGGACTACAGTTTTATTGTTATGAGATTATACGGAGTACCTATGACGTTTGTCGCGGAGCTCAGAAGCACAGAACAATACAATACATACAAAGAAAGACAGACAGGCAATGCCAATAGATAGAATAAATGGACTGGCGTTTTGTTCGTTATCACATCAACGCCAACGAAATTTATTTACTTTACTAATCACGCTAATCTAGATAGTTAATGCAGCCAATTATCAATTTATAGGTATATCTATCACGTAGGTCAACTTAAAAATGTATCAATCATTCTGACAAATATCAGAAAAATTACCGCAACTATGTTTTTAGCCTCTATTTATTATTTATTTAATCTTTATTTCATATATGAAAAGCAAATCGTACAAAATGTAGACTCAACGCTAAAAGCTCGAAGACTCTATTTTTTTTACCTGTCGTAATACGTTTAGTTTCTTTATTAGTGGCTGTATAGCTTTTTTCCATTGCACGTTGAATGCTTCGCTGAAAAATCTACTATTTCGAATGAAATAGCAAGATATGAGTTCCTCGCGTACGATGAGATAGAAACATCGAATAATGAAATGTATGAATTTCATTGAAATTCGTACAACTTCGGCCGTTCGAGTACTTTTTATATTTTGTGCAATTAATATTAATCATTGACCTGATCTATTTATGAATTTATTTAATAATGGAGGAGTTCGATTGGAACAATTATTTAGAAGCTAATAAAAGTACCGCAGTGCCCGAAGAAATATTTTCTCATGTAAGTAAAGTTGCGATAATACTGTTTAATTCGATTTAATATTTGATCTTGTTGCCTCATTTCTTATAAATTATAACGAACAATATGGTTGAGCTTTTATGCTTCACATAAAAACTATTACAATTTTTTTATGTAGACATAATTTGTAACTTGAAGAATTACACAACTTATTAATACTATAAGGGCAAAAAGGCGTAACTTGTTCGTGGTTTCTATATTTACACATTGATCGCAAGGCTAAACTTTCTTAATTAATTGAAGATGTAAAAAGTCTACTTATACAGTATGTAATGAAACAAAAATATATAATATTGCAAAATGCATTTAAATATTATTTAAATAATAGGTCATATTTTTATAGCTAGAATTTTCCTGCATCACAAATGAAAATGATGTAATTAGCTGTTTGGGTTAAATTTAAATATTATTAATTACACTGTATTTCATTCAGACTTGTATTATTTAAAATGGAATATTACAATTCCAATACCAATCCTATTAATATGGTTCCATATTTATTTAAAAAATCATGTTATTTATCAGGTTGAAGCTAGTCTGAACAATGGCATTAAACAGGGAATGCTCATTGAAGTGTGCCACAAAAATAATCCAGATATTTACTGGATAGCAGAGATCACAATGGTTTGCGGTCACCTTCTCAGAATTAAGTTCATTGGTGCTGATACGGACTTCTGGTGCGATATATCCAAGACCAAGGTACATCCTTTAGGCTGGTGCGGCAACAATGATGAACTGGTTGAACCTCCGGATGAGATCAATGAAAAGTATGGAGACACAATCATTGACATAATGAAGAATGCACTCATAAACGGACAGTCTGTCTGTGTAGAAGCCTTGAATAACAAAGGACTGTCACCTATTGATAGAATCAAGACTGGGATGAAAGTGGAGGTGCAAAATATTATTGATCCATACAGATACTGGAGTGCCACAGTAAGTTCATTTATAACTTATTTTTAAATTTTCAGATTTAAATTCGTTTATCTCTGGAGATATACTTAAACCAATTTAATAATCTAAGATACTTTTTTTTCAACTTATCACACCTAAATATAATGTAGGAATATTGCTTATATGTACATAAAATACTTAACTAAATTTGATATTTATAGTTGGACTCAACAAAAACCACAATTTGCAAAGACATAAAAATAGTGGCAGTGGATTTTTTAATTACTGGCTTCTCGTTTATAATAAACATGAGTTTCTTTTATATACAACCATCAACATATGAAAAAGGAATATTAAAATAGATTAAATTCCCTTTTAAATCACTCAAAATCATTATAAATATTCCTATTATTAAATACATTTTGAAGTATTTGTTATGTAGGCTGCATCTTACATGATGCATGTAAGTTTTAAGCCAGAATGCAGTTTAACATTGCAATAGGGATGGGATGAAACTTTTAAAATATCTTGAAATTTTGTATATAGGTAGGAATAACACCCTTCATTCCTAGAAAAAAGTTCTGATTTTCTGTAGCTTGAAGCTTAGATACAGGGCTGGTTGTAGAGGGCCAGGGCCCCCAGGCACTGGGCATTCTGGGCCCCCCTCCCCTATAAGGAGAACATTATTATGGTGCAAGTCTTGCGTCTGGAACTGGGCCCCTAAGCATGGGCCTTGTGGGCCTAGGGGTAAATACGGCAGTGCTTAGATACCTTTGGTATAATATTTAGGGAAAATTATATGAATAGTTAAATTAGCTTAGTAATTGCAATTTATATTATTTATGAGCTTGCAGCACCCCTGCCAAGTTGTCAAAAAGAGTATCTCATTAAAGGTGGCTGGGCTGCAGAGTACCCTCCGCCCGGATCCGCTGATATCCACTGCTAGATATGATGTCAATAAAGAATAATGTGCGGAGTGTACTCTACAACCAGGCCACCTTTGATGAACAATATCTTCAAAACTACGGAACTACGTACGATATCCGTCCGACCTGGTACATCCATACTATTATAAAATTCTAGGTATGTATTGAAAATCAGTTTTATATGGAGAGGAAAAATTTTAATATCATGATGCAGGATCGTCATTTGTTTTATATGGGCGCGCCTCGCCGTGCCAGACTAGCAACATCTGTTGGTCTTACTGTCCATTTTCCTCTTATCACGCCTAAACGGCTGGATATATTTTAACCAATTTTGGCACAGGGATAGCTGGTCATCCAAAGATGGTTATAGAATACTTTTTATTCGTCTACAGTAAATAAAAAAAATACACGAACAAATTTGCGGGTACAGTCGCCATCAGACATATCGTAAATAAATAAATAAATATTAACCTTTTAACCGCCGTAGTCTGATATATAAGACATAACATTTCCAGCTCATTTCGCCACAGTCTGATAAATAAGACAAATATCAATGTATATATATATATATATATATATATATATATATATATATATATATATATATATATATATATATATATATATCGGCGGCGACACGAGCAAGTTTTATGAAAAATTGACGGCGGTTAAAGGGTTAAGGGACAATCTTACACAAATCGACCTAGTCCCAAACTAAGCATGTACTATGGGTACTAGACGACGATATACATAATATATAAATACATATATAGATAACATCTATGACCCAAGAACAAATATTTGCACAAATATTTGCCCCGGCCGGGATTCGAACCCGGAACCGCCAACTCAGTAGGCAGGTGTCTACAAACCGAGCCAAACGCGTAGCATGTAAGGTATTCATAAACATCTGAACACGACTCTTATTGACTGGGCGTTACAGTACATGTTCACATATTTATGAACGGCTTATATGCTGCGATATATCTGATGGCGACTGTACCTCCTAGTAAGGTATAAAATTATTACATATTGTTACTGCAATTATAGCCTAATCAGCCTCTGGGGTCCGGCCAGGCGTGTTCCTCACGCTATTGTAACATTCAGCCGCATAACTTACTTTAAACGTTGCAATGTGATATTGTCACTTTCAGGTCTGCGAGAACGTGGGAGGCCGGCTGCAGTTGCGGTACGATGGTGCTGACGAGGATCTTTCGCGGTTCTGGATTTTCTTCTCTAACCCGCGCCTCAGCTCGTTTGGTTATGTAACTAATAAGGTGCGATCAAAATAAGTACTTAATCTTTATTGCAGACGTCACGAAATAAACTAGAGACATAACATTCAATGTAAGAAATTAGAAATAGAGTTAAAAACAAGCAGTCTTATAGATATATTTTTTGTCAACAATTTACGATGGCCACTCTTTATCAAGACCGTCTCAGAATGAGCCAATTATGGACTTGCAAATAAATATATATATGCACCAGTCCATTAAGAGGTATAATGCCAATTTCAATGTTTATGTGACTCTGTTATGCTTATAGTATCATATTGTAACTCTTAAACATGTAGAGATAAGCCCTCATAATGTCATAATATTTGGCTTGCAATATTAATTTTGTTCTCAAAAGTTTGAGTTCATGATTGAGTTAGGTACTTTCTGTGATTGAATGACATCACGGAAAGGAACTAGCTATTTCATTTTTCTTTTCAGGGTTCTCCATGGCAATTCAAATATCCAGGCAAAGTTAATAAGTTTTCCTGTAAGAATAAGCTCAGCACTCAACTGAGGTTAAGTGCTGAAGAATCTATCCAGGAGCCAACACCAGCAGATCTATTTCAGGTATGAAGGACTTTTATATTACAGACTGGTTACTTACGTTATTTGACTTGATTATGCCAACGAAGATGCCATGACTGCGCGACCATAGGCGCGGCAAGCGGTTGAGCGAGAGATCCGAATGCGGCGGCCATACGAGTGAGCGAGATACGTGCTGCACACCGCTGCCGCTGTCGCGCAAAGTCGTACCATCTCCAATTATTATCCTATCAACGTGCAGTGGCCGCCTTGTCTAGTTAGCACGAAAATTGATCTTGATCTAAAACTGATCCTAACAATAACCCACTTTCTTCACAGCCTAACTCAAATATGGAAGCTCACAACTTCGTCAGCGGAATGAAGGTTGAGGCCTTAGACCCTCACGACATGAAGACAATTCGACCGGCGACCGTGCTGAAGGTGTTCAACAATTTCCACTTTGTAGTCGTAATCGACGATAACGCCGATGATTACGAAGACACCAAAACGGCCTGGCTCTGCGATTCCATGCACCCATACATTTACCCTATTGGATGGGCTCGGACGAACAACTTCAATTTCAAAGCACCTAAAGTTTGGAAGGAAGGCTCTTTTGACTGGGACGAGTATCTCTCTATGACGTCATCTGTCCCAGCCCCTGAGTACTGCTTTGGAACTAAGGAACCGCTGAAGGAAATGGAAGTTAATATGAAGTTAGAGGCTGTGAATCCTCAAAATCACGAAGAAATCCACGTCGCTTCTGTTGACGCTATCATCGAACACATGGTGTGCGTGGAACTCATTCCTATACAGGAGAAGTTCTGGTACGCCCAAAACAGTGACCTGCTGTTTCCTGTAGGTTGGTGCGACAGCAACAACTATGAACTACACATTCCTGATATAAATGCTGTACGGGAACCTTCGAAACCTGCTGAAGAACCGAAACCGCCCAAAGAAGAGTTGAAGAAATCCACTGACGAGTGGTGCGAAAGAATTTTTTTCAACTATAAATGTTACGCAGGCCCTACAATCAGCAGGAACAAGTTGTCTCAGCTGCCGAAACACGTCGGCCCTGGGCCTCTGTCCCTGGTGCTGAAAGAAGTGCTGAACAAGATGATATCGGCGTCGTATAAGCCTGCTAAGCTATTGAAAGATTGGGAGACTGAGGGGCCGCCAGAGGAAGGCATGAGACTCGAAATGTTGAGAGCCAAGTAAGTAAACAAAGGCACTTTTCTAGTAAGTAAACATAAGAACTATAAAATGCCTGTGCATTTGCATATTCCATGATTTAAGTACAGAATGATTACCTAAGTGTCCTTATTTTAGGGAATTTTATATAGACCAAATAAAAATTGGTATCAAGTCTGATATCCGCTATTGACCAACTCATTATATTCCTGGATTCCTGGAACCGTGGAGCTTTGAGAAACAAATTTAAAATGTACACCGTTTCTAGTAATAGTTAGTAAACACTTTGCTTCCGGAGAAAAGTTGGCCAATGCTTGAGCTTATTCTTTCAAGGACCTTTTTGCTTTTCTTACAAGATCATTTTCTTTTGTTACAGGCTCAAGTCTAGTACGTACCACGCGTACGTACCGATAGCCACCACCACGGACCAGGTGCCGGCGTTCTGTCGCGACGTGTGCGTCAAGATGCAGGCGTGTCCCTGCCTCTTCGGGCCCGTCGAGTACTGCGACCAGTGCCCGCAGAACTGCCAGCAAGTCGACAAGTCTACATTCCGTATGCATCCCTTTCAATTGATCAATAAAAATAAAACATAGAAGACCGTTCACATTTCCAAGTCGAATCACTAACAATGTTTTTAATATTTTCAGATAATCTCACTGAACGTCGCGGCAGACCGAAGGGCAGCCTGAACGGCCGAAAAAAGAAGAAAAAGACGGCACCGGAAAAGAAGGAGAAGGAACAACAACCTTCTCAAGAAACTGAGAGCAATAAGGACGTAGAGTCTGTCGAGAGCGAACACAGCGCGGGCTCCACCCCGCCTTCGGAGTCCGGCACCAGACCTAACTCGCCCGACAGCGGCGAGTACAAGAGGTCTCAGAGGCGGAAGCGGGAACCCAAAAACAACTACCCCAAACTAGAAATGAAAACGCGGGGTGCTAAACTTCCGAACTTCGCTCAGCAAATGAAGGAATCTCACTGGAATAAAAAGGACATGGAGACGATATACAGCAACTCGTTGGCGAATAAGAAGAACCAAGACAGTGATTCGGAGAACGAAACTAATGATAGCAGTTCCAATTCTCGAGATGCGAAGAACATATCAGACGTTTCTGATTCAGAAGAACCCGAACTTAAGAAATTGAAATTCACCACTTACGATCCTCTGCCATCTGATAATAAAATGTTCGAAAAAGATACTGCGGCTTCTTGGATCAAAGGTAAACTGAAATTGGCTCCTAATCCGTTAGATTGGAGTGTTGACGATGTGTACACTTATTTAAGCAGTACCGACGACTGCAAAGTTCTTGCGGATAAGATGAGAGAGGAAGAAATAGACGGAGAAGCGTTCGTTATGCTCGACCTGGCAACCATCAGGGAGTTCTTGCACATGAAGAAGGAGTTCGCTGTCCTGCTCTGCAAGCACATCACCAAGATCAAGTGGTATTACTTAGATAATTACGAAGATAATAGCGAATCATGATAATCTTAACTATTAAAATTTACAAATGTCTAGTCCCAATAAACTTAATACTTAATATTTTCAGCTTTATTTGCACTTTATTCAGAAACGTATTACATTCCCAAATTGACAGCTTTTCGTATTTTCGTGCACAAGAAGGTGCAGAGTTTTGCTATGAAAGATTTTTCAGTTCGCTTCGATTCGCCATCACCTTCCTTGTCTGAATGGATGTTTTTCTTGGCGAATGAATTTTTGACGGGTATTTCCCGATCTGTAAGATCCCCAGTGTCGGCCGGCGTCTCCGACACATCCGTATTGAAATCTTTGGCTGTTAACTTGCTTATATTGTCCGCGGACATCGGTGCTTTATATAAAGCTTGTTTGTTACTTCGGTCTACGATATGAATTTCAGACAAATGATTGCGATTACTGTTCATTTTAATTTTAACGCACGGATTCCGAGATGTTAGATAAATATTAAACGTTTCACTGCTGGTCACTGGCCCCTTCCATTCTTGTTTACTTCCACTACCTTTGTCGTCACTTACAGACTCTATAGGATAGTTTTCGTTCTTAAACGCTTCCATTACACATTGCAAATCTTCTATTTTCGAACTAATATCAGATACAGTCTTAGCGACGGGTACTTTGTTTTTAAACTCGCACAAACAGTTTGAATCAAATGCAGTGGATTCAGTCGACATTATATGATGGATCATGTCTTTTATAAAATGTTCCATTTCATCTACACATTGCTCTTGATCCTTGGCCAATATCTCGTGAAATTTCTTTTTGTATAGTTGAAAATCTTTCATATTCGCATAGAATTTAGCAAAAATCTCCTCGACAGTAACTTTGAAAAATTTGATACTCGAATCGAGGGTGTTGTTAGAAGAGTCCGTTTTCAAGTCCTGAGGGATGTTGTTTTCAAGTGTGTGCAGATGTGAAGCAGTAAGAGGTAACATTTCCCCCTTTCCAGAAGCCGTCGAGGTTTGGCTGGTCATTACATCGTCTCTTATCGGCACAGCATCGTAATCATATCTTTTATAATATTCTCCTGAACCGCTGTACAAAGAAGACGATGCTATCTCCATTCCGGAGGAGTTTTGGACAGTTTTAGCGTATATGGAACGTGCCCGTTTTCTGTCAAAGTTGCCACACGACCTTGATTGTGTTGTAGTTTTGGAATTCGAGTATGGAGCATGATCACTGTTGTTTTTCTTAACCAATGCTTTATGGGAACCTAAAATCATAGCAAGGATAAGTTTATTAGATCTTAACATATATTGATTATTGGTTAGTTATAGCGTGCAGTATAAGTAAGATACAATTAGTAATTTAATTTCAAAGCCAATATTGGAAGCGTAGACACTGGTCACTCGTGTTGTGAATGCGTGTCATAGAAATTCATACCATTCACACAGGTTGGTGGTCGTAATTAGAATTGTACCTTTACCCTAAGATAAGGACACCTTTCAAATACCGTGGATTTTTTTACTGAAAATAGTAAAATTTACTTACGACATGTTTGTTATTTTCGCAAGGAATTTGCATAGCGTAGTACAAACAATGTAGTAGGTACTTACCTTAAGATAAAAAAAAACAACAGCAACAGTACAGAATAATCACTTACTCATTGTGTTAGACGTGTCCCCGATGGAGGCCCCAGGATCATTCAAAACGGAATCTTTGACTAACATAGATAATTTCGGGATTCATTAAAATGTTTTAGCTAATATGAGATTAACGGAATCATTCATAAGTCATAACAAAACAAATACAGCAAATTTTTGGAATTTTATTTAACAATAAACACACAAAAACATGTCAGAAATTTCGGAAAGCTCTGCAAGAATTTTATCATAATATTTCGACATAAAACTTTTTTCTAACAAGATTATAAGTAGCCAGAATGTAGCCAGGTTTCTAAAGGATGTCAACGGGATCCTTTTACAAAGGCTCCACTACACTAGCTAAGTGTGTGTACCTATTCTGTGCCTGCTTTTGAAATTTGTATAAAATATGGACTATATGACTATATTATACCGGAGATAAATAATGAAAACAGACTGTTATTTCAGTCAAATTGTGTTTTATGTGAGCATTATGTAACGCCAAATTTCAAAGTTCTAGATCTTTAAAATTAAAACCTAGGATCTACGCAGTCTACGGTCAAGTATTCCCGCTAAACAACAAACCTTTTAACTTTGTCTATGGAGTGTAGAGGGAAAGAGCAGCATCTAGTCTAACTTGGTTTTCGTTCAGACTCGTGATTGATTGTTGTGTGATTTTTGATTAGGAAATGTTAAAATTAGAAGAAAGATTAGAAAAATCCCGCAAACTATTCCCGCATTTGACTTTCATAAAAAGTAGCTAATTTGAACTGCCAGGAACAGGGAACTAACCTAGGTCTCTTGCAATACTTTTGGATGTATGAAGATACTGCTCCTCCTCTTCTTTTATTTCTACCAAGCAAACGCGCGAAAGAAAGGTACCGCCAGTGTTAAAAAGTTCGGTTCGATTACAAGTTGTGACTAGTGGATTTGTTCATTGTACTGAAGAGTACCTATTTCTTTTTGGCAGAAAAAAATAATTTTAGGAATTATTCGAACGCATCAATATTTGACTTAATTGTCTATACTTTAGTAAGAGCAGGACAGGAAATCGAACGTACAGCGTGTCAAAGCAAGACAGAACTCTTGTCATGGCCGCATTGCACGCCATAAACGTTTTGTCTATGCCATACCAGTCAGTCATTGAACCATTTATGAACGAACGACAGCTAGAATCTCAGAGGCCCCGCCTATAAATCTGTTATTTTATTTCAGTTAGTTTTACCGCGATGATATTATTATAAAGCAGAAATTTAGGTAATAATTAGAAAGTGATCTGTAGAATATAACAAAATGTTTACCTCACTTTAGTGTCATTGTTATAGGAATGCAATTATCGATTTACGGTTTCGTATAAATGAATGAAGAATTATTTGGTATTCCGGCATTAGATTGTCGTGAATGTATGTTATTGGTATATTTAAAGGTCCGGTGATAACCTATTATACAGTTCAAGTAGTTCTTGTGTCATAACAGGGCGACAATTTGGTGATTTTGTTGTTACTATTTTTAGTGGGTGTTGTCATTACGTCCAAGCTTTATTCGGATTAGGTCATCGAGTGTGGTGAACACTTAGAATAATAACGCCTAGAAACCCAGTTCACGCGCAACGGTGAGGCCACTAAAAGTAAGCCAGAAATGGCTTAAAGCGCCGATCGGCTCGTCAGTTGCAAGGACGCGAGACAGGTGTAAAGAGCTCCCACATTTTCAATTTTTATGGCGGTTTGTGCAGTGATAGGGTTTCACAATGCAACTGATAAAAAGGATAAACATGCTAAGATAACATTTCACTCGTAAATATTATTCTTTAACTCGTATTTTTACGTAAAACAGTAATCAAAACTTCATATTTTCTATAAGCGGCATGACAACGTAGTGTTTCCAGTGTAAGGGATTTTTTTTACCCATAATTCTGTCCTGACGATATACTGACTTATTTTTTGGGAGTCTATAATTAAAAATACAAATATGAAAAGTTAAGAAGATAAATCACTTGATTTTTATCAAGCTTTTATTTGACTGGCCGTGTATGTTTGAGTATGTCCGGGTCAAATATTGCAAATCAAATTTGAATCGAGTTTAAATTTTGTACACCTGTTTAAATCAAGTGACAATGCATTGTTATGGTACTACCAAGCTGGTCTGATGATGAGAACGGAAGGAGGCCATAGTAGGTAGCTCCTAAATTACACAAAAACACGACGTGCTCGTTACAAATGTCTTGATGATGAGTTGACGACTGTGCAAATAAAAGTGTTACGCCGATGGATTAGGTCAAAAACTTCGAACGTCGAAAGTGCTTTAGAAGCGTTTACAGCTGGCTGAAAAGTCATTTCAGGCCGTTTCAGGATTTGGCCATACCTACTATTAACGATTTTATTTATTTTCAATTGACATTGCAAATTAATAATACATAATAGTAAATAATAAAAAACCTTTGTTTAATGTATTTAACAGTGTTTGAAGTCAACAACGGGTCTATTATTGAATTAAAATTTAGAATGTAACCAATCACCACTGGCAAGAGTATACCCCAAATTTCAGGGGAATGTGATTGCGCTAGCAACATTATTGCTGTGTTTGTGTGCGTACCGCCGCGTGTAAATACGAGTTGTTCACAACTACATGAATCCATTTTATGCCTCACGTGCAGCGCCTCGGCCGTAAGAAACTATCCTTCTAGGCGTTATTATTCTAAGGGTGAACATGTGTGCCGGGAAGATGTGTTGTGTTTAACAGTTTTCTTGGTTTCTTGTTAGATACACGAGGCAGAAGACTGCACCATGAGCACGATAATAAAACTGCTGTGTTTGTTAGCGGTCGCTGCACACTCATCGGCGCTCTGTGAGTATTTGCATATTTGCACGTATCTTTATGTATTGTTGCCGAATCAATTGTTTTGCATGTTATACTCATTCAACTCGAGCCGGAAACTTTTAATTTTCTTTTCCTCGATTTTGTTACTACTTTCGTAAATCATTCAGTATTTTGATCCACATCTATAAAACACGATACTTCCTAGTACAATTCCACTTTGAATACATTTTATTTCTCATTGGAACTTTATGATAACCTTTATATGCCACTAACAATCTTCCTAAGAACAGAACTTCATTGATAAAAATTACTCTGTTGCATGATATGACCGGCATATTTGCTACATGGTTGGTGGTTCAATAATCAGTGTTTACCATTTATCATTACCTGGGCATTTGTTTTATTTTGAAACTTGTGGATTGAGTCAACTACGATTTTCTTTTTAATTATGAAGAACATGATGCTGATATTTCCTTGATTACCATATATTAGTGCAAGTTTTTTGTTAGATGCCAACTAACAAAAAAACTTATAAATTCGAATCCTATTTCCAATCACTGCTTTTGAACCTATTAATTAATTACATGCAATTTGTCATTAATTTATTAAGTGCCTTCTACTCGCAAAATATTAAATAAATTATAAAGGCAAAAGTTTTTGAGTGTTTGTTTGTTTTTTCACACTCAAACAAACATTTGGAATACAGGTAGCTGAAACAGTGGATTAACACATAGGCTGCCCACTCAATTGCTTTTGGTAACTACGGCTACCTGTCATTGCTCTTATTTTATTATATAAATAGTCTAACTCAAAATTTGAAGCAATTGAGTGGTTACTTTTCATCCTGAAAAATATAGTGTTCCTGTAGGATGAGCGGTAACAGTCCAGGGCGCAGCTAGTATACTCATAAATTGCCATTAATAATAAATAACAAATTAGTATAATGGGACAATCTTACACAAACCGACCTAGTCCCAAACTAAGCAAAATGCTTGTACTATGGGTACTAAATGATGATAAACATAAATATATAGATAGCATCCATGACCCAGGAGGAACAAATATTTGAGTTCATCACACAAATATTTGTCCTTGCCAGGGATTGAAACCCAACTCATGAAACCTAAAATCCTTGAAACACCAGCATATTTATTTCAATACGAAGGTGTCCACAATGTCATCTGTGTAAAACTTTTTCTTTAACATAGTCTGGTAAAAAATATCCTATAGCCATTTTTGGATGTCCAGCTGTCCTTGTATCAAAATTGGTTAAAATATGTTCAGCCGTTTCAGCGTGATGAATGTACAAAGACATTTTTACCAACGGATCACAAATCTTGCATCACACTGTTAAGATTTCCCTGAAACAAAGACCTCCCCATAATAGTATAGATAACATTATAAATGTATCTTTGCATTCTCTTCTTGTGGTCCTAAAAAAATATTGTAATACAATACGTCATAGGATGTGCACCGTTGAGAATCCTATCTCATGTATTCCTTTGCCTAACAGTGACGTCGCCACCGCGGATCGTGAAGCAGCCGACGGTAGAAGAGCAGCTGTTCATGGTAGCACAGCCTGGAGAGGCCGACAAGCCCTTCATCATAGAATGTGAAGCAGAAGGAGAGCCGGCGCCCATGTAAGTGCATTCTTTATTTGCTGACAGATTATTACCACTATTTTATTAAGATGCAAGCAATTGAAATGAACAATTGTGTCACATAAGACATTTGTAAGCTAAGCTGGGATTGATAGGTGTGACTTATTTAATTACAAATTGCTCATAACACTAAGAAATGAATAAAATGTGCGAATATAAATTGAGTGAATAAATTAAAATCCCTTTAGGTATATACAATTTTCAATTATTTATTTAGACTTTATTGCACAATAGTCACAATACAAAATTGTAAATAGTACAAATGGCGTACTTCATGCCACCAGGCATTCATTCTCTAGCAGTCAACTTATAGGGCCAAACAGAAACTGACAATTGTCTGTAATTATTGTCTGGAAGTTACCTGTTAACTCTTATTAGTCTGATGGAGGCAATAATGATATTTTTGAATACAAATATTTCCTTTGTTTATTAAAAATATTAAAACTACAAATTTGACAAAATGACCCTAAAATAGAATAACAGATAAGGGCTCATATTACAATCAATTACTACACTTAAGAGGCAGGTTTGAGGTCCGTCCTTGAGATTATTTATAACCAATTGTGTCACCCGTAGCAGCACTAACGAAAAAATGTCGTCCAATCCATACGTCGCGTCGAGCGCACACTCTGTATTCACAACACACCGAATTATTATTTACGCGTCCAACAAACGTTAAATTCAATTATACATAAATATTCGTTTTGCATCCATTACCCTTGAGAGCGACACCGGTTTTTGGCACACTAACAATACGAGCCTTATTCGAGTAACAAAACTTCAGCAAAACCTCCAATGAAACCAGAACTGCTATAAACTAGCCCATAAAATCTCGGTGACGACTCAATACTGGCCATTAGTTGCCGTGGCTTTCAAGTTCGGTTGCCGGAATTGGTACGTCTCAATTTGTCTGGCTTGGCGCCATTTATTTCTAACTAGAGTTCGTTGACACAATTATTTAAACAATGAGTACATAAACTATGGTTAACTTGAGATGCTGAGTGCTCTACAACTCGCCTGAATCTTGTACTTTACCAATGGCGGTATTAATCCAATGTGAGCCGTATCTTATTGCTGGAAAGATTCAACTTGTTATGTTGTTGTATATGAGTTGAGCTTGGTGTGTGTAACTCCTGATTCAGTGACATTAAAACATCCTGCGATCTTGGCAATCATGAGGTTGTAAATTAAAATGCAAATAAAAACTTAACTGGCAAACTTATGAGCATTTTCCTGTGAATGGTCGTAGGTATATGTTTTGCCATTGCTCCAATTTCATACCAAATGTGCCGTTCGCTTTTGTTATTATTATGCGTTTGTTGCATTCAAAGCTGTCATTTAGCTTATATATGACTAGGGTTTTACCACGGGTCTCCTCCGTGTGGATATCATAATTTTAATTTGTTTATCCTTCGGGTAACACAATCAGCCTATTTGTATGGAATGGATCTGAATAGGTGTTGCATCCGTTTCAAATAAATATTTCCGTTTCACTTCCTTAGGAGTTGGTTTTCTGACGATCTCTTAATAGTACACCTTCCCACCCTCAAATATAAGGATAACATTTCGTAAGGATAAATTTTACTGTGCTCTGTTAGTGTTAAACAGCCTTTTACGATTAACTGAGTATGGTGAAATTGGGCCTCAGCCTCAGTAGTTAAGGTCGAGATTATATATCAGTTGTTTACATCAGTCACGGGTCATAGAACTCTTTTATATGCCTAGATGACATTTTCATTCAATCCCAGTCTGAGCGCGGACTGATAATAAACTTCGAT
This sequence comes from Apotomis turbidana, assembly GCA_905147355.2. Lineage (NCBI taxonomy): Eukaryota > Metazoa > Arthropoda > Insecta > Lepidoptera > Tortricidae > Apotomis > Apotomis turbidana. The sequence goes on along the minus strand of LR990283.1, from coordinate 24,403,084 downwards.
TCATATTCTATTATTGTCCCAATGACCTATATTTTATCTACTTCAGCAGCTTGATACAAATTTTGATTCATTATTTAGTATTGGATGAATGACAGCTGCCAGAAATGGAAGCAGCACCAATTGACCACTGACACGGTCAATTGACCGACAAACTCGCATTTACTTTCATTATATTGTGCACATGTGCGCCAAAATTATCTTTAAATAGGTAGTCCATATTCACTCGAGATGTATTGACGCAAATAGATAATAATTGGCAAGTCTGTGACCTAGAACCCGCAATTCCAGCGAGTTAATTTTTTCTTTATTAAACTGCTTATGCAATACATAATAATAAATACATATACACATAAACAAAGGCGAACTTATGCCTTGCCAGGAAAATAAACACATCCGACAGCCGTACTATTTCTTTCTCGAAGCCTTTCAAGACGTTTCCTGTCAACCCCTGAAATATCTGAATTCTCAAGGAGCAAGCAAGCTTCTCTCTGTGATAATAAGATTTTCGATAATCACGGTCTTCATTTCAGACATGAAGGAACGACCACAGAGAGATTATGGAAACACCTATACAACAACCAATAAAGCATGGTTTGGCATTCAGCATGAATACTGTGATATCTATTTATTCGTAGTGTGACTATTTTGTTGATGAGTACTTCCATACTAGTTAGTTAATTATTGACTTTGCTTTAAAGGATATCGCGCTACTTTTCATGCTGAAAGAAAGCGTTACGAGACTTGCCTTTGTATCTTTCTGATGAGTATGAAAGGAAAGCGTTACGAGACTTGCCTTTGAGGGGTGTTCTTTTTTTTAATAACGTAATCTGTATACTACATAATAAACAGAATATTCCCTTAGTTGGCATATTGGCGGAGTTAATGAGTAAGACGGTGAAAACGGGGTTAGGTGTAGTGTTACAAGAAAGGCGCCCGTCTGCAACCCGACGCCTGCACTATAATCTCGTTAGTGCCCGCATGTCTGGCCAAGGATTTCACAATCAACACAACATACTAGGACCCCTACTACTAAGTGACGGAAGTCGAAGAAAACTTACTCCTCAGATCCAATTGATATAGGAAGTGGTTGTAGTAGCAATAAATCGGTACATTGTATCTACTCACAAAAAGAGAGATTTAAAGGAAATCTGCTATAAGGTGACTCGGGGCTATTGTAGCTATGGGGTTATTGTATCTTATTACCATTATAATGGTCTGTGACCATTATAGTGGTCTGTGTATCCTATATATACACAGATCATTATAATGGTCTGTGTATCCTATATATACACAGATCATTATAATGGTCTGTGTATCCTATATATACACAGACCATTATAATGGTAATAAGATACAATAACCCCATAGCTACAATAGCCCCGAGTCACCTTACCTATGTATGTAATACTAACATACCCGCAACTAGCTTTTTCCACATATCGTCCGCGTATACAGGAGCAATGTATTTTGGTGGGTTATAACTGTTATAAGGTAATCAGTGAAACTCTCTGAGTAGATTTTTGATTAAAGAAGGAATAAACAACTTATTTTCGCCCTTTCACTATCAGTGAGGATTGGTGCTAGCATATTCGTATCGCACCCGGAGCGTTCCTTCACACCTTAAGGTTAAAGTTCAATTTCACCAGTGTAAGGTTAAGTGTCACGATAGGTGCGAAAATTGTGAAACTTATTATTAAACTTTGTAATAAGGAAAGTTACCTTTTCCTCCACAACGCTTTGAAAGCGAATTTGAGGTTATTCAACCGGAACAATAATTTATTTTTGGATTACGCTCGGCTAACGGCAATACAAATGAGACCTCATACTATTGGCGCTTAGGTCAGACCATTTTAAATGTAGGTAAGAAGTAGTGATAAGGTCCCGGTACCTTAGGACTATTTTCGTGTTCTGTTGCTTCATGTTTTTGCCCTTCACACTCCGAGAGTCACCAAATTTACTATAGCTCATTGGAGAGGAGTGGGCGATTACAAGGCTAATGTCGGACGTCTTACTTCATAAACAAACGTGACGATTATTGTGTGAGCATCACGTTCGGGTGTTTGACTCTCTGATTTTGTATAAACATAAACCTTATGCAATGTTATTGCTATATCTGCGATATATTTAAATTTTGCTCTAAGATTACCTAAGAAGAGCGCTGTGTCCAAGCGATACTTATAATGAGTTATAAGTGTTTAGCGATCTTTTGATACCTCAGCGTTTGCCATATTATCGTTAATTTGAGATACCGTTAAAATAGTATCATAAATTAAGGAGCGATTGAGTAACCAAAATTGAACTATATTCGTATTGAGTTCATGCGTGTTCATCCGTCAACTATATAGGCCCAAGACAGAAAACACTTAAGACCGTAATTAGACGATCAATTGAAAGATGTGCTGATCGTTGTAGCACGTCGACCGCTATCTGTCCCCCAAGTAATATTAGCTCGTATCGTATAGCAAAGTTCATATTTCCCCATAGGGTGATTGAGAATCATTGATTGTGCATTATACAATGGACCCTCTTTCTATTTTACTAATGTGAAACGATTATTATCGATATTAATCTTACGACAAATGGTAATATTTATGAAGTACAAAATTATCATTCACGCTCTTACTCTATAAGCATGTACAGTCAAGGAAATTGAAACACGAACCTTATTCGCTCTTGTGGCAATGATAATAAGGGTCAAAAAGGTTTCAGTTTCCTTTACTGTACTCACTTGAAAACTCCTAAAGTAGCGGTGTATGAGAGTTATTACGTTAGGGGTTTTCAATTCCATCCTTACAGTTTCCGCGAATCGTACGACAGTTGCCGATGTTTCTTGATCAACTACTCGAGGCTAAGTAGGTGCATTTGCAACTAGTTTAAGATCCAAGTAAAAGCGAAGTGGGTCATGTGAGACCGAGTCGCGGGTCCGGCGCGGGCATAAAAGGTCAATGGCATTGATATCATGGCCGTAAAAATAACTATGACATAATGTCAACGATAACACATCGGAGTTTTATGCTCGTGTCCTTCCAGCTTGTTACAAGATCGTAAATAGTGTGTGGGACAATCATACATTTGGTATCTATGCTGTGACTAGTTGACTACTACATAGATGAATAGTTAACTAGCAATAGACATTTTGACCTTAGAACCCTCAATGCTGCACCAAAATAAATTTTCAGAACATACTAAGGAAAAAACTCCTAATTAAAAGTTAATTCATAGTTTTTTTTTGTCGAGATTTCGTGGTTGTCCCCATGGTGAAAGTTGCTCGGCGTCACCCTCCTCATCACCCCCTGGCACTACCATTAATGACTAAAAAGGCACTCTGTATACTTTTATGCGGATTTAGCGAAGCTGACCGTAGAAAATGAACCAATCAGGCTGCGGCTTTGTGAAGCCCAAAATAAATGCATTTAAATCTGAGGAATGTGATTAGTCCTTTACACAGCTTCGCTCCAGTAGACAGGCAGAGTTGTGTCCAGTTCAGTTAACGTAGTTGGTTACCCATTTAGACCACAAATTGTAATTGGTTGAATACCAATTATAAGGAAAATAATTCATATTATTGAGTAAAAATAAGACTAGCGAATCATCATTTATTCTTTTCAAAAGCGTAGGTATCATATTTTGAGTCAGCGACAAATAAACAGAAAACCACAAAGAATCACAATGGGGGCTACCCTTCAAACAAAGGTGGAACAAAAATGACTGCCGCGTCAAAATAAAAGTTTCATTTCAACTTTTGTTTACCTACATTTCTGCCTCGTGGTTGCGTTAACTTTTGTGGAAATAAGCTCATTTCCTTTTATTTTTAACCTCGCAGCGTAAAGGGTATACTTTGGTTTAATGACTTTTTGCTGCTTGGTGGAAATAAAGCACCCGTTTCCGAAGTATTCAGTTGTCAATTGGTGATGATCTGGTGATGGAGATCTTAAACAGTTAGCACGTCTAGCACAACTACGCTTTGTGACTCCTGTCGCGCGACATAGCATCGCCCGTCACTCTCCCACAGTACCGTACAGAAAGAGGTATAAATATTATATAGTACGAGGGGCGTCTGAAAAGTTCTAAGCCTAAGATAGAAAAAAACAATTTACACAAATGAACTCGTGTTTATTTTTCAATATAGTCTCCTCCTAAATCAATGCATTTTTTACATTTTTTATACAGTGCTTTTAGGCCATTAAAAAAATAATCTTCATTTTGCCCTTCAAAATGCTCCTGTACAGCCGCCTTCATCTCTTCGTCACTTCTAAATCGCTTTCCCCTCAACTCTTTCTTCAAATTATTGAATAGAAAATAATCGCTTGGGGCTAGATCTGGGCTGTAGGGTGGGTGGTCAATTTCGTCAAAACCAACTTCCTTCAGAGCACGTCTCGCAACATTAGCGGTGTGAACGGGTGCGTTGTCTTGCAAAAACAAAATGCCTTTCCTTAGTTTACCCCGCCTTTTCTCAACTATGGCTTGTCGCACCTGTCTTATTAGATTTGCATAATAAGTTCCGTTTATCGTAGAGCCTTTTTCTAAATAATCGATTAAAAGAATGCCATCACAATCCCAAAATACCGTAGCCATTAACTTAGAGGCCGACTTTTGCACTTTAAATTTCTTCGGCGGCCTTTCACCCTTTTCAATCCACTGCATCGACTCAGACTTACACTCCGGATCATACTGTCTGATCCATGTTTCATCAACAGTTACTATTCGGGAACAAACTTCATCTAAATCATCTTCGCACAATTCTAAAAACGCCCGAGAAGTTTCCACACGACGTACTTTATCGAAGGCCGTTAGCATTTTCGGTACCCAACGAGCACTGACTTTACTCATGTACAAATGTTCATGTAAAATTTCTCCGACTCTTTCTTTACTAATACCTAAGACCTCAGCTATTTGCCAAACCTTAATTCTTCTATCTTCTAATACCAGCTTTTTGACTTTTGCTACGTTTTCTTCGGTCACTACCGATATTGGCCGCCCTGAGCGGGGGTCGTCTTCGATCGATTCCCGTCCGAGTTTAAATAAGCGACTCCACTTTTTGACTGTGGCATAAGAAGGCCCAGAATCACCGTAAATAATAGCCATTTCCTCAAAAATACACTGCGGTGATTTGTCACTTTTTGTAAGGAATTTAATTACAGCACGGTGCTCAATTTTCGTAATATTCGTTGGTAATTCACACATGATGTACTTTTCCGTTGAATATCTCGAAACAGAATAATAAAAACATGACATGTTATTTTTTAATAATTTGTTTTTAAATGGCCTTTCTAGTGGCCAGTATCATAAACGCATATATAACCTCGAAATACCTTAGGCTTAGAACTTTTCAGACGCCCCTCGTATATCTCGAGTCACAGAGTCGCGTCGAGTCGCGTGTCACAGTTGAGATAGAGCTGCTGATGGCTGCAGTCCTTACCGCGCGCACGCCTTTACGCCTATTCGAGGCTCCTCTACACAATGGGCCATGATAAGGGACGCAGCTATACATTAGAGGAGACAAGCGATATTGCTGTCTTGTCCTGTCGTATAGCTGCGTCCCTTATCATGGCCCATGATGGCCCATTGTGTAGAGGAGCCTTTACATCTGCCAAACCTGTGGTCGCGTGTGCCGTTCTCGTATTGGCTTGCATAGGCCGTGAAAAACGTTGCTTTCCTACATGACGCTGTTTGCATATTCTGTAAAAGACTAAAAGGCCTTCGATTGAAGGTTGCAGTTTAAAATAATGGAATGCGTATTTGATCATGATCGGGGATCCCGGGTGTGCGAGGGGTTTTATCACGAACAAGAATATGAGGAATACGTTTACATAAAATGGCCCTTCAGCCGAGTCATAAAATGAACATAAGCACCAATGATTTTTTTATATCTACGGATTCTTAAAACCCGTTAATCGTGCATTTTTTTAATCGCTTACTTACTGACAACACCAAAGCGGAAAAGCCCATATTGATCAATTTAACGTCGATGCAAGTAAAATTATAATTTTTTCCCAACGCTCCAAACTTATTGAGGCCAATCTTTTGGTTTGTGCATTTCCCAGCTGAGTAATTTATAAAAAAATTGGATGTTGAGCAAGTTTTTGGACGCAATTCCATTTATTTTTTACACAGGTCACAGTAACTTCCAGTGACTGTGAAAGTACGGTTCGTTTTTGTTTTTGTATTGCGGACAGTTACTAAAATGGTTTTAAGAGGCCTTATTCCTTTTAAAATGCTCATTGTTTAGACATTTTTCTCTATGATCAAACATGTTTCTTAACATATTATTGATGTTACTACCTAGAACAGGGCTATTGGGATTTATTGGTAAATATTTGGAACCTACAGTTTGAATTTTTCATTGATAATTTTTGTTCGAAAAACTACTCGAAATTGACAAAATTCAAGTGGAAAATTCGTTTTTTCAACTTATTTTCGACTACACGCAATGAAAGCATGAAATAGCTACGTTACTACCTAGAACTCGGGAAAAAGTATTATTCACTTCAAAAAGTTGGTTGAAATTATCAATATATTCGTCATAATATGAAAAAAATGTATTTTAAAAGGAATAAGGCCTCTTAAGTATCACAAATTTGGACATAACCAAACTGTAAATTATAAATATTTGTATAGAATCTTTTTATCGATACATATTTTTTTTTTGCTTGCTGTAAAGCAATGGGGATTGGGGATCGCGTGCGTGTAAAACGCACATCCTAGGGTATGGCTAATGCGCAATAAGCATTTCAAAAACATATATGACGCAGAGGGCGCTCCAGTAGCGTAAAGGATTAAGGGATGAAAGATTTGGTGTGACTGACGTAGCGGTCGAATAGCTCAGTTGGGAGAGCAATGCGCCGGAAACGCAGAGGTCGCGGGTTCAAACCCCGCTTCGATTGTAGTAGATCGCATTCAATTTTTCTTTCTTAATTTACCTTTGTGTCATTATTTATAAAAATGTAAATTATAAAGTTCTTGTCGGCGGCAAGCACCCATAACTCCAAATACCAGTGCCACCTGAAACAAAATCAAAGTGTCATTAGATTGTGTCAATAGACAGTGCTAAGATAAAATGTATACAGGAAACTTCAAGCATAAATGAAATCAAATTCTTTTAAATTCCATTCAATACCTACTTAAACAAAATCAAGCAAGTTACCTTGGACTGCAGATATAATTGAACTGGTGCATCAATTAAAAAAATATTTATTTCTTCGGGCGAAAATGTTTTAGCTTTTTTCGCTTTATATCCTTCAGATTTTCGCTTAAGAAGAGTAGTCAATTTAAAATATTTCGAAATATCTACTTGGTGTTTGATATTTAGTCTGATTTTAACCATTGAATAAATGGTCCACAGGCTGGCAGACTTGAACTTCTTTGATAGATCTTCAAAGTACGCTAATAATACGTTCTCGGACAACGAAGTAGTGTTTTTGTCCATTCTCCAACTTAAAAAGTATCTGTAAGCCTTTTCGTATTTGGCTCTCGATTTTTCAGGCAACAAGTTATTTGTTGCGATCGTGGCTGCATTTACGATATCCGGTGGAGTGTTCATATCGATCTCGGAGTCACTACTACTCATATTTATCACTATTTAAATTAAAATGCTAATTACAAATAATCAAATAACTTTTCACAATACTTTCGTCGCAGCAAAAAATCAACAAACAAATGACAACAGTAATCCTAATTCAATTCTCCGTCACGACTATTTTTTTTTTAATATCATAGACAAACGAATGAAGTCCCTATCCTCATGTCACTCGTGATCATATGTCGTGCGTTTAGGATTAAAAAACATACTGAATTGACGTTTCATATCGATAACTGTTTTAATATCTATGGATACTAGAATCTACTTTAATTTTGACAGCTGTTCCAAATTTAAACTCATAACCTTACAAAAATTGATACTGTTATAACATAACAGTACAGATTTTACCTACTGCCACAGATAAGAAAGTTCTCATAGTAAAATTGGTTGTAGTAATGCTGGTCATTTCCTACGGTTTCTGAACGCATTTTAGAGCACTAATGATATGTGCGTAGATAAATAATAATATATGTAATCTATAAAATAGTCTTGTGGTATGTATTAAGTTATTTTGTTTAATTTCGGAGACGAGAAAAAATGCAACGTCACTTAAGGCGCATCATCATTTAATTTCGAGCATTATACATATTACAGAATTCTCGCGTTGAGGCAGCACCTTTAAATCCGTCTGTAATCACCGTGGCATAAGTAAGCCGGCTCGAGTTTCGCCTCTCGACTGCACTCACATACGCAAACAGTCTCGGGTTAGCGGGAGATTGCGTCGAGTTGAGATAGCGAGAAGTCGTTGGCATGCAAAAAACTAAGCCTAAACGTTGCGTGGCATTTACACACATGTTTTTTAAGCGGTCTTTTAATGAGGAACATGTGTGTAAGTATGTATGGGATTGAATCTTTAATAGTTATTTATGTTAGACGCGTTATTCTACTGTCCAATTTGACTTTGACTTTGTTTGCAGGGGTGATCAATAGGCATCGGACTTCTTATAGTTAGCACGGTAAGACTTGAGAGATCTATGGAGCCGATATTGACATTATAATACAATTCATACTCATTCTCATAGTTCGTAATTTTAATTTTATAGTCAAGGACAAAGTTAGATGAATATACAAACACCTGATTTGTGTAGGCGTTTTTCTTTCCGTCGTCATAGAATACGCAAATATTTGCTACTTTTTACATGTGTTCGGGAGTCAATTACTTTCCAGACCTTTCTAAAGTCCTACCGTGCTATAAGAAGTCCGATGCTTAGTGATCAATATTGTTGTTATCACTCTGTTGAAGGAGCGTTGCTAGATTTGTAGTGAATCTCTTCTCTATAAAAACTCCACGGGATTGCTAACAAACTGAATGGGCCCCGGCCCCGCAGCGACACGAAATGTGTATAACATAATGTTCACCATGTATAATTTTTATAGCATGATTGTACATGTGATGGTCTTGAGATGAAGCGTCCATGTTAAGCTAGTTATAGACCACTGGACCAGTAACTTGCCCTTACATTATTTAAGTGAAGTCGAGTGACTTTAATTATCACTCTTACTCAACACACGCGCTACAAAAAAGGGTTTTACTGCGTACAAAAACATGATGAATGACAAACACTTTGGTTAGGGCTCATCACTGGCTCACTCGATTGGTCGGAGAATAAATTATAGGTACCTACAGTCGAGTTCATTTATATCTACACACTAACGAGGACAAAAATATTTGAACACGATTTTATGCTCCTGACAATAGGGTCGTGTTCAGAGATTTTTGTTCTCGTAAGTGTGTAGATGTAAATGAACTCGACTGTACCTACAAATAAAATATGAATAGGCGAATAATTATAAAATTAATTAATTTAGTTATAAGCAAATATGGCGCCACCGCATATTGCATACGAGTATATAACAATAGCATAACCATTGGTCGGAATTAGATAACAGTAAAATCCCTGAGGCCTTTTCTTGGTTTAATATTTCTATAACAGTATTTAGTTTACGTGTGATTAATTCCGTAGATTCAATTTAATTTAATATTTTTAGAGTAAATTAATTAATTACGATATTCATTATTGTTATATTTCACTAAACCCGATATCAATACCGATACCGACTTACTCACGGAATAGAAAAAAAAACATAAATAAAACTTATAAATAATGACACAAAGGTAAATTAAGAAAGAAAAATTGAATGCGATCCACTACAATCTAAGCGGGATTTGGACCCGCGACCTCTGCGTTACCGGCACATTGCTCTTCCAACTGAGCTATTTGATCGCTACGTCAACCACACCAAATCCTTCATCCGCATTAGCCATACCCTAGGATGTGCGCTTTACACGCACGATCCCCAATCCCCATTGCTTTACAGCAAGTGTGAAGACTGCGAGAGAGATGGCGCTGTTCTAAATATTTGTATAGAATTTGTATAAAAAATATGAATCGATAAAAAGATTCTATACAAATATAAATAAAACTGTACATTTTGGCGGACTTACTTTATGGCGTCCCTTCAAAGTTTAATGAAAACGGAGTTTCATCTTTTTTAATTTGCTACGTTAAAACATCCTGTTAATAAGATCGTTAAATAAGATCTCTTTAGACATATTCTAGAACCTTTTAAACTATCATACACGTGGCTTCTTAAAGTTGAAAGCAATTTAAAGTTGCAAAGAAATTTAATTAATTAATTACGCTATGTATTTATTTAACGCGTATTCAAGAACTTCAACCACAGGATCACGAACCACGTGTATTATTCAGTCGGTGGCTTGTTAGAAACCCCAGACGTAAAATACTGTGGACCGACGAGTGTACATTTGCGAGGGTGGAATTATTTAAAATTCACAATGCACACTTTTGTTTGGAAGAATCCCCATTTGGCACGTCCTGACCACTTCCAGACTCGCTTCAGTGTTAACGTGTGGGCAGGATTCCTTGGCGATTATTTGCTGGGCCCTGTCTTTCTCAACCGCCTTAATGGAAGGAAGTATCATCAATTCCTACAAGAAGGCCTACCGAAATTGCTAGATGAAGTACCAGTCGATCTCCGTAGGAGAATGCACTTTCAACATGATGGTGCCCCAGCCCATTACGGTCGTAACGTACGAAGGTACTTAACGGAACGATTCCAATTATGATGGATTGGCCGGGGTGGGGTTCAAGCAGGTGAAGTGAACTGGCCAGCCCGCTCACCAGATTTAACACCGCTTGATTTCCACGTATGGGGACGCGCCAAAGACTTGGTTTATGGAAACGACGGGCACACAATCAGAACGTCAGAAGAATTACAAACACGGATTACCGACGCCTTTCAGGTTATGAAAATGGAAAGACAGATCTTAATGCGTGGTAATGAAAATATTCGAAAGCGAGCACTATTGTGCATTAAAAACCAGGGTCACCATTTTCAAGAAGTTTTGTAAAGAGTTTATGCCAATAAAAGTTTTCTTATGGACGTGTTTGCTTTTTAAATTACATAGACTTGATAATTAGGTAGGCTAGCATTCGTTAAATATCTAACTTAATCATTATTAAATGTGAAAGCTTGTATGGGTGGATGGATGTTTGTTACTACGTCACGCCCAAACAGTTTAACTGATCTGGATGAAATTAGGCACAGAGATAGGTTATTTGTATGGAATAGCACACGACTTTTTTTACATAAATTGTTCGTATTGGACAGTTTTTTTGTTCCACCCGGGCAGAGCCGTAGGCATACGCTAGTATTTAATGACCTACAGTTTTCCCGCCAAATCATAATGACATTTAAGAAAAACAACTTTTTACGTGACAAGACAGACAGTGATAAATATCTTGACAGATACATAATAGGGGTGATTATTTAAAAAAATAATTATAATATTATTTTTTGTTCGGTAAATTAAAATTAAAAAATTATATACAAAGGTTGTTTTAATGTAGTGTATTATCTCTTAAAATATCCGTGACTAATTTGTTAGCACCTTATATATTTTAATTTTCGATGATGATTTCGTTTGTGAGGTGAGTCAACTGATGCAGTCATCTCCAGGGGACCGAGGTCCATATGATCTCATTTGCGATTGCCTCCCGTTTGCATGCTATCGAGCAATTTATAGCTGTATTGATTAACATAAACAATAGCTTTTATCACTCGTGTGATTCATTGACATTTAATTTATTCATAATATGTAATGGCTGAGGAATTGAGTGTGAAACTATGTACATACTATGTTTGGGTTTGAAGTTTTACTCTTCCAATAACTTACTTGTCACTGATGAAATTAAATAAGTTAGTAGAAAATATAGTTACTTCATTCATACTGTCTTCGTAAATATAGCTAAAGAGGTGTCATAGTATCATTAGGGAGTCGATGCATGCGGTCTGCATAGGATCGCATCTTGTGGCGAGCTATGGGGAGGCCTATGTTCAGCAGTGCACGTCGTCTTCTGTGGCTGACACGCTATTTACCTATATATATTAAAATTCCATTAAACGTATTTGTTGGAAGTGTGATGGTGAGTAGGTATACAATTATAATGTAGAACCACCCAAAATATAATGCAAAATTTACTTCAATAAAATCGATCCAAAATATTTAGCTGAATGTTTACGATCTTATTAGTACATGATACAGACCGGCAAAGCCCCCCGCGTATATTTATAGCATGACCCATTCACTCGCACGGAATATTTGTAGGTCAATAAGGAGTAAGGACATAGTCCTAGTTGGGATTGCTCTGGTGAACTTGAAGGCACTAATCGAGGAAGTGAGGATCTAATAGGTCAGAAAGTCACTGAAAACCCTAACCAACGCCAACCATAACGTTCTAAAATGTGTAGACCTCGCGATATTTTTTCGGAATAACTGATTAGTATGACTATTTTTACGTTTTCAATCCCCATATCTCCGCCATTTCCAAAAATTTCGAGATACTGACTCGACAAAAAAAGAAATTAATTATTAAATCTGCTCAACTTCACGACAATTGATTGAGAAATGCGGCCTGTAAATAGGCGGATATACAAAAGAATTTCTAGCCAAACTGAAATGAAAGTGTCTCCGTTCACTCGCTCGGTCAACTATGAAAATAGTCAAGGAGATAAGATAATGTAACAAAGTGAGAACCATACAGTCCCATGTTGAAATAGTTTGTGAGGGTTTAGATGGGTTTAATTAGAAAAACAGAAACGCAGTAGCGCTTGTACTGCTATCTGATGTGGCGGAATCTATAAGTGCACACGCAGCAAAATGTCAATTTTAAAGTTTACTAGCTTTTGCCCGCGACTACGTCCGCGTGGAACTTGTAAGTATGGAAGCAACTTCGTACAACACGATAGATATCCACCTAATCACCTTAATTAATAAAAGAGCGCCTAAGCAAATATAAGAGCAATTGTGCTTTTGGGTTTATCATTACATTTTCTACAGGGTCATCAATGTCATCATGAATTACTTACTCACTTTTCAATCTTTTTAGGGATAATTTCCAGGATGAAAACTATCCTATGTCCTTCCTCGGATCTTAAACTATCTCCATGCCAAATTTCATCAAAATCGATTCAGCGGTTTAAGCGTGAAGAGGTAACAGACAGACAGACAGACAGACACACTCGCATTTATAATATTAGTATGGATATGTCAAGGGAGTATTCGTAAAAATTATTATTACTGTGAAAGTGACATTCCTTGATCTTTAGGCAGCTGAGTTACTCTGATTTGTTTACAAGATCATATCAAAAGTTTTGTCTACCATTTTAAATCAAGCCAGCACAATCCAATTGAAACCATATACAGTGACTGATCTCACGCAATATATCACAGCGTTTTTTCCAAAAAATATGTTTTTTCCAACTTGCTCGGAAATGTTCCCAATTCCCATTAATGTAGTAAAACTGGACCGGGTCCTAAAAAAAAATTGTACCAAATGAACTTCATGGCACTGATATATTAAATTCAAAATGTTGATTGGTGATTATTTCCAATCATATTTGGAGAAAAGCACTATACAGGCCTCGGCTGGAATGTCAGTTCGCGGATTCGTATAGGACGAGGCGAGGCACATCCACGAACTGACTTTTCCCTGCCCCTGCAGTAATGTACTATTAATTGCGTGCCAGCGAGAGGGAAATGTGGCATTGGGCGGGGCACATTGCTCGTAGAACCGATGACCGTGGGACAGAAAGGCTCTTTAGTGGCTACCGCGTACCACCTGTGGAAGACGTAGCTTAGGAATGCCCCCAACACCTGACCTGGTTAGTATCGCGGATGACGGTGGCGCGCGACCGATCATTGTAGACAACTTTGGGGGAGGCCTTTGTCCAGGAGTGGACGTCTATCAGTAATATGATGAGAGGAATATTTTATATCACAATTAGTCACTTTCCAATGAACAGTCTTTCTAGTATGATACACAAACACACTCTTCAGGTGTGCAATAGAATAGTAGTTTACAGGATTTGGCCTTAGGTTAATAAGCCCGTTTTTATTTTCATTTAATGCTGAAAAGTTTTGCTGCTTTAGAAAATTAGAAGGCAACTATATCGCCGTTTCATTATCATCAACAATATTCCAAACAAAAATTTAATCAAATCTTTTAATGAAATATTTTTAATGCTTGGTTAATGTAATCCGTCAAAGTATAATATTAAATGTTTATAGGCATTCTTCGTCCACTTTGTTTTTCTTGAGCGGGCGCTTTGTACTTTTTACGATAGCGAGTTGGTCATAAAATTAGCCTACTTTTTAAAATAATCTTATATCTGTAGTACTACGGTTTTTAAACTTGGAATACGACGTCAGTGAATTCTTATCTATGCTAAGCAATAGCAGCCAGCCGAGCATAAGTTGAGTGCACTTGACACGAGGTCGCCAAACGCACAACCCATCTTGCAGGATCTTAACGTAGCAGGCGCGGTGCACTCCGCGATAACGTCACGCAGCAAAAAAGCCTTCCACGGGACGCAGTCTTAAGGCCTTTCAGTTTCGATTAAAGTGTATCGTGTAGGTTCACGACCCACGACCGTTCTCATTTTAGCACCTCAGTTATTGCAAAACTTGCTCGCTCTCTCGCTCACACGCGGTTGCTCACGACTTTGGAAAGATCCAAGAGAGTCTTAAATACTTATACTTTTAGTCCATTCTTTGAGTTTAGTAAAATTACCGATTATTTATATCCCATCTTAAACTCACACGCAGCGCTGAAATGAAAAGCCTGCGTTGTGCGTTATTTGTCGTAGTCGTCGTATTTATTGAATTGTAAACCGCTCCTTAGCGAAGGTCGTACTCAACTGGGATTATCGCAGTCGCCAAACAAGTCGTTGATTATAAATTAGACACTTATAGTCCCTTTTCTACAGTAGGACGTAACTGCCGTGCTACTCCTATTGAAGAATGTTATTTTGGCTTGGAGTATGCTCAATCACTCAATCATCCAGCAATCTTTTCTTACGTTTGATATTTGAACGTCTCGCCTTCCCAACGTAAATAAATACAACTACACTTGGCCTAAACGAAAATTGAAAAATAGGTTTTATTAGTTCTTTTTTCAATTTTATACATATACTCGGCACACTCGCGTGTCGAATCCGGTCAATTTACGAAATCATTAAAGGAGTTAACAACTGACCCTACAGTTCAGTATCAAGGAAGTTTAATGTAAGAACTTCACCTTGCACCTTGATGTAGACCCTACTTATCGGGTGTGTTGAGTAATATAATCACGCTGCATTTTAAAACAGAATGGATAAGACAAATAAGCTTATCATATTGCGTCCGTTTGAAAAGTAAGACATTTCAACATGACCGAGACAACTGACCGGGCCCAACCTTTCGTTACGGCTCCTTTGGCGTCACACCGGAACACAGTTACGTCATTTACATCAAACGATAACACTGCATGTGATACTCCAACAATAAGGTCCAATATAAAAAAGATGCTACTATATGTTACTTTCAGTCGTTGTTATGACATTTCTCTCCGTATCGCTGCAATGCTTAGAATAGCACAGTCACACCCACTAAGCTAGCTCGCAGCTAATTGCCTGTAGTGTGCATATTAGCTGTTCTAAGTGTAGCATAAAACACGCTTTATGTTATGCTAAGAAAATCAAGGAACCAAATTAAATATTTGTTAAGTTTTCAATCAAAAGAGTAAATTTGTTTGCTTCCCATAAGGACACATTGACATGTTATTGGTATAAACATGCAAAAAAAGCGACTATATTAATAATTTATTAGGATTATTATTTCACGCAATCTGTTTGTCCAACAGGTACCGATGGATCAAGAACGGGAAGCCATTCGAGTATGCCAGTTACTCCGACCGAATGTCGCAACAGCCCGGCCGAGGGTCTCTGGTCGTCAGCAAGCCCAAAGACGAGGACATGGGCCAATACCAGTGCTTCGCCTACAACGAATGGGGCACGGCCACATCCAACTCGGTCTTCGTACGAAAAGCCGAACTAAACTCGTTCAAAGAAACCGACGGTTCACAGAAAGTCGTCACCGCTCAAGAAGGTCGTCCGTTCAAACTCACCTGTCACCCGCCCGACGGCTGGCCCAAACCCAACGTCTACTGGATGCTGCAAGGCGACCAGGGCCAGCTGAAGACCATCAACAACTCCCGCATGACTCTCGACCCTGAGGGCAACCTCTGGTTCTCGAACGTAACCCGCTATGACGCTAGCGACGATACTTCCCTCGCCTACACCTGCGCTGCCAAGTCCCTGTTCAGGAACGAGTACAAGCTCGGGAACAAGGTTTATCTGGAAGTGAAGCAGACTGGAGGGATATCGCCGACTCAGAACAAGTACCCGCCCGAGGAACAGTACACCACCAGGAGGAATGAAGTCGCACTGAGGGGGCGGAAAGTCGAACTCTACTGTATATTCGGAGGAACGTAAGTCACCTAAACAGTACCTTTTGTAGCTTACTGACTTGTGATTTAATTATTTTGAATCTTCTTAAATTCCCAAAAAAATCATATTATGTATAAAACTTTTTGGACTTTATACAACGTAACCAACCCTTAAACATTTAGGGTTTTGCAAATAAATCTGTGTCGGAAAATGAAACGCTAATGAATGGATACTTTTTCTGCACTTGTGATATCATGTTCATATTGTTAATGAGTATAGCAAAAATTAGCCATGTATGTTGTTGCTTCAAGCAAAAATCTAACTGTCCTAATATTTTCAGACCGCTCCCTCAAGTAGTATGGAAAAAAGAGGGCGAGATAGTCCCATCCTCCAGCCGCGTGACCCAGGACAACTACGGCAAGACGCTGGTCATCCGGCGCGTGAACTACGATGACCAGGGCACGTATACCTGTGAAGTCAGCAATGGCGTTGGCTCCGCGCAGACTCACTCTATCAAATTGAGCATTAAAGGTGAGTGGACATAGAATTATCTAGGCAATCTTGTCAAATCGGTCGATGGAACGGCTGAAAAAAGATCTCCCATAGATCTGAACAGTGCCGTCTAATGCCTTGGTCCGAGGCTTTTCTATGATCTCGGCACGATATTCAACCCATCTACCTGTGAAGTCAGCAATGGCGTTGGCTCCGCGCAGACTCACTCTATCAAATTGAGCATTAAAGGTGAGTGGACATAGAATTATCTAGGCAATCTTGTCAAATCGG
Source organism: Apotomis turbidana (assembly GCA_905147355.2). Classification (NCBI taxonomy): domain Eukaryota; kingdom Metazoa; phylum Arthropoda; class Insecta; order Lepidoptera; family Tortricidae; genus Apotomis; species Apotomis turbidana. Next base: position 24,385,932 of record LR990283.1, on the reverse strand, counting down.
TCGATGGAACGGCTGAAAAAAGATCTCCCATAGATCTGAACAGTGCCGTCTAATGCCTTGGTCCGAGGCTTTTCTATGATCTCGGCACGATATTCAACCCATCTTGTTGAGGTCTTGGGGACTAACTGTAACTTTCATCATGTTTGGCAATGGTAACTTGAATTAGAATGCTAACCTTCTTAAATTGATAAGTCGGTATTTTCCCTTCGGTCAAAGAGTTATCTGGCAACTAACTAATTTATCATTTTCAGTAATAGATACTGTCTTAGATCGAAATAGAGTATTATAAATAACCCAAAAATAACATCCTTATAAATTTATGAAACATGTAATGTCTCATTTTTTAATGTGGTTACACCACAATTTTTATTTAAACCATGAATACAAAGATCAAAGCTTAAAGAAAAATTGAAAATTGGTCCCTTCCACCAGGTAGCTCCTTTTTCAATTTTTCTTTAAGCTTTGATCTTTGTATTCATGGTTTAAATAAAAATTGTGGTGTAACCACATTAAAAAATGAGACATGACATGTTTCATAAATTTATAAAAAAACAAACAGCGCCCTCTCTCGCTTGCTCATTCACCGCTGTAAAGTGGTGCGGTAAGATGTGAATATTAACGTATTCACATAGAGGTCGCTAAGGTGTAAAAACCTTTCAAATAAACAATGCAAAGATCGACACACAAAGCGTAAGGAAAAATTCGTCAGGTCTACGTGGAGCGAGGGTAGCGAAGTGGCTAACGCGCTGGACCGGTAATCCAGAGGTACCGGGTTCGATTCCCGGTCTCTTCCACCAGGTAGCTCCTTTTTCAATTTTTCTTTAAGCTTTGATCTTTGTATTCATGGTTTAAATAAAATCCTTAACTTAATAATTATCATTGCAAGTTTTGACATTAGATAGCTTGCAAAAATAGTTATTACGAATGGAACCAGATTACATTATTTCATTACGTCACTTATAAATTTTCAACATTCGTTTAACATGTATTTGCGCTGCTATTCAATTAATGTCAGGAAATAGTGTCAGGAATATTTTTCGGTATACAACGCACGGGACATAATTACATAAAGACGATATGAGAGAAAATATGAGTCGTGTTGTGAATTTATTAAGCATGTAAGTATGTAATACCAGAGCCGATATAAATTATCTATGATATCCAAAATGGATGAAGGAGAAATTAACCATTACCGTTAACTACGTAATTAACGACATTCGATGGAAGTTATTTTTTTCGTGAAACACGGCTGCATTTGCAATTCGCAATAAATCTCTTCCAAGTTGCGTCAGACACGACGCAAAAAGTGGATAAAAATATCAATTTGAATTTAGGGAGTGGACTTCATTTGGGTCACGACCTTGTCGACATGTCTAATTTGTACAACACAATTTCAGGGCATTTTATGATTAAAGGGTGTGTGTCTCAAAAAATATCTTTATTAGTATTAATTAGTTACTATACTATTAAATACCACCCAACATGTATACAATAAAAAAAAAAAACCTTGAATTGTTGTGTCGAAATAGGATTATAATTTTGTATGGCGCACTACGGGCGAAAATGACCACTTGAAACGACATATTTAACAAAGAAAGGATTTTCACGCCACGAGCAACTGGGACTAACAATCGACTCTCCAACTAAAGTTGCAAGCCCTCAAGCACGTACGCTCGTCTAATACAATTTCGTGTCCAAAGGGTATAGCTGGATAGCCTAAGAAAAAGTGCCCCCAGCGTTTTTGGGTCGAAACTATAATCAAACGATGCCTTTTAAGGAGGTTATACCCTGCACAAAGTTTCATCCCTCTGGTACCCCCTGGGGGTGAAAAACACCCGATTAACCCCAAAACTGTTTTATTATTTTTTTCCTAAACTATGAAAGTGACGAATTTAAAATTTTGTACAAATAATAATGTGACTAAAAGCTATATGTTAAAAAAATATGACCCTCCTCACCATTTTATTTCTTGTAAAAAAAATAAAAATAAAAACTGAATCACCCTGTATAACAAGTTCGGCTCTTGGTACACACACTATTTTTTTTTCAAAGACGAACCGATTTATATTCTACATCTTACAAAAGTTTCATCGACCTAGTATAGAAAGAACATTACGAAATTAATATAAATTGGCTCTTTGGTGCCTACTATTCATTTAACTCCTACTAAGAGCCTTGCATTATTAATAAACAATGGGCTGCGATCGGACCGCTGTTTGTGTCCGATTTAAAAAAGGTGGGGATAAAGAAGAATAAATCAAACTTATTTGTAATGAATAAAAACATTTTTTTCTTTACTAGTATGTATTTTTTATTTTTTATTAGCCTATATTGGTGTCCCACTGCAGGGCAAAGGCCTCTCTCGATTTCCACAACTCCCTGTTCGATGCTATTTCTGTCCAATCATTTAGGAACGCGTCCAGATCGTCCCGCCATCTCCGTCTTGGCCTGCCACGTCGTCGCCGCCCATCATGCGGCACCCACTGCGTTATTTGATTAGCCCATCTGTCTGGGTGCATGCGGCATACGTGGCCTGCCCAGTCCCACTTCAGCCTGGCGGTTTTTTCTCCAACATCGGCAATACGTGTTTTGGAGCGCAACGTAGTGTTCCGGACTCGATCCGTCCTTTTAACACCTAATATGCTGCGCTCCATAGCCCTTTGGCAAACCTTCAATTTGAACTTCTGACCCTCTGTGAGTGACCATGTCTGAGCACCGTAGGTTAGGATGGGCAGAATACACATGTCAACGAGTTTGCGCTTGAGTGCTAGCGGGAGGGTTCCCTTCATAGTATGTATTAACATAATATATTTTTTACTGTGTATTCATACATTACGAGTAAGTAAATTAAAAACAATTATTATTCAATCAATCGTCATCACTGTCTTCATTAATAATTTTCAAATTGTCTAAGTAATTATCAAATATATGTTAGTAAGAATTTCGGCTGGTTTTATATTTTTTGGTTTATATCTCGCATTGGATAAATAATATATACCGGTTGATCAATCCAAATGGGTTAGTAGGGAGAAGTCAGAGACTATGAGATAGGGAAATCTGTTCTTAGGAACCATGGCGTCGGTTACAGATTTAATAAAAACTGTTTTTTTTTATAAGTCTCATACATAACCCGGTCAAAACCGCTGTAAAGAATGTTACAATACGACATGCGATGCGATTAATAACAGAATTTTAACCAGGTCAATTCCCGGTTAAATATGAGATTTATAAAAAAAAATGAATGCAGTTTCTATTAAACTGAACTAACTAGTAGTAATGGTATACTCACAACTTGAGGAAGAGCGGTGTTCTCTTAGCACAAGTATCTCGTATACTTAAAAAGAGGCACCAGTGCAGAATTGTAACCCTACACATCAAAAAATCTAAAATGTTTATTGGTATCATAATACCAATAAACATTTTAGATTTTTTGATTTTGATTTTTTGATTAAATCTAAAATAGACGGTTCCTTAGAACAGATTTCCCTATCTCTGACAGTTTTCGTTTTCTCCCTACTGACCCATTTGGATTGGTCACCCTGTATATGTTTAAAGATGGTTTTCTTCTTTAAATATCCATCCATTTACGATTGCATTAACTAACTCTGCCATGTCATTGACTGTTATTTCAGAGTTAGTCTTTAAACGTGTTACATTTTTCTTGTTGGTGTGCAATAAAGAAATGTTATATTGTATTGTATTGCATCAGTATTACTTGTACCTATCACTAATCAATCTCTTTCCATATTTGATATTTAAAATATTTTTTGCAGACATTCTGGCATCACATTAGAAAAGCGCAACCCTGTGCGGGTTACGCTTTTCGCTAGGGTTTGCGGCCGTTGTTTTTTTTTAAATAATTAGTCTGTATAATTTCTTAATTATTTTGGTTGCAGGCGGTCCTGGCGGTACTTTGCGTATGAAGCATAATATAATGAGTAGTGCCTACTAAATAGTACATTCATTTTAATTTCGCGTACATTCATTAAATGTTCCTTCTGGACTAGGTCGATGAAATTTTTGTATGATGTAGAATATAAATCGGTTCATCTTTGGAAAAAAAATGGTGTGTGTACCAAGAGCCGAACTTGTTATACAGGGTGATTCAATTTTCATTTTTTTTTTTTTACGAGAAATAAAATGGTTAGGAGGGTCATATTTTTTTAACATATAGCTTGTAGTCTCATTATTATTTGTACAAAATTTGAAATTCGTCACTTTCATAGTTTAGGAAAAAATAAATAAAACAGTTTTAGGGTTAATCGGGTGTTTTTCACCCCCAGGGGGTAACAGAGGGATGAAACTTTGTGCAGGGTATAACCTCCTTAAAAGTCATCGTTTGATTATAGTTTCGACCCAAAAACGCTGGGGGCATTTTTTCTTAGGCTATCCTGCTATAAGGTGAGTCGGGGCTATTGTAGCTATGGGGTTATTGTATCTTCTTACCATTATTATGGTCTGTGACCCTTAAAATGGTCTGTGTATGTATAGGATTGTGTATATATACCATTGGTCTGTGTATCCTATATATACACAGACCATTATAATGGTCACAGACCATTATAATGGTAAGAAGATACAATAACCCCATAGCTACAATAGCCCCGACTCACCTTACCCTTTTTCACTAACTTGGCTAGACGCCCGTTTCAGCTAAAAATCTACTTAGAATGTTCTTTTCCTGTCCCAAACGATTTGTGAGAGCTCTTAGATTTTCCATGCCATATTCTTCTCAACTTCGTTTCACATTTCGACGGAGTAATCTCATAAAAAAACGAGTTTGAAGTGGTAATAATACTACTTCGTCGTCTATTTGATATAAGGCCATGAACGTAAAGGAACGATATGATATAGATACAATACAATATAACGTCCTTTGAAAGAAGACATGTAAGCCACAAGGACAAGCCTATACCGGCCGGCATATTGGCAACCTCAATAAGGAAGAGTTTTTACGCGCGCCGCATACACGCCCAAACTAGCAGTGTGGGTGACCCTTCCTATCCTAATACAGAAAAGCTTTGTAAGGACATCGATTTTAGGGTACCGCAACTTCCTCTATATTGGAGGCTCCTCTATAAAGTACCTACGTGATGTGTTGCTCGACAAGCTCCTTTTGAATCCTTGCCGTATTGCGTATTTTTTGTGGTACTAATTTATTTTACTGGCAACAGACATTTTCAATAATTTTCCCATAATAAAGTCAAAAAAAATATCCGAACGACGCAGGAGAAGTTGAGAATAAGAACAAAGGATTGACTGGTATTTCGATTATGAATGTTTCGAAATTAGTTGTTGACATATCGCTACTGACATTTTATAATGCATATAACACGTACATTATTGCCATATGAAAGCTGTTATAGCGCGCCTATCCAGGAGTATTAAAGGGCACATCCGCAACTTGCCAAGCAAAGAAGTATTTACTCCTTTTATTTCTAGTAAAACTAAAATACGTTATTTATAAACATAGGTTACGAGTGACTGAGTACATAGTAATACGGCGTATATCGACTATATTCATAAGTAGGTGTGGTATCTACCATAAACGGGCTTGCCTCAAAGTGCATCGCGTTTAGGCGTGAAGTTTCGAACTCCAAGCTGTCTGGTATTGAATTGTATTCAGCGGAAAAACTTTCCCTTAAGAAAGTTGTCGCTTTTTACTTAGTTATTTAGTTTCACAACTGCCGCCGTCGTTAGCCTCGGGGTGATTGTTACAAGTTTCCTTTTATCCAATTCGAGTTGCCTTTAAACTATTTTATGTACCCAAATATCATAAACCCTCCATGATGCGTTCAAGAACCGCACATTATGACCAACATAAAAATAAACTGTTTTGTTAGAACAAATTTCTTATCTGTGATTTGCTAATTAATAACATCGATTTCGATAATATTATATCATTCAAATTTCGAACATCTCTGAAAACCAAAGAAATTTGGTTTGACCTCTATTCTAATATCAGTCGAGATGACGTTTAGTTCGAAATGAATTGTCAATTTGCAGACAAATTGACAAATGTCGCACGCAAGTAAGACATCGGACGATATGGTAGTTCGGGCCCACTCTAGTTTGTCTCTGAATTAAAAAAAAACTATGACAGCTGCCAGAAAAGAAAAGAAAAGTTTTCATTGCCGCCATTACCGGTTAGAATTTGTTTTAATGCATAAAATTGATCGATTTGTTGAATATAAACCATAAAATGAGCTATCAAGATGATATAGATATTTCGGCGACGCCTCCTGATATCCGTAACAAAGCACCTAACGTCATTAATTACTTATTACCAGCTAAGTCAAAGAATCAGTAGGTATGGTGGTCATAATATGCGGCTCCTGAATGCATCATGGAGGCTTATGATATGTGAGTAGATAAAGTAGTGTATGTAACTATACATAATTAGGCATTAAACACTCGTGTGATGTTATTATGACACTCGCCTGCGGCTCGTGTCATAAACCCACACTCGTGATTAATGCCCTTCATTATGTACAGTCACATAAACTACTATTAATTGTATAATCCTGCTCAGTTAGTTATGCCTTAATCCTTGGGTAAAATGCAGTCAAAAATATGTCATGCAAGTCTCGCGAATTTACAGCAATGATGCGACCACAAATTCACTACGATTTTTCATTAGTAAAAATGCTTGTGCTCACGTCAACCTATATTCGGTATCAAAAAGTTGTTCAATAAAGACTGACTCTCTCTTGCATTATCAAATCGCAATGAGAAAAGGATTGAAGCAACTATCATTTCATGTATTGTATGTATTGTATATCATGTGTTGACAATCAAAACTCACTAAGTAACAAATACCTACTTAAAACAAAGCTCGTATCTCAATATCAATCTACACACTAGATACAAGGTTTTGAAAAGTACTGACAGAAATTTTAGTTAGCTTTGGTTGTAATCAGGTGATGTGGAATAACTTTCATATCCAATCCTATTCTTATGATAGTATTTGGACTATGAGAATAAGAATTGCTTTATCATGGAGCCCGAAACGCCCAGTTACGCGTGTCTGAAGGAATATAGGGCAAATATGCGTCTCCATTGCCCGAGTTGGCTTAGCGCTGTTGGCAGAGCAGTTATTGGCGCGTGACTTACCAGTAACCAGTGTACTCGCTGGGATATAAATGTATTAAGAGCGTTTACACATTATTTCCTTTCATCCCGGCGTTAAGAATATTATGTAACGAGGGAATTGGCAATGATATTCTGTTAAGACTCGTCGACGCGATGCATAATTTAACCAAAATTACGCTGCCTTGGAAATTCTATTCAATGTAATGCTAAATATTTTAATGATTTCGTGATTTAAGGACTCAAAGAGGCTTGAGACAAATTGCTGTTATTGTTATAGACCTCCAGAAAAAGCTAACATTTTTTTTGCATATAATACGAGTAAGTGCGAAGTCCCATTTGTTGGCTTGTTTTCTGTTAAACAATATTTTTCTTCGTACATATTAAATTGATTAGAAAAATATCTTTACCATGCATGCAAGCGGAGCAGCGGAAAAACGAACTATAAAATAACTAAAGTTTACTTTGTAAGTTAGTTAGTAAATTGTTTACTATCTGTGGGAATAGAAAAAGGTGCGCCGTCCCTTACTGAAGCGCATGGCAGGGCGTGCGTGACACACGCATCAGCGGAGTTAGTAACCACACCAATGGATACTGCATCATTTCATACCAAATTGTGCCTTGGTCCCCAATTGGGCTCTAGCCTAATGTCGATACCTTAGAGCACAATCGTACTAACTTTTCGGAAAAAAGTCGATGCAATTAGGAAGTTAGTGCACAACTGAATGTGCTTTAAATTTAATTAACAAAATAATTATAATTAGTACGAGTGTGAACTAAGGTATCGATGTATCGATTGTATACGACGCCTTGACTCTATCATCGTGCCTTCATGTTCTGTCAGCATCATGTAGTTAGTAGTAGTCAAAGTGGCTAAATATATCTCAAAACGTAGGTACTTACTGCTTTGCAAATAAAGTTCTGTTCCGATCCGATATATTTAGATACTATGGTTGCTACGAACTATTTAATGCTAGCTCTATCTGCAATTTTTACTGATTTGAAAATGGGGTCTTGAATTTTGCATGAAGTCTACCTGAATCTAAAGTGAAATATAACCAAAATTACAGATTTTATCAATTAAATTTTTAAAAATTAAATTTTTGGTTAAGAATTTATCTTTATTTCAATGCATAAATAAAGATACATTCTTATCCGAAAGTTTGACCAAACTTACATATAGCCTAACAAGCGTCGGTCCGGCCCAGGGATAGTGGCGCTACAAACAGCTTTCATATGGCAATAATGTGCATACGTCATATATTTGCATTAGTGAACGTCACTAGCGATTTGTCAAGGATTTGTCAGTAACCAAATTCAAAACATTGTTTACCGGAATGCTGCTCCAATCCTTCGTTCTTGCGAAATAGTCTGATAATAAAAGTTTTGGCTTTGTTATGCAAAAATTACTTGACATTTTCGGAATATTTAGTCCTGTTTCCTCTTTGTTTACATCAGTGACATCCACTGACTTTCATCGTCGGTTACCAAAAATTTGTCGATGTCAGTAAAATTATTTAGTACCACGAAAAATCCGCAATATGGCGTGAGTTGTAAAACCCCATGAGTAAGTATATATATGGGAATTTCAAACCACCATTCATTGTCAAAATTAGCGACCCAGGTCATCTTCACTGCTACACTTCGTTCCGCTTCGCTTCACTACGTTTCGCGACGTTCCGATCTGACCTGGGTCGTTAATTTTGTCAATGAATGGTGATCTGAACTTCCCATCTATATATTCTCCGCTGATTTAAAATGCTCATTGGGTTTGTGAATTGATATTTCTAGCTGTATTCTTAACTCCCAATCGCTTTTAAAGAACAGAACTTGAATATCGATTTCCGTTTGCGTTTGCGTTCTCGTTCCATTCGCGTTTCCCTTAGCGTTTCCGTTCGATCTCCGCTGGTATCGAGCTAGTCAAGATCAACGTTGTATGAAATGAATGTTGGTGTTACTGACCTAAACTAGAGATGGAATTATTCAATATATACTCTAAAGCTAATAAAATAAAATTATTTACAAAAAACCTTTCAAGTTTGGTGCACGTGCCTATTTATATCATGAAGTTTGTAAAACAGCCTCAGAGATTGCATTTGGATGTCGTTTTTTCTTCGCACAATAAACGCGTTTTTCGACATGGTTTACTTTTACCTGATACTATTCGCTGTATAATATGTGGACCGTCTAACTGTGGAAAAACAAATTTAATTGTTGGGTTGCTGCTACATGAACACGGTTTACGCTTCGAAAATGTTTATGTATACTCTAAAACGTTATTTCAACCTATGTACCAATTTCTAGAACAAGTTTTGAACTCGGTTCCTACGGTTTCATTTCAAAAATATAGTGAAAATGAAGAAATACTAAGTCCTCACACCGCTAACATTAACTCAATCATAATATTTGATGATGTTGCATGTGAAAATCAAAATAATATACGGGATTACTTTGCCATGGGAAGACATAAAAATATAGATAGCTTCTATCTGAATCAGACATATAGTAAAATACCTAAACAATTGATAAGGGATAATGCCAATTTGATAATTCTTTTTAAACAAGATGATGTTAATTTACGGCATGTCTATGATGAACATGTAGGAAGCGATATGTCGTGGTCTCAGTTTCGTGAAATGTGCGACCAAGTGTGGAACACGCCTTTCAATTACATAGTTATAAATAAAGATTGTAAAAAAAATTCTGGATGTTATAGAAAATGTTTTGATACATTTATCGAACTTGATTAACTGAATACATAAGGATTAGTATTTTCGCTTCAAACTTAATACTTAGAAGGGAATCGTCGGGATCGGACATGGACCTTGCTAAAATAAACGAGGAGAAATTGTTTAAAGAAAAAGTACACCAATCTGCAGAAGCTGTAAAAAAAAAAAGTAAAGCTTATTCGAGATGCTAAATCTAGCAACAATATGATATTAGAAACAATGTTAAAACCAATCACAGATCCTCTTAATGAAATGGTAAAAAATAATAATAATGTAAACAATCTGAATATTAATAACTCAGATTTTGATAACGATAAATTCAATTGGAATAAGTCGGTAAAAACATTAAAATATAGTCCTTCTGAAGATGAAAAGAGGGAAAGCTTTATTAACAAACCATTAGTAAAAAAAGTTAGCCCTGAAGATGAAAAGAATGAAAGTTTTAACAGAAAATCACCTGAATCCAATTCAAGTAATAGTGGAGACGAATTAAATGACAACAGTTCAAGTCAAGATGAATTGGTATCAGATGGAAGTGATAATCTAAATGATTCTATTACTACAAATAATGCATCATTCAGAACTTCAGAATCGTATGCTTCTCCTCGCGAAGACCCCGCTTGGCAAAAACAATATGATAACATGAACATTCCTTTTGGTGTACGAATGGAACATGGTAAACTAATGCTGGGATCTTATCCAATTTCGGTGAATAATGAAGAACTTAAAATAGGTGGAGTAAGGTATTGTTTAACGCCAGGTTTAAACGATTTATTGTTTAAGAAAGCACCTGATTTAGATGTGGTAACTGAAAACGATAGACGATTATATAAAACCTTATTATTAAAAACAAATGCACATAGACGTGACTTTGAATCAAATAAGCCAATAAAAAGCAACAAGGGCATGAAATATTTGTATGTCATAAAACCTCTTTTCAAATTATCCAAACAACGATCAGTAAGTGAAGAAATATTCGCGTCCGGAGATGGTTTACCATCAATGAAAAAAGTAAAAAGAGACGTTTCTTATGTGTATTGGGATGATCCAAACGAATTAGTAGAGAGATTAAAACTGCTTATAGCAGCGCGTGACGCTGGTAATACGGGGCTAGATAATGAAATCATATCCATCATTGAAGAGTTACGTGAAGCAGATTTAATTAATAATATATAAAGGACCTCACTATTTTTTTCTAACAGTTAAGGTTTGACTATCAAGAACAAAAAATGAATATAGACAAATTCGGACACCATGTCCATAAACGTTTGCGTGCTAGTGACATTTCTGAGCTCAAGTACAAGGCTCTACTTCGAACAGAAGCTGGACATTTCGATTTACAATCTTCTCAATTAAAAGGAGTTGCAAAACCTTTATCACCAGACGATGCAGTAAATAAACAGTACGTCGACAATTATATAAAAAATATGTACGAGAAGAAGTATTTGGACTCTTTGATCAAAAGTATAAATGATCAGATTCAACAAGTAGTATTTCAGTTAAATGAAAACTTTTATACAAAGAAGGAGATAGAACTTATTTAAAAAAAAAAAAAAACATGACTAAAGAACAAGTAGTAAATGAGATCCATCGATCAGCGCGAAGGAACTTTAAACGACGTTCTGTTTTACTTAAAGGAATCGATGATTTATGGCAAGCTGATTTGATCGATTTACAAAAATTACATACTATGAACAGAGGATATAAATATGTATTAACGGTTATTGATACCTTTTCAAAGTATGCTTGGTGTACACCTATAAAATCTAAAACTAAAACAGAAGTAAGAAATGCATTCAACCAAATTATAAAATCAAGCAATCGAAGACCTAGAAACTTACAAACAGACTTCGGAAAAGAATTCTACAATAATGAATTGGATTGTTACTTAAAATCAAAGAAGGTAAATCATTACTCAACCTACTCAACTAAGAAGGCATCTATTGTTGAAAGGCTGATAAAGACACTTAAGCTCAAACTCTACAAGTACTTTAGCTTCGTAGGCAACTATAAATGGATTGGTAAACCGTTAGACGACATAGTCACATCCTATAACCAAACCGTACATCGCACAACGAAATTTAAACCTAATGATGTAACTTTTGCTAATGAAATCGAGGTTAAAAAAAACATTGCAAAATCGCAATCTGATGTAAATTGTAAATTAAATAAATTCAAAATTGGAGATTGCGTACGTATAAGCAAGTATAAAAGTGTGTTTCGTAAGGGTTATACACCTAATTGGTCTACAGAACTTTTTACAATTAAAAGAGTGAATAATACTATACCTGTAACGTATAACATCGAAGATCAACGGAAAAACACTATACTTGGTACGTTTTATAAAGAAGAACTTCAAAAGACTAAGTATCCTGATGTTTATCTCATAGAGAAGGTGATCAGAAAAAAGGGTAGAAAGCTGTATGTTAAATGGTTAGGGCTTAGTGATAGCGAAAACAGTTGGATTGATAGAAACGCAGTTATATAATTATAAAATAATATATTTGCTTTCTCTAAATAAAATATCTCATTATCATATGAGATATGAAAGGAAGAGGACTTTTAAACAGTGCAATTAATAATTTACCATTTGAATTACACTTACCTGGTTACAACTATTGCGGACCAGGTACAAATTTGCACAAAAGGTTACAAAGAGGCGATAAAGGAATTAACGCGTTAGATAATGCGTGTATGAAACACGACATAGCTTATGATAGATATTCTGATTTGAACAATAGACACCGTGCTGATTTAGAACTTTATAAAATGGCTAAACAGAGAACAAAGTCAAGAGATGCTGGGAGAGGAGAAAAAATTGCTTCATGGTTAGTTAGTAAGGTGATGAAATCTAAAATAAAGGCTGGTGCAGGTATAAAATCATTCAAACGCTTTGTTTCTAAGATACGCAGTGAAATAAAAAAGTATCCTAAAATAAAAGGTTGTGATTTAGTGAATCGTGCACTTGTTGCCGCAAAAAAAGTTTTTACTGTTAACAAAAAGATACAGATACCGCGTTTGATACCGATTCCAAAAACCGGAGGCATATTACCGCTGATACCTATTTTTGCTGGTCTTTCTGCGTTAGGATCATTAGCAGGAGGAGCTGCTGGAATTGCAAAGGCTGTAGGTGATTACAAAGCAGCAAGAAAGAACTTAGCTGAATCAGAACGTCATAACAAGATGATGGAATCTATTGCATTAGGAAAAGGGTTACATATTAAACCTTATAAAAATGGAAAAGGATTATGTATAAAAAAATCAAAAAACTAAATAAAAGGTTACCCAGGCGCGCTCTTTCAAACATTGACATTTTAAAACACTCATCAGATATCCCACATTTTCGTGGAGTTTATATGAGAGACAGTTTACCGAAGCGACCTAAAAAAGTAGAATGTGGAATTTTGAACTTAGACAGTTCTGAAAACAATGGAAGCCACTGGGTAGCCTATTGTAAAGATAACAATTATTGTGAATATTTTAATAGTTATGGTGATCTTCAACCTCCGCTGGAATTAATGAAGTATTTAAATAATAACGATATTTACTATAATTATAACACGTACCAAAAATTTAATACCGTAAACTGTGGTCATTTGTGTCTCAAATACTTGAAAAAATTTTGGTGTAATCGATAAATACCTTTGTACAATAAACTGCTCATCATTTACACGATGTCTTTCACTTTGTCTATAACTGGAACATCGGCAACTCTAATAACAAACCATTCACCAGCTCTCCATCTGGATGGTGAATATGAATGTGGACTGTTGTATATATCGACTTTTAATTCGATACCCAATATAGACTACAGAAATAATAAATTTTACTATGGTAAAAACGAAGTAATTGAAATTCCTGAAGGTTCATATGAACTTCAAGATATTGAAGATTACCTTAAAGACCACCTTCAAGGATGTACACTTTCTTTGACTTGCAATAATAATACCTTAAAAACTTCGATTCTGTGCACTAAAAACATTTATTTTAATAAAGAAAATTCTGTAGGTAGTTTACTTGGTTTCGGAGCGGAATCTATTCATGCAAATATATTAAGCGAGTCGCCTTACCCTGTCTCCATTCTGTCTACAACTTTAGTCCGCATTGAATGTGACATAGTGAGCGGATCATTTGTTAACGGAAAACCTAGCCATATTATTCACGAGTTTGTGCCTAATGTGCCTCCTGGTTATCGGATTATAGAAACACCGAAAAACGTAATTTATTTCCCTGTAACTCAAAACAGTTTGAATTCAATTACAATAAGAATATTAGACGTTAACAATAATTTAGTAAATTTACGGGGTGAAGATTCAGATATATTTACACCTTAGGAAAAAATGATAGACTTCAATAAAACTTCAGTCTCACTTAAAATAAACACTAGTACTCATCAAGCGATCAAGAAAAGAAGACCTAAAGTTCAACTTACAAAACAAAATAAACAATTTCTCCAAAGCCTAGGTCTAACAAAATGAGTATATTGAACTTAACTGAATCTTTTACCTTTGACAACTCGATCGAGAGTTTTGAATATCATTCGTATAAGCCATACGTAACAAGTTTTAATTTCAACGATGAAATACGTATACCTATTAACCAGCAAGATCTTTACGTACTACCATCAGCAAGCACTTTATACATAGAGGGTACTATAACTGCATTCAATAGAGAATCGAAAGCACAGGTAAAAAGTGTTCTTTTTACAAATAACCCCATACTTCATCTATTTCAAGATATTCGGTACGAACTTAATGGAATCGAAATTGATAAAATAAAAAACGCAGGGATTACAACCACAATGAAATCTCTTGTATCTATGAATGAGTTCGAAGCATCGATGTCTAAGTTATGGGGCTGGGATGTTGACGGTACAAAAAACACACATGGAACATTTTCTGTGTCTGTGCCTTTGAACAAAATTCTTGGGTTTGCTGAGGATTACACCAAAATTATTATTAATTGCAAGCATGAACTGATTCTGTTAAGATCCAATACAAATTTAAATAGCGTTAAACTAAATGCGAACGAATACATAGACAATATTACGATATCTAAAATAGTATGGCGTATGCCTCACATTAAGGTATCTGATCGAGAAAGATTGAGCTTACTCAAATATTTGGAAAGAGATCGTGCTATTCAGTTAGCATTTAGGAACTGGGATTTGTACGAATATCCGCTCTTGCCTGAAACATCGAAACATTCTTGGGCTATCAAAACTTCATCTCAAATTGAAAAGCCGCGGTACATGATAATTGGGTTCAAAACAGGACGAAAAAATGTAGCCGATAAAGACATAACACGTTTTGATCACTGTAATTTGCGAGATGTTAAGGTTTTCTTAAATTCGAGCTACTTTCCGTATGAAAGTTTTGATGTTAGTTTTTCAGCTGAGAGGTATGCTATATTATATGAACAGTATGCTAAATTTCAACAGTCTTATTATAACCGTGTTCAAGCACCCTTGTTAAGCCCGCTAGATTTTAGAAATGAGGCACCTCTATTTGTCATCGATTGTTCTCGTCAAAACGAAACCTTGAAAACCGGTTCGGTGGATGTGCGTGTGGAGTTCGAATGCGAATCGGATTTTCCAAAGCAAACCAGCGCTTACTGTTTAATTTTAAATGACTGCATTTTCGAATATAAGCCATTAAGTAATATTACAACAAAGATATCATAATGGGTGACTTCATATTTGTAGATCTTCAAGGATTTAAAACAGACAAAAACGAATTTATTGTTAAAGAATTTGCATATGGCACTTTAAACTACACCCAACTTTTTTTAATTAAACCCCCCTTTCCATTTTCTATATTAACAGTAAGTGAAAAGAGACAGATAAGGTGGTTAGAAAAACATTTTGGTATTATGTGGCATGAGGGTTATGTTGATTACATAGAATTTAAAAGACTTATCGGTAACCACTTAAAATATAAGACGATCTATGTGAAGGGTACGGAAAAAATTCAATGGGTTAAAAGTTTTTGCTCAAACTGTACTGTTTTAGATTTAGGTGAAAAAGATGTACCTAATTTACAAGAGCTGAATAAAAACTATTGTTTTCCTGAGTGTAATTTTAATTGTGTATATCATAAAAAAAATTGTGCTTTAAAAAATGTTATTTGTATTAAAAAATGGTATATAGAAAACATGGGCGTGGACGTCTGTGGCCGATAGATATATAGGTTTAGAAAAAATTTAAAGGGTGAAAGATTTATGTTTTGATTGTGTAATTATTGATTTAAGTGAAAAATGTGTACCTAATTTACTAGAGCTATCTAAAAAATATTGTATGTTAGAGTGTATTTATAATTGTGTATATCATAAAAAATGAGCTCTAAAAAAGTTTTATGTATAAAAAATGGCATTTAGATAATAACAACATTAAATTCTGAATTATTATAAGTATTCCTTGTCTAAATAAATGAAGTAAATCAAAAAACCTTTGTTTTTCATTAATATACCCAAATGAATAACATAAGCGAAAAGTAAACAATTGAATACGCTATATCCTCTTCACACTTCGGGAATATAATACGAATCAAAAAGTAACAGAAAATGCACAGTTGAACACATGCTGAGAAGCATAATACTTTCATGACTCGAACATACAACGCGGTAAGTGTATATACTTAACATAGCACTTCCAACATTTTGTTTCTCAGATATGGAACGACTTACAATGTTTCGTCGATAAAGAATAGACATGATGGTACAACACAGAATACATATAAAACAGAGTAGTTACTGCATAGTTATATATTATTAAAAGTATATTGGAGTAACCTCCGAGATATTTCTTTAATTTTATATATGTTTTCTTGTTTAATACAATATAAGATATAATGTATAAATAATATCATAAAACAAGTATGTATTCATATATTAGATACGCGTTAGAATTTTGATCAAAAGCTTCATTAATATATTTGATAATTATCTTCAAAAACTCTCTAGACAACACGGAGCATATTTTAGCCTACTTTTTAACACGCTTTTTTCATAGTAACAATACAAAATGGTACCCAACCATTCAGAACTGGACAAGCCTGTCGGAATCGGGTTATATTAACGCCACGCCACAGATAGACAATAGCTGTGATTTAAAAAACGCTAATTAAAATTTCATTATATTGCCATAAATATTGGAATATAAATATTTTATGTGTCGCATCTGTTTGTGTTAGTCTGTACAAAGTATCTCAGATCGGATTAAATTACATGTTTATTAAACAGAACAGTGAGAAATGGACGCAACCAAATTTTCAGTAAAAACTGATGCACTATGGAAGTTGCGGTTTGAAATCAAACTCTCGGCTGTAGTTTTATTTTTTGTTTTGTTATCATTATCAGGTATTTTCTAAAGTTTCTCAAATATACTATTATTCATCAATTTGCAAAAGTCTTGTTCAAAAACAGACGTTACCTCTTGACGTAACCTTGTATTCATATCAATATATTGTTTTAAGTAAGAGGATTGTTTGAATGTAATTACAAACATATAATAGTTAATCATTTTAACATAGGTGGCTTGTTGCCATAACTTTTATTGTAGGCACTTAACATTTGTTCAATTATCATTAAATTTCAACTATATAATTTAGCTAAACCCAGTCTTTAAAATAATCCTTAATTTAGAAAAAAGAAGCATGTCCCTAAGAAAGCGTATGAATATTGTCTTTTATTATAACTCGTTTGTCATCATCCAAAGATAGGGCTACTTTATTATCAGCTTGTGTAAAAATTGTATGTTTTATAGACTTAAATATCGAGTTCTTTTTTCGTATCAATTCTTTATTAAACAGTAAATTTTCATAATCACTAAATCGAATATCCCTGACCGCATGTTTTATTTTTTGTGCCTTTTGCTTTCTTTATCTGATTTTCTTATGTTTTGAAACAGTATAATTTCAGCCGAAGTCAACAAACTGAACGGTAAGTTCGCCTCCTAATTCATATTTAAATAGCCCGGACACCTTTCAACTTACTTGAAAAACAAAAGCATTATATTTACCTATATCAGAAACAAGATACAACCCAGCCGACGCTTATCAAACGATGCCGCCACCAGCCTAAGGCTGAACTCAGAGTACAAGCTATAATAATATTATAGCTGTTCTATACTTTTTTGTAACTAGAAATAATCAATTTTAATAATTTTAATAACGAAATATATTAAATTTGAAAGTTATTTATCAATATTTAGTTTTACATTTCCTTAAACTTATTTAATTATGTCATAGATACCTATATGATGCAATAAATAAAAGAATCTAACACGTTCAAACCTGAACTAATATAAGTTTGTTTACAAGTATTGATGAAACAGCACAAAATGAGTATGTACTTACCTATAAAAAGATGCATTTATTAAAATAAAACTATATATCTGTTTGAGATTTCAAACAGGACGTATCTATTCAGTTTCAATAAATTTCTTGTTCAATTTGAAATCGGAATGGTGAGTACTTTAATCATTTTTACCCCCCGTCGTATATCTGTGTATATGGCAGTGGGATCGTAGGTACTTGGCTTTGTTTAGTGAAAATCGGAACACTCTACTGACTCCAAGATATTTAGCTTTTAGTGGAACAAGTGACAGCATCTCGGTTAATATTAAAGCTCGGAATTCCAAACCTGTTGTTATGTTTAGTAACATTTGACTTATTAAATGAGGATCTGATGATGACCAGCTACTTGTGTTTTAAATTTAGGTTACCGTAGGTATCTTATTATCGTTTTTAAGTGAAATGTAAATAACTGGAAATTATTTTACAGAGCTCACAACCCGTTAACTCCGTTGCTGAAATTAATGAAACCACTCCGTTTTATTCTCAACTTGGTGAAAAAATGAATGATCCGTTCAATTACTCGCAAGACATGAATTCTTATTTAAAATACCAGGAAGTGCTCCTAAATCCATCACAAGAGATTCCACTATCAGGAATACAGGCAATAAGTGAAAGGAAAATCGCTAAGAAAGGAAAGAGGAAGGCAAAGGAAATGGGTCTTAGTTCACATGTCATCAGAAAAGTAACAAAAGGAAAGCGTCTCATAAAAATCAGTATTTCGGATATAGAACATTCAAACATCGGAGCGAACAGTGTCACGGTGCAATATGTGGTACAAGATGAATATGACGAGTTGTTAAATGCAACCGATTGTCTAGTGGAAAAAATTGTAAAAAAGTTGAGTGATTCGAGTAGTTATTAAGATCTAAATTTACGTATGTATTAATAATTAAAACGAATAAATTAGTTCAATGATAAATTCGTTGTTTTTTTTTTATTTTTATTTTTTTAATATGTCTAATAATATACTTTTTGTAACTAGAAATATACCTCTCATCTAATCATGCAAGGGTGTTGCTATTTTACCACTTGCCGTTTTGGTTTTGGAATGAACATAGTCTTCATTACAAATTATTCATACTGAGCTCTCTGTAGTCGAAAACCGAGTTTAATGCATGTGACGAAATAGTTATTTGTTGATCAGTATATTTTAAATGGAGACACATACGCGCCCGAAGAACAGGTAAAGTGAATCAAATTTCAATAAACAATTATGCCGTGCAGTGTAAGCCGCGTTTTAAAATGCAATATGATTCAAATATTCTATTGTAATGTAAACCTTACATCTTTATCTTAGTTTCCGATTTTCAAAAACTAATCTGAAACAGTTAGCTTTATCGCGTATTTATAGTGAACAAAAAGCGAAATGATTTGTGGGATTATACTTTAATATGCATCTTATGTTATTAATCATAAGTTCGTATTTGGTAATTGCCGATTTTAGACTTTTCGTGTTTTTATGAATAGTTGGTTCACAGATGATGTATGAGCACGTCATTCGCATTAGCCAATAAAATACCTAAGGCTACATCGCGCTTGCGAAGTTTTTAGTTCGCTTCATATAAATACATTTTATTGTGATAGAGTGGACGGAGAAGTTGTGGCTATAACAACCACTAGTTCACAACGACTCCTACCACTTCATCATCTAAGAGCTTGGGCCCGGCTTTGCGATGGTGGCTTTGGTAACGCGGTAGCGTGTACTGGTGAAGAGTAGCTTAAATTGCAACCTCCCAGTATGATACACATGTGGCGACGTATTACCGTTTAGTAGCATAAATTGCGAACTCCGGTATGACGCACACTACAGTGGTTGGTAGTTACCCCCTCATCATGTCAAAGGGTTGGGCCCGCTCTGCGACTTTGATGAGCATGAAATATCGAATGCTGCGAAAATTGAATATGAATATCGAATGTTGAATATCGAATGTTTGAATATCGAATGTTGAAAATGACCTTTTAGTCTAGTCAAACCGACTGTCTAGTACAGAACTGGCCATTCTGGAAAAATAGTTAGAATGATGGGACATTGGTCGACAAGTTGAATACGGGTCTGGCCAGCTCGGAACATCTTGTTTGCTCACTTTAGATGCATACGGGTGCCAGGATGTGGAAAAAATTATTAGAAATAAAACCTGGCACCCGTAGGTCTTTTGCTGTTTTTTATCATCATTTCCTTCGATCGAGACCGACTGCAAAACAAGTTAGACAGCTTAGAGAGCGTTGACAGCAGTGAGAGCGTTAACGCATTCATAAACGGAGAATATATAGATGAGAAGTTCAGACCACCATTCATTGATAAAATTAACGACCCAGGTTGGATCGGAACGCGCGAATGGAACGAGAACGCAAACGCAAACGGAAATCGATATTCAAGTTCTGTTCCCAAAAAGCGATTGGGAGTTAAGAATACAGCTAGATCAATTCACAAACCCAATGAGCGTTTTAAATCAGCGGAGAATATATAGATGAGAATTCTAGACCACCATTCATTGACAAAATTAACGAGCCAGGTCGGATCGGAACGTCGTGAAACGTAGTGAAGCGAAGCGGAACGAAGTGTAGCAGTGAAGATGACCTGGATCGCTAATTTTGTCAATGAAAAGTGGTCTAGAAGTCTCATATATATACTACTCCCATGTTGGGCTATACATTAAAGCAATGTTAACTGGAAAATCTAAACACACCATAATAAATAGTAGCGATATTGTCATATCATAAGTATGCCAAATAAAGGATGCAGACAATTACACGCGTGAATGTGGCGGAAATGATTCGGAAGCCACGTCTAACCCGGTGACACGAATAGCTGCAGCCGAAGGTTAGAGGGACTGAAGGAATACAGGCCGCAACGTAAATGTCTCCACATAACACTTAGATCTAGTTAGTCTCAATAACTTATTCCATAGTATACGATGACATCTGTCATCTCAGTAGAATAAATTTTATAACCTAAAATTCTATTAAAATGTACTGAAATGACGCGCGCGAAAATGTTGTATGGTAGTACGCAAATTCCCTTTTACAAGAAGTCTGCGATGGTAAGTTTATGTATGTTAAATCATGTAATATGGGCTACTATACTATATCTATGAATATGGGAAAGTTGATATTACTTTATGAAATGTCGAACTGTTAAACCAAACTGTCAATCATAATGATTAATACACGTCACGAGACGGAAGTGTAAGCGGAGAGAAAAATTGGGAAGTATTTGTAGATTTTATAAGATTGAAAGCAAACAACGCGCTAAAATGTGACTGGTTCGCTCGCTAGTGAATGGACCGTGCCATGGCTTGTATCACTTGTATGTTGTCCGTAGAAACAAGGAGGGAATGGCATTCCATAAACAACTCGAGTCACATCAGATAGGTGCATTTAAGCATTATGAAATGGAAATTGTTGAAACAATCATTATATTAACTACCAAGATTAGTGTCATATTTTAATTTATTAGCGAATTTCCTGTCTTAACAAAATTAAACTCTAATTCATGTTACTAAATAATAACGTTGACAATGTCACTATGTGAAATAACCGTAATTGCTTATAGTCACACAAAACGACTTTCTACAATTAATATCATAGAGTAATTGATAATTCGATATCATGCAAGGGAAGCCATTAGGAGTAAATTTAACACTGCGCCGCCGCCGAGCACGCGCCCCGGTGACATTCGATACGGCCATTTTGTGAGGGAAACCAAACTGGCAAATAAAAACAGAAATCTAAGTTGCTCGTCATATTTTTTCCGCAATGTAAGGTAAACTAAACTCACGAGCGTTTTAAACATCCGTTAAAATCTTTTCTCTCTTTATTGACAGCTTCCTTGAAGACTCGAATGCCAGTTGCGGCTATTTTGGAGAACTAAGAGCGGCGTAGATTTTGCGTATGAAATTTGTACGGTTTTGCCTTACAATGAAGTCAATAAGGAGACCATGGTTGTGACGGCGGCTCAAACGCTCGGCTGATGATTTGGTCATTTTAATCGTCTTATTACTCTCTCCCCAATATTGACGATCTCCGTAATAACTCGAAAACCGTGCAACTTTTACTGAGGTCATGTTAGGTTGGTTGGGTTCCTCTTGAGCTGACCTACCTCCAGTGTCACTGTGACGTGGTACTTCTGGGACACCCTGTATTTATTGATGTCGGATCAAATCAGCTACTTTTTACGAAATGTCATACCTATTAGTATGAAGTTTTTAGGATAATAGTTCCATGTAAAGTCACAATATTCTTAAAATCAAACTAGTTGAAAGTAAGCGGTCGGTTCTTTTATTCACGATATTGAATTTTGGTTATAGTCAAATGCCTTATTCTATATTTTTATATAGATTCGTACGAAGCGCGAGTGATTTGTTAGTTACACAAAATGTCTTAGAACAGAGAAACTATAGAAATATGAATTGCATTTTTCATTCTTAATGGATACAGACCGTCTGCCTTAAATGTGTTGATAAACAAGCGTCAAGTTCAAAGAAATCAATACGGCACCGCAATACCATTGCGTCTCGCCCCGGCGTAGTCGCACGTAAGTAATCGAGTGTCTGTAAAAGACCAATATACCCTATAAGAATATATCTATATTATCGATATCCCCGTCTATTTATTCCAGGTATCCCCTTATCCCCGTATTTCCGTATGGCTGCAGTTCCGCCGGCGCCGAGCAATAACCATTCCGTTTCGCGCATTTTACACTATCGGCCATTACACGTCTATTTTCTGAAATAGCGGCTGGAAAACCTCTTTAGACAAGATTAGGCACTTCCGAAGGCACGGCGTAAAGCGTAGTTATTCACGATAAGAACTGCCTTTTAGCGATATTCAGGATACCGTCATTGTCATGTGAACAGATGAGAAGTTTGGACGAAGGTGCAGAGAATAAATTCTTAGAGCTTTGAGTTAAGTAAGCATCTATAAATTAAATGTAAGGTCAAGGCGCCATCAAAGTAATTCTTCATGGAATTAATAATATGTTACCTATTCATATATAAATTGGGGTATGGAAATGGAACAATCCGAAATATGTAACAATATCGATTCGATGAATATCAAACTTACTATAGTTCATACAAAACTGGATCGGAATTATAAAATTTTGTACGTACATAAATGGGGACTTCAAATCCTGAAGTCACATTTGCATATGATTTATGTACAGCTTCGAATGCCTCCCTTCTTCCCGACCATATACGTGCTTACATAGCTGTAAGAAATGCGCCCTTTCCGTGTTTGACATCATTTTTGTACCGAAACGCAAGGTTAGCATTCTATACCATCGACACGCCATTTGTTGTAAAGTTTAAGCAAAATTACAATTTAAAACAATAACCTATTCAGAGCACTGTAATACCTACGTATATTGCATTGTAAATTTATTATCTAGTGGCTTGCCGCTGAATACGTAAAGTTTAAGAGCTTTTAAAAAGTCTTAACAACTCTATAACATGGTTTTAATAGGTTTATTGTCTGAACAGAACCCAACTTTCATGAAACAGTAGGCTAATATTATTCAACGGTGCTTTTATATATTTCAGAGATAACTGTTTCATCACAACGAACTAAAAAGAGCTAACAACCTAACAACCGATTTGCAAAAAAAAAAAACTATCTGATCCTGCATATAAATATTCTGACCTATCTCTTTTCCACAGCTGCACCATTCTTCACCGAGGAGCCGAAATCCCAGAACCTTGCCGAAAACGAGACAGCGATCATCCGCTGCAAAGCCAACGGTTCTCCTGACCCTCAGATCAAATGGGTACACAACGGCAAACCCATCGAGCAAGCGGAGCCCAACCCCCGACGAAGCGTGTCGGCCGACTCCATCGTGATCACGGGGCTGACCAAGAAGGACACTGGAAACTACGGTTGTAACGCCACCAATTCCATCGGCTACGTCTACAAGGATGTCTTCATTAACGTGCAATGTGAGTAGTTTTATGTATTTGTAACACGAGATGGTGGTTGGTGCACAACCCATGCGAAACCCCGTGAGAGATTTAACATCAGGTAAATTTGTTAGTGACCATATTCTTCAATAAGGACTAAATCGCACAGTCATTATTTTGATTATTTTCTGAAAATGGTCAGAATTGTTTAATCTCTTCATACGAAACCTTCATTTGCCGTTTTGTGGATATGCAGTGCATCATAATATCGTCGAAATAATCCACATCCGAACATTGACATCAACCAAGCATAACATCTAGTTAATCTAGGTAGTTCGGCTAGTTCTCTTACTTTCGAACCGCAAGTCAATTCAATTCATGCTTTATTTTCTGGGCCCCGGAAGTCTATATAAATTCACCTATTAAAGGAAGACTCGGACCTAAAACGCCCCATCCTCACAAATTGGTTCATTCACGTTGTCATTCACAATTCCCGAGTTTTATGAGAAAACAAATGAAGAGCCGCCTATAATACGACTGTCACTTCAAATTACGGACACAAATTTATACAATCAGACGGATAAGACTTCGTGTAATAAGAAATCATCGTTTGTACCGCGTGGAAATAGATGCGGCGAACGATATCAATAAGTTTGTAGTTTTAAGACCTATCTTGCGCTTAGATTTTGGCTTCCATCTACTTGGAGCAAGGTCTTATTTAAATAGATGATGTGGTACGGTGCGACGCGTATGTCTAGCTTGGATTTCGAGTGGTAATGGAAACGAGGGTGGGAAGTTTGTTTACAATCCCTGTGGACCTACGTGCAATTTTGCTCGGTTGTTTACTGCACTTTACGTATTCATACACTCGCTTAAACGGGGGGAGGCTGTTATGTCGTTAAACGTGGAAAAAGCTGGATAAATACGCGCGTATTATATTTGAGTACTCTTTTCATGAGGCTTTCGTACTGGAGTATTTTATGTTCTGGCAAGAGATATTTCAGATAGAAATGGATGCTGATTCATTATTCTGAATTTAATACAATCATCATAAAATTTGTAATCGACATACATCTAGTTGAATTATAGTTTCGTTTAAAAATGTTTTTGCGTCAAGGATTTTCCCATTGAACAGCTAAACCCCAATTTGTGGTGACTATATCAAAGATAAAACATAAACGATAAATTATATTGCATCGAAAGTTAAAATGATTTCCTGTCTGCTTAAACTATTGTCCATAAGCTACGATTACGATATTTATGAAGCGATTTCGATTTCAAAGTAAAGCTAATGTATATTTATAAATTTATGAAACATGTAATGTTTTTAATGTGGGTACACCACAATTTTTGTTTAAACCATGAATCTTTAATGTATATTTTTTATAAATTTTTGATTTAGAATATAGGTCTATAATTGAGTACTCTAACTCAATTTCAGTTGTTGTTCAACTGTTCAGCGTTCGTCACCCTTTACATATTATCGCATTTATATGAGCAACAGGCTGCCAACGCACGTCTACCGATCCCCGATATAATATATGTAACACCCATGCGATAATGCAAGCGCAGTGCGGGAGGGGCGGATCGTTAGTCTCAATAAATTGCACCCTATCAATCACCTTTTCGACACGTCTAAGGAACCTAAAAAAAAGTTGCAGCTGTCAGCTACTCCGTCGCGTGTTAATGCGATTGTACCGCTACCTGCCTTCCCTACCAAACCAAGGAGCAGACGGTTAAAGAAAAACTTATATACATATGCCCTTTTATAGTGAAACTAGTGAGTCTGGGGTGGAAAGAATGCGCGGGTGCGCCCGTGGGGAGATTGTGCAAGGGTGGACTGAACCCTGCTTAAACTTGCCCACTAAAAACAGCCAAACTTAATCCCTATCTCCATAGCATAACGGCTTAGACATATGCAGGGAATTTGGGCTCTAATCCCTTGATCTGTCGTGACTCAGCCGGTTTACGTCTAATCGCAGGGAATATGCGGTTTACCGCTCTATTATGTACTAATTAATTACAAAACGCGATTACGTTTAAGGATAAATAAACTGTGTGATTTAGTTATGCTATTGGTTTTCCTTCATACTTCAAGTAAATAAAATTGTAGACGCATTTAAGGATGATCCTTGTGTTCAGTTTAGGTAATACCTGATACGAGTACTGCGAGTCCTTCTACTACTAGTTTTCCCATACCGGGGGTACAAAATGTGTCTCCGAACGGCTCTGAGCTATCGCTTTCTATTTAACATGACTAGTGATTCGTTAAACAGACAGTATTGTTTTTGGATTACCTCTAGTAATCCTTACTCGCATTAGAGACTAATACTGCCGCTGATTCTGATTACTAGGTCACAGGTTCAACAACCGCGGGGTGCTAATTTACCTGTTGGCGTTAGGCCTTCGCGTGGGTCGTATAAAATATCAGAATACATTTTAGTAGGGAAAAGGAAAGGGGAAAGGGAAAGGTAAATAATAATCTTAAAGCGATTGTCAAACTGCGTCTTGTAATCACTGACCAGACGATGGGATATAAAAATCACCTTAATGTGCGAATTGACTTTCGATACCTGTCTTCGGTAAGAAAGGTAGGTACTTTCTCTGTCTAACTTTTAAAAAGTAATAATCCACTCTCCTATAACTTCCAGCATAGGTACATTTTGTTTTAACGACGAGCGATTTTGAAAAGTGTCCATAAACTTGTGATTATGAATTAGTACATCTTCGAAGAATTGGTGCATCGGTTTTCGTATATGTAGTTAGTTATGAATTTCGCGTTCTTTTTTTTCACATTTCGACGTCTTATTCTCCACCAGTTTTTCGTGAATGCACACTATAGGGAGTTTTATATAGGTACTCTATAAAGTTTTATTAATCCAACATTACCAAGGAGTCATCTTAAGCACCAAGGTGGTAGGAAACTTTTGAGAGTTTAGAAAATACCATATTGAGTTAGGTATATTTTATTGTAATCGTAATCATAGTCGTAATCCTAAAGAATTAACGACTAAGTTGCATAATGCTATAAATGCGCTAGTCAGTGCCATAATATAATGCAATAGTAAACGTTACGATATGAATAAAACCGGCCAAGTGCGAGTCGGACTCGCGCACCGAGGGTTCCGTACAAACACTTTCCATCCCTAAGTGGTTAAGTTAAGTTTGCACCTGGTATGTATAGCGTATAAATTAGGTGCAAAGTTAGGTATTAAAAAAAACTACTTACTAGATCTCGTTCAAAACAATTTTCGTTGGTAGTTTTTATAGTAATGTACATCATATGTTGTTTTTAGATTTTTCATTTTCTTATTTTAGAAGTTAGAGGGGGGGGACCAACTTTTTTCCACTTTGGAAGCGTCTGTCACGCAAACTATTCGGTTTAGAAAAAAAAAATTTTAGAAACCTCGATATCATTTTTGATGACCTATCCATACGTACATACCCCACACGTATGAGTTTGATGAAAAAAAAAATTTTGAGTTTCAGTTCCAACTTCTAAGGTTCACAGAATACATCTACCTACCAAGTTTCAACAGTATAGCTCTTATAGTTTCGGAAAAAAATGGCTGTGACATACAGACGGACAGACAGACATGACGAATCTATAAGGGTTCCGTTTTTTGCCATTTGGCTACGGAACCCTAATAAAAATCTATTTTGAGGTATAAGATTATTGACATATGGCGTGCAACGCGCGTCCAGGTGGCGTGGTCTTCTCCGCTCGTATTCGCTGGGTGCGAAGTAGGTGGTGGGGGAACCACGAATCGATCGCAGCGCGCGCCGTGGCCAAAAAAGGAACTTTCGTCAGGCCAACTGTCACTTTTTCCTAGCGAAATTAAGGCATCTAAAAATAAATAAATATACGGCACGAAACCTGCAGCGTACCTAGTTAATTGCAAAAACAATGGCAAAAACAGTAATCATAAATAAATAAATTTCCACAAGCAAGTTGGAAACGAGAACAACGAATTAAATGGATAATCGCTATCAAGAGGAAAAAGTTAGTATAACCTATAGAACATCATTTTTAATATTATATCTTGTATGTTGTAGGAAGTAGCATGTTTATGCGTTTATTTTCTTTTACATTTTGGACATGTTGAGCAAAAACTAATGGTTTCCCATTTTATTGTAGTTTGGGATTTGAAAGCGATGTTGTGTTTGATTGAGCAGAATCCAGTTATAATAATTAATTTGGCCATGTTTAACTGAAAAAAACAAAATAATCTGTATTATTACGAAAATACAGTCATAAATGATCGGTTGCATTATGCATGAAATGCGTTTTACGGTTAAATTTGTTTATTTTGTAACTTACTTCTCGTGAAGACGGCCATGAAAAGGTCCGTGTGAATTACATCTGAAAGTTATTGATTTTGCCATTTTAGACGGGAAATAAAGAAGGTCAACGTTTTATCGACACTATAGATTTAACATAATCGAATAGAATGAAAGAAAATTACGATATTTCATTGAAATTATTTGTTTGTTTACTTACTCTTCGTAAAGACAGTCAGCCATTTGACATTAAAAAGCCCGCCGTAATTGTAACCGCTAGTTGACGCTGTCATCGCGCACCCAGCGAATAGTTAATGACCAATTCACACGAGACAAATATTACACACTGTGTACGCAAGAATGTTTTATTATAAAATAATCAAATTACTATTTTAGTCTTCTAACAAGCAAAAAGTACCGTATCATTAAATATCATTAATAAAGTGCCTACACCGGTTTGAAATAGATAGAAAAAATATGAAAATCTCTGAAAGAGGCTTAATTATAATTGGTCTATTTTAAGGATTTTCGTAAATTTCATAATTTGTACTGCGAAAACACGCTCTTGGAAATCGCCGTCCCACCCTAAATTATCTAAAAAAATTATGAGTACGCCAAACTCAATTTGCTGCCTGTGTCTCTTTGGCAAACAGAGCGTCGATCGATCCAGCTTCAACTGACTCACGAAGCCTCCAGGGACCGAAATACACCTTACGCCGGTGAATCAGCACTTGTTGCGTTATTACTTTACACAGAATACATCAAATCACAGGCAGTCGTAGCTGACGCGGCTCGCGACTTTAATTATACGAAGATTCATATTGTAACACTGATACTTTTTTCTGAACAGAGCGATGTAATGAGTAACAACGAATATGACTAATGTTTTAATAATATACTTGGTGATATTCGTTCTTATATTATAAATGGCATTCTGACAAATGAGCAGTTCTGTTCACTAACGTTTCGTCAAATCTTATTTTGCAAATTTTCGTTTTACAAAGAATGATGCATTTATATGTAGGTACTTATTTGGAAACGTTACTTAAATAGTCTAAGTTATTTGTGCATTGTTAATTTCTTCAATCGATTCGTTTAGCAAAAGGCTTTGCTAGATTTAATCAAACATGCCCTTCTTCGTATAGACATGCGTAGGTATTCAGTTATTTAACAAATTGATAATTTGTCTTATTGTGCAACTTTCAAGAAATATTCACCAAACTGTAGGTGTTGATGCACAATAACAAATATTATTTACGCGATGTCATAAACGTCTCAAAGTAGTGCACATGCAGTCGGTCTAACAACACCGTAGGCGCAATATCCGTTAGATTTAAAGGAGAGTGAGGTGTGGGCGTGTGAACTCGACGAGGAAGCGGCCAATAGACAAGACGGTGGACGTAGCACCGGCGCTTCCGACGAGGGGACGGAGCAGTTAGCTTTTTTTAGATTTCCACTGCTATTGATGATAATTGATAGAGATTTCCCGAGCTGGTTCGTCTAGGAGGTAGTGAAGACAAAATTAGTACCGTCGATGACCGTAACTTCGCCTAGGCTTCCTATCTTCGCCTACCAAATATCTCTAGAGTTTTCAGAAGTATCTAAGTGTTTCTAAGAGATGCGCATAGCTCCTCATACGACCTTTAGATATCTCTTAGAAACACTTAGATACTTCTGAAAACTCTAGAGATATTTGGTAGGCGAAGATAGGAAGCCTAGGCGAAGTTACGGTCATCGACGGTACAATGTGTTTCACCATTGTTGAAATTTTATCTTAGTAATTCAATGTCAAACCGATCGGCAGGGGGCAGCGTCTGTATTTCCTTTACCTGTTATTGCGTTTACCTGGCCGCAAAACGGAGTGAATTGGAGAATCATTTTAAGCTTCTTACATTTTCACTATCCCGGGCAAATTTACGGTTCTCGAAACATGTGCCGAATCTGTCGATGATTAACGTCAATACCACGATACCGTTTTAGCCTTAGTCTACCTACCTAGATATCTCGCTGCTCGCGAAAGCATATAGTTCATAAATTCAAACATTTCAGAATATTATACAAATTATCAGCTGCCAATAAACTCGCGATCTCATTTTAGTTGCCAATCTATCTATACGCTTAATAACTCCGTATAAATCTGAACAAACATCGTTACTCAGCGAGCGGCTTTCATAAGCGTTTTATTGCGGGAAGTAGCCCGGTTATGGACCTATTTTCAGCGATACCGCCGTTCAGTCGGGTCGACGGGGTCAAGCTCGTAAAGTCCTCTACTATATTAGGCGAATTCTCAATGGAATGTTCTATGGCCAATGGAATTATTTTTATTAGGATATCAAACACCTAACCGTTTCATGTTGTCATTCATTAGCGCCATTTAATTCCCGTTTTTTCGGAGCACTTTAGATCAAATTACCGATTTTGGTTATTATCTTAGAGCGACTGTCATCTGAATCGACTTCCATAATCATATTTTCTTTCGGTTAATAGGTACCATGTTTTAAAGACCCTGCACCATACAACTGTGTCTGTTTAGTCCAATGGTTGGCCGTTAGAGGATGCCTTATGGCATTAATTCTTTCATTTGTATTTGTACAATTTGTGCAAAAAAATTGAAATAAACAAAGCACTGTGACAGGAAAACGAGATGGATGGGAATATAGATATACAGTTACCATACTCTTGGTTTCCAATCGTAATGTTTTTTCTATTGTGTTATATTATGGTACAGGTTAACTATTTTATTGTGCAATGAAATAGGATGGTGACATCAAGCTGGTTTATTAGAAGTCGTTATCGTTAACTTTTCAGGATTGTTACGAAACATACCTAACAGAAACGTGACGTTCTTAGAACCCAATTTCACCGGCTATCTTATTTTATATCATACTTTATAATACTGCTTTTCAAAAAAGAATAAACCGAATCTGCTCTGGTTCTATCAAGAATATATTGGACGTCACGCTGCTGATACCTAACCTAATGGGTTCTATAAGAGTCATATAGACCTTTTAAAAAATCTCGAAACTAAATGATTCCCCAAAAATCCTTTTAGCTAACCTAACTTTACGCGAAAGTGACATAGTACTCGTAATGCATCCATTCTTCGACGAGTTCGATAATGTACTAATGCAAACCTTTATCGATTGCAGCGATCCCTCCGGAGATTAAGGAGGGTCCCGAGAACGTGACGAAAGTGGACGGCTCCGAGGTGGTGATGCGTTGCCGAGTGTTCGGCGCGCCGCGACCCATCGTCAAGTGGATGCGAAACGACGTCGAGCTCACCGGTGGAAAGTGAGTAACCTACCAACTAATTTCGGGACATATTAAGGTTGTCTACGTTACGCCTCAGTTGTATGGTTTCTCTTCAAACTTACTATTCTCGTATCAATCTATTGGTCAATCAAACCCGTTAATGGATCAATTTTGCCCTTGTGGCCTACTTGCATTTACTATTTGTCTCTCGTATTTTACTTGAAACACTAGTGAGTACTCTTGTTCAGTTATTTGGGTCTTGAAAAAAACAAAGCGGCGAACTGTTTATTTGTTTAACCTCTTGTCCGCTAGGCTTTTCGTTGTATAGCGGCAAATGACGTCGTGGCGCCTGGAGCACAGCTCTCAGTCGATGTGACTTGCCATTTTTGGCGCTCAAAAGGTTAATATTCATTATTGTAAATGTTAACGTTTCAATATCATTTCAGCTTCAACATCACGACGGACGGCGACTTGGTGATTCGCAAAGTAGGCTACGGTGACGCTGGCTTGTACCGCTGTTACGCGCAAAACACCTTCGGGGAGAAGTCCGCCTACGGCTCACT
Organism: Apotomis turbidana; assembly: GCA_905147355.2. Taxonomy (NCBI): domain Eukaryota; kingdom Metazoa; phylum Arthropoda; class Insecta; order Lepidoptera; family Tortricidae; genus Apotomis; species Apotomis turbidana. Next base: position 24,353,770 of record LR990283.1, on the reverse strand, counting down.
CGATGTTAAACGTGAGTCTATTAATACTTATCTCTATGCAACTTTTCCTACGTAAAATTACTAAACTATTATACGATTAGTAGCTGAAACACTTTTAAACGTTGATTAGACGTACATATTTTTCACAAATCTGAAAATGTTAAATAGATATTTTTAGCAGCCAGCGATATTTTCTTATTTTTATACTTGTAAAGTTGCCAGTATGAGATTTAGTAAAATTGTCCTTGTGTCCATGATAAGCTGTTCGTTCCTTCCATTCCATTTCTTCGATGTGATATCTTGATAAGTAATTATAATATTCAGATTCATGTAAATTAACTTAGGATAATTTATAATGTAATTTGTTATTATGAAATAAATAAATCTAATCGAAATCTAATCTTTCAGGCTTCAGTATCCGCGATTGTCAAATATTTAAATTAAAAGAAACTATATCGCGTATATTCATTATTTGAGCCTTCTTAACGTTTTAGTAACCGTTGTCAAAGGTTGAGAAAGGTTGGAGTCAACCTTTGACGACAGTAAGTGCCTTATCACACTCGCGATTTGCGAGCGAATTTTGTACGGTGGCGATCACGCAGCGAGTTCGCCGCGACGCTTATTTGTATAGAAAACTCGCTCGCAAATCGCAAGTGTGATAAGGCCCTAACTATAACTAGTGAACCGCCAGAAAGGAAAAAAATAGACGATAAGTTATCAGTAGTGTAAAGGAAGTGTGGTGTGTCCCCAGAGCGCACGACGATCAAGAACGAGCCGGAGGACTACGAGGTGGCGGCCGGCTCGCCCGCCACCTTCCGCTGCACGCCCGACAAGGACCCAGAGCTGGACTTCGAGGTAGTCTGGGAGTTCAAGGTGCGTACTGACCTTCCTTATTGTTGTATATGCTCCCAAATTAGCGTGTAACATATTACAGATGTACCCATGGTGATTTTCCGAAAATGTACAGTGCAGTCAATTTATTCATGGCTACTTAAAATTTGTCTTGATACCTAGCTGTTTAGTAACAAGACCATAATGTTGTTTACCTCTTTGCGGTCGCATCCGAGAAAACTGTTTGAAGTTTTTGCTAATAATATCGAATATAAGGATTATTTTCTTCTTTTTTAGAACCAACCTATCGACCTGGACAGCCAGGCGCGCTTCAAGATGACCAACGATTATTCTCTACTTATCTCGGACACCATCGAGCTGGACTCTGGCCCCTACACCTGCATCGTGCGCACGCCCATCGACGAGGCCCGCGCGCAGGCCACTCTCATCGTACAAGGTTCGATTATTTGTTACCCACACCCATAAGCGAAAAGGTTTGGAACCTGAAGACCGACTTTTGACAATATTTCTTTCATATAGATCGCTCGATAGAGACCAGGAGCATTTTTGATCCTATTGCTATAGCTATACATCTATGTAAAATGAGTATTCTCAAAGGCATGTCAGCTTTTCTTTCACTTTATATTTGGATCTTATCGACTGTTTGGTAGAGCCTTCACAGTGGCGATTCAACGCAATGACAAATCTTAACACTCTCACGACCAAGTAAAAGAATTAAAACTACCCCAGGCGCAGACAGAACCCCCAATAGTTACGCGGGCCCACCAGGCGGGTTTTTGGTCGTGAAAGTGTAAAACACGATTTTAACGCTCACACAATCTGCAGATAAACCGAACCCTCCCGTCCTGGACGGCATCGAGTGCCGCGAGAAAATGGCCAGGCTCCGGTGGAAGCCCAAGGGCGACAACCGCGCCCCGATCCTGCGCTTCTCCATCCAGTACAACACGACGTTCACGCCGGACACGTGGGACGTGGCCAGCGACAGCGTGCCCGCCATGGAGTCGTCGTGGGCCGTGGCGCTCAGCCCGTGGGCCAACTACACGTTCCGCGTCATCGCGCACAACAAGATCGGGCCGTCCGCGCCCTCCGGCCACTCCGAGGTGTGCACGACGCAGCCCGACGTGCCCTACAAGAACCCCGACAAGGTGGAGGGCCGCGGCCGCGCGCCCAACAACATGCTCATCTTCTGGTCGGTGAGTGAGCCTGTGCCCTGTGCTCTTGCAGGGCTTCTCTACTTTTGTCTTTAGCATCACTGTGCCACTCTTTCCACACGCGGCATGTATTAATTTTATCACTTATCTCTGTCAATTGAGTGCAGTTACGTCACGCAATACTCAAAATCGTGACTGTTGACTAATATTAGTAATTATGATGAATAGTTGTGTAGATTAGTGTGAAGTATCAACTGGTGATGGTCTCTTGCAGGTACACCATAGTTTAAATACACGCCTACGTTGCGGTTCCATAGAAATTTTCTCCCGCGAACGATCTGCCGAGGTTTTCCAAGGGAACTACAATATTAACATCTTTAAAAAAGGAGTGTACAGGTTTTTAAAGGGTCGGCAACACGCATGCGAATCTCCTGGAGTTGCAAGCGTCCACAGGCTGCGGTAACCGCTTACCGTCAGGCAGGCCACTTGTTTGCCACCTCCGAAGTGTAAACAAAAGCACATGTTCTGTTTCTATATAACATAAACATTATTTTGTCTTCTCCAGAAAATGCCTCAAATCGAGCACAACGGGCCCGGGTTCTACTACCAAGTGTCGTACAAACGCAACATCACCGGCGAGCAGTGGATCGACCAGACCGTGCCCGACTGGCGCCAGAGCGAGCTGCTCGTGCCCAACACGCCCACCTTCGTGCCCTACAAGATCAAGGTATACTATCTTTACACATACACCGGATTACGAAAATATTACCCAAGAACTTGAACATTACAACTGTTTATTTACCTCTAAAATTTCAATGATACGACGATTTTTATTGAGTGCTGTTTAATTAGGTCTGTTTTCTTCTGCAGGTGGTCGCATGGAACTCCAAGGGAGCATCGAACGTCGCTCCCGTCGAAGTGATCGGCTGGTCAGGCGAAGACAAGCCCTTACTTGCGCCTACCAACTTCACTCTAGTCGAAGTAATCTCCGGAAACGAAGCCCTCCTCAGCTGGAACCCCGTCCCGCCCGAGTCCGTGCGCGGACACTTCAACGGCTACCGCATCCAGACCTGGACCGACGGCGAGGAAGACCAGGTCCGCGAGGTCAAGGCCAAGTCCGACGCCTCCAAGGTCATGATCAACATCCTTAAGCCGTACAAGAAGAACAACGTCAGGATAATGGTCTACAACGGGTTCGACAACGGTCCGCCCAGTGACACGCTCAGCTTCGTCACGCCCGAAGGCAAACCGGGAACCGTGCGCTCGTTCAACGCCTACCCGATCGGGTCCTCGGCGATGCTTCTCACCTGGGACAAGCCCATGGAAGAGAACGGCGTTCTCACCGGATACAAAGTGTACTACGGCAAGACGGTCGGCACCCGAGTGGAACCGATGGTGGAGCGGAAGAAGGTGATCGACCCGAAGTTCGACCGCGCAAAGCTCGCCGGCCTGCAGCCGGACACGAAGTACAGGATCGAGATCCGCGCGCTGACGAAGGCGGGCGAGGGCAAGGGCTTCTACGTGGAGCAGGCGACGCGGTCGGAGGGCGCGGCGCTACCGGACGTGCCGGCCTTCGAGGCGCGCGTCGTGCCCGCCGACCGCCGCGGCCAGCCCGCCGCGCACGTGCTGGTGCGCTGGCTGCCCAACGTCGACGGACATCCCGGCACGCACTTCCTGGTAACACAAGACTTCACTCTTACTTTTTGCTAGGGATTCATCTTAGTATCATTTGGCTAGCTCGCCGGTTCAGAGACTGTCTTAAAGAACTAAATACACGACGTGAGCGAGTTCCGTTACTCGGCAGTTTGCATAAGATATAAGATATAATGAAGCACATCGGACATCCAGGCGAGGAGAGCGACTACATCCTTAAGCTGTCAATTACCACTTATTGGCGCAAAGTGATTTGCTTCATCGTTTCTAATGCAAACCGCTAAGGAATGGAACTCGCTCCCATCGTGTGTATTTTTTCTAGAATTTATATCTTGGGTATTTTCAAAGAAAGAGTGAAACGCTAGTGTTGCTGAACCAGCGAGCTACATCTTCGGGCCCGTAGTCACTTACACTCACTGGTCAGTTTACAAATAAAAGAAAAACCTACTTACATAGCCTGAGTATTCGACTGACTGATTTAATTGAACCATGAATACAAAGATCAAAGCTTAAAGAAAAATTGAAAAAGCAGCTACCTGGTTGGTGGTGGTGATTTAATTGATTTAATCCTCGATTCTGATGACTTCTTCCTTATTAGATTTTTTTGCCACCAGGCGTCCTACAAGCTGAAGGGCCACCCGCAGTGGGAGAAGTGGCAGGTGGAGACCGACGACGACTACGTGATCATCACCGGCTTGGAGCCGATGCAGGTGTACGAGGTCAAGATCACCGCGTACGACGGCGACTATTACAGGGACAGCGAGCTCCAGGAGGTTGACACTACTAATGGTGAGTGATCTAGACCATCGCGGCTTTACGGAGATGCCACGACTTTGCGTGACCGACGCGACGCGGTTAGCGATTTAGCGAGAGATCCGAGCGTGGCAACCATATGAGTGAGCGAGACCAAGGATTATACATATGGATTGACAACCTCATACAAAAAAACGTACTCCAGAAGAAAGCTCAAATACCGTCTTATTTCTAGATGGCGCTGATTATAAGACGTAGATGCGCAATGTTTTATTAAAACACATAATAGATGTCATTGTTGCTAAGCGTTATACCAAAAAGAGACAGCGTGGTATCTGTATAGTTCTTAACTAGATGGCGCTGAAACTACTCGTGTTGATTTCTTAATCACGAATAATCAAGCAGACTGCACGTCTAGCATTAACTTTGACACGCGACTCATGTCGCGCGAGATAGCATCATCCGTCACTATCTCATAGTACTGTACAGATAGAGACGGGTAGTATATCTCGCGCGAGAAAGAGTCGCGTGTCAAAGTTATGCTAGCCGTGATCGTTATTGAATAGGTACAGCCAACGTCATAAGTCATAAACGTACGTCCGTACCAAAGACCGTCCGTACTTTCCTAGCGCTCCAATGATATCATATCTATATCATACATTAGCCAGAACTACCTATACGACAACCAGTTCAGAAATTCGTGGCCATTTATGTTCGTCTTATTACATTGAAATAAGTAGGTAATCAAAAGTTTACCTGATCTCACGGAAAAAGAGAGATGGCAAACTCATTGCGCAGTAATGACTACTATGCAATGAGTTTGACACGACTAATTTGTACGAGAGATTAGGTATACCTATATTTATAATTATTACCCTTTGCATTAAACTATTTTAAGTAGGTATTACATAAGTACCCGAGTATATTAATACTACGAGTACTAATACTGGCTTAGATAGTAAATAATACATTCTGCTAGTTATTTTTATTGTATATCTTTATTATGAACAATGATCAACGAAAGCACACCAAAATTTTAACACACTAACAACATACGGCACACTATAAAGTTCAATATGAAGAAGTAATTATAAATACTAGTTAAGGCGCTCTTTTCCCATTATTGATTGTCCCATTGAGGATTGTCATTTGAAAACTATTTATTAACCAGTCATAATTTTTGATAATAAACCTCCCTTAAGCGGAACGTAAATCGAAAATAGCAAAACTATATTACAATAAGCATCAATCAAAAACTAATGACATTTTCATGACGTTACATTCAAACTGAAAGAGACAAAACATCATTTGACAGTATATCACACTTACCTATAGCACTATGGCCAGTACATGGCCAGGCTTACTTCAAAGGCTTGACTTGAAATATTTCATCCATAATAAATACTTAATCAACCATAAAAGCCTTAAAAGCGAAAAATTACCCTCAGTGAAAAAACTTCTCAACATATCAAAAATTGTAAAAGCACAACGTGGAAACGCCATCTATTGTCAACAAGGTATAACATTACGACACTTACAAAACTCTGCAAAAGTTGTTAATTATGAACACCGTTCTATTTCGTTTATGTCGCTACTGAAACGCCGTTTTAATTCATTTTGATACATACGGAGGCATCTAGTTCCCCGACGATAAAATCTTTATCGGCGTACGCTTCTTACTATGAACATCATACTTCCTTACCTTTTATCTTCCTTGGCGAGACTCACGCATCATACTCATACTCATTTATTTATAAAATGTTTTTCAATTTTACATGTCACATATTGAATTATTAAATTATATTAGGTAACATTATTACATTCAATTACACATTTCAAATAATCAATTATTAAAATACAATAGTACAAAATTTAAATAACATTAACAATTTATAATTTCAATACAGTAATCAACAATAATTTATAGTCAGAATTAGTATGATATATTATAAAATTCCTCCAGGCTATAAAAAGCTCTAGATATGAGCCATTTTTTAATTTTATGTAGGAATGTAACGTCGTTCTCTATTTCTCTTATATAATCGGGTACTTTATTGTAGATACGTGGCCCCACAATAGACATTGTTTTGCTTGCCTTAGCTAAACGAGGACAAGGGGTGGCCAGTTTGTTTTTATTTCTGTCACTTAGACCCATGCTGTGTGATATCATTGGAGGAAAAAGATGAATATTCATTCTTACATACTTAATTATATAATAAATGCACTGAGATGGCAATGTCATAATATTTTTTTGTATAAATAGTTGTTGGGCAGATGTACCTGGTGCGGCGTGATCGCACCATCGCTGCCGTTGTCGCGTAAAATCGTGGCATATCCGCTAAAGCCACACGAGAACAAAAGTATTTGCTGGCATTATTGTCACACACACATAGACATATTTATATTTTACGCTTATGATATTTCTAGAGGTCTTATGCGATTTAGACTAGTGTTTCTTTTTAAACGACTTCAAAAATGGAGGTTTTCAGTTCGTCGTAGTCTTTTTATCATTAGTCGTATAACACTATAATAAGTGTTAATGTTGTTCGTTTTCAGACGGTCCGATAATAATGCCGGACGACAAGATGGCGACAGCGGGCTGGTTCATCGGCGTGATGCTGGCGCTGGCGTTCCTGCTTCTGGTGCTGGTGCTGGTGTGCGTGGCGCGCCGCAACCGCGGCGGCAAGTACGACGTGCACGACCGCGAGCTGGCCGCCGGCCGCCGCGACCATCCCGACACCGGCTTCCACGAGTACACGCACCCGTACGTACACAGCTCTATACAGTAACACTGCAAGTGCGACGTGCACGACCGCGAGCTGGCCGCCGGCCGCCGCGACCATCCCGACACCGGCTTCCACGAGTACACGCACCCGTACGTACACAGCTCTATACAGTAACACTGCAAGTACGACGTGCACGACCGCGAGCTGGCCGCCGGCCGCCGCGACCATCCCGACACCGGCTTCCACGAGTACACGCACCCGTACGTACACAGCTCTATACAGTAACACTGCAAGTGCGACGTGCACGACCGCGAGCTGGCCGCCGGCCGCCGCGACCATCCCGACACCGGCTTCCACGAGTACACGCACCCGTACGTACACAGCTCTATACAGTAACACTGCAAGTGCGACGTGCACGACCGCGAGCTGGCCGCCGGCCGCCGCGACCATCCCGACACCGGCTTCCACGAGTACACGCACCCGTACGTACACAGCTCTATACAGTAACACTGCAAGTGCGACGTGCACGACCGCGAGCTGGCCGCCGGCCGCCGCGACCATCCCGACACCGGCTTCCACGAGTACACGCACCCGTACGTACACAGCTCTATACAGTAACACTGCAAGTGCGACGTGCACGACCGCGAGCTGGCCGCCGGCCGCCGCGACCATCCCGACACCGGCTTCCACGAGTACACGCACCCGTACGTACACAGCTCTATACAGTAACACTGCAAGTGCGACGTGCACGACCGCGAGCTGGCCGCCGGCCGCCGCGACCATCCCGACACCGGCTTCCACGAGTACACGCACCCGTACGTACACAGCTCTATACAGTAACACTGCAAGTACGACGTGCACGACCGCGAGCTGGCCGCCGGCCGCCGCGACCATCCCGACACCGGCTTCCACGAGTACACGCACACGTACGAAATAAAAGTCCCCAAGATATCCAGCATTCATAGGAAAAAGATACAAAATCTCAGCCAATTGTGAAGCTATGTTCTTTGTGGTTACCAACAGTTTTAGTAGCATTTTCTATATCACCCACTAAATTACTCACATGAATCTCATGATGACCAACTATTTGTGTCGGGGGTGTTTTAAATATTTATTTCAGATTATGATGAACTTTGTTAAAAAAAAAAATTGTATACACTTTTTTAACAAAAATAGTTTTTCTCATATTTATCATCATGTAGATCATGCATAAAACCGTCCAATTATCTCACCTTAACACCCGACCTCCGTATATTTGCAGACTGGACAACAAGTCGCGGCACTCGATGAGCAGCGGCAACAAGCCGGGGCCCGAGAGCGACACCGACTCCATGGCGGAGTACGGCGAAGGAGAAACTGGTCAGTACCATAACTTATTAGTTAGTCGTCACCACCTCCTTTAACCTTTTGAGCGCCAATGTCGGCTGTGACCGACTACTAAAAGTCGTGCCACTGACGCCATGTTGGCAACAATCGTCGATAACTTTTACATCAATTTTATATTTAACACCTTTAGACGCTAAGACGTAATTTTTTTTATTTATGTTATGCATTAGCATACAATTACACTAATTTTATTTCTGAAATGACGTAATTAGCAATGAAATCCACTTCAGTTTGAGATTTCGGGACTTTCTTGACAAAGTCTTTATTGGCAATATTCAGATTTTGCCTTGTGTAATTTCAGTAACATGTAAATTTACATCATCATGCATTTACGGGTTAATACTAGCACATACCAATATATTTTAAAGTACGCCAAACTTTGAAAGTTTGTTGGCGTCGTGTCGCTACTTAACAATTCAGTACGTCAAATTTTTCCTGCATGGCGTCTGAGGCATACTTTTCTGTCAGTAGACTGGGTGCTCAGAATGTTAAATAGTTAAAAAAGGCCCGAAAGACGATAAAAAACATTTTGCAGTGACAAATCTTGCTATCTGCGCAGAAGCTGACTTTTCGGAAATTTTCATATTAGTCTGCTTCTGAACAGATGCGAGATACCGCGCCACACTTTCGTTTTGTGCTATAATCCTAGTCTGTAAGCTTTCATGTTGCCCGAGTCAACGATATGCTTAAGAAGCTAAACCCTTTATAGTTTTAGAATGAACTCATTGTAAGCTTTTTTAATCATTTTAGCATGCTCGTTATGTTTCTTATGCCAAAATTTTCAGACCCCTGTTTTTTATCGTTACTTAGTAATATAAGGCTATTGGAAACATTTGTTTTCGAAGGTTTATTGAAGTTCCAATAGTCTTTCCCTAGCATGCTATTTGCATTTAGTTGGCAAACACCCTCAGTAATAAATAAAGTATGCAGTTTTATGACTTGCTTTTTGTGTGATCATATTCATCGCATGGATGTGTAACAAAAAGTATAATTTTCCTTAATTTATCGCTGACGATGTGCCTTGTTATTTGTTTGCTCGTATTGATTGTGTGTCTGTGGCACGGCTTGCAGCGGGCATGAACGAGGACGGCTCGTTCATCGGCCAGTACGGCCGCAAGCGCCGCCCGCACCCGTCCAGCCACGACTCCGCCAGCCAGGCCTTCGCTACGCTCGTCTAACACCTCCCTATACCTGATCCCTCCACTTTCCCTAGCCCGATCATACCCTGGCAGTTTCCGAACGTTATCTCGCTCAGATGCAAATAAACAAACGAAACGCTCAGTTCGGGCTGGCTAAATACCATCACACCTTCGCCTTGCTACGTTCCAGCTAGTTTTAAACGTAGTGCCATCATCACATTTCGAACTTAGAACGGTCCGGTACCGACCAGCCAATCGGCGTCGCTCCCCGATCTTCGCTCAGATTGGTCCGCTCGAGTGAAGAGCCCGCCAAAATTCTCCGAATCTCCAGTGATCTGTGCGATATTTTAGGTTATCTTTTATAGAAATTTTTACTAATGTTTAGGTATGTCCCGGGCGTTCAGGGTCTTTATTGTACTATTTTAGAAATAGTTTTAATAAAGGCTGCTTCACGATCCGCAAGTATTAAGGCATGAGCTTTGTGCACAGAATCTCCTCTACTCTTAGGTTAGGTTATTTAGTGTCAAGTACACATTATTGTTAAGTTAGGTTGTAAAAATTGATATTACGGCAAAATCGAGTGAGATGGTGTGACAATATTATCTTAATTATATTTTTCTATACACGTTTGCTTTGTTTTATATTTTGATTGCATTTATGAGTTAGTTAGGGTAGTTCCTTTCCGTCCTTATGTGTGTCCTTCGATGTTTGCCTTGCACGAGCACCAGAGTCGTTTTGTTATTTTTGAGGTATGTTTTTGTTATTTTTTTATTTTCATATTAATTAATAATTTTATTTCCCTTTTAATTTTATCGAATTCTGCTAGATTGGCCTGATTGCATTAATTTCTTGATATTATATTTCTTTATTAAAAAAATACATTTGTTTGCCTGTTGTTTACCTCTACTGAATGTTACTTGTAATCTGAATTTGTTTGTATTTATTTCCTGTTGAGGTGTGCAATAAACAATATTCTATTCTATTCTATTCTATACATGTGCAAATATTTCACATGTGTTTTTTAATGATAATCTATTCTAGTTTCCAATTATGTGTTCTACTGAGGCGGCGCGGCCCGTGTTTGACCATTTTATAGCGTTCAAAATCTCCACGTCAATGGAAACAGTGTGCATTGGTCTAATTACGGTCCGCTGCGTTCAGCTCTCCGCACCCTAAAGCTCTGTCCTAGACGTGGATAGCGGCGCCGTCAACGGCGGCCACAGGTAGGAGCGGGATGTCTGCGCGCGGTCTCGCTTTCCAACGGCTGCATCGTAGATGGCACCGCTATCCTAGGAAAACAGAGGTTTAGAGATGACAAAGAGTATACCCATTTCGAAACAGAGATTAGTTTTGGGTGTCTGGTTACATTATTAAAAAAAACAATGAGTAAGATTGTGATATAAATATGTGTGCATCAGGTCGCTTCACGGAGGACGGTTCGTTCATCGGACAGTACGTGCCGGGCGCGCGCGTGCTGCCGCCGCCCGCGCCCGCGCCCGCGCCGCCCTCCCCGCCCGCCCCGCCCGCCGCGCCCGCCCGCCTCGGCGCGCAGCCGCCCACATACGTGTAGGCGCACACGCACACACAGAGAGAGGAGGTTACGCAGCTAGGAACGGGTACTTCATTCTGTGAAATCGTAATAATACAAGGGGAAAACGGTTCGAGATGAGTAAACGACAGAGCCATAGGATCGAACATTCACTAGAACATTCGAATACACGAGTGAATCTACGGAAATCATTCAAATATGTCATAAAAACTGGGCTCTCATATAAACGTGCCCTTAATAGTATGTCGATCGCTCTGAATTTAAGTCCAATTTCTTTTCAAATACCTCGAAATTCTGATAAAATTTTCGATTATTCGGTGGAGATTAAAGTCTTATACAGAATAACCGAAAATACTATCTGATTTTACTAAGTTATGAGCAGTAAGTCCTGTCTTTTACTCAATTGAACTCTGATTTAATCTGACATGAAGTTACTAGATATATGTTCAAATTGTCTCTAGCTGCGTAGTGATTTTTTAAATTGTCTAATGTGTGTTCGAGTCATTGTTTTCATCAAAGGTAATACTACAACCAGTCTCATTGAACTCTAATTAACAAAACTAACAAAGTAGAATCTCGCTACGAAACTCGAATGTTCATAAGGTAGCTAAATTGGGCTACGTTTGCTGAATGGAATGCTGTGTCGAATTTTCGACGTGTTGGTTTCAGAAGATATACTGCCACTAAATTGGTGTAAGCACGAAATGCGTGTACTGTATAATCTCAGGCTTATACTGAATATACCCATTTACATAAATAACGCTTTTGCTTATTAATGTATGATCTATTTACTCGGACTTTGAAGCAATCGTAAGATATTTAAGTACTATACCTACTACTTAAGTTCCGCCTGAATTTAATAAAATCCTTTTAAAATCACTTAGATAATAAACCTTTTGAACGTCAAGCGGCAAAGCAATTAAACGTGCCCCTGACCCTACAGTAAAAAAGTTTGAAAAGTTCACAGTTTTTGATCCTTGATATTTGGACGGCTGTGGCCGACGTTAGCGTCAGTGGAGCAATTTTCCGATGTCGGCCATAGCCGTCATTGGCGTTCAAAAGGTTAATCGACATCGTAGTATTCAAAAAACTACTGTAATTCAGTCTAAGCCTAAGGTTATGCGTATTTTAGTTAAAATTTATTAGTCGTAGGGACATGTTAGTGTAAGCTGAAACTGATGCCTACATATTTGGGCCCCGTCGGTGTCAGTAGTGACGGCTATTAGTGGAAAATTAGGATTTTTATATTGCTATCTCATTCCGCCATCGATATGCTATAGTATTACAACGAGAAAGTTTTAAATAACCCAGGTATAATTTATTTGTACAAGCTTTGATAGAATAGGGTTGTCAATTATATTATAAATCGCTCTATATCACCTCTGAAAACGTATGGCATTCGTCACGCTTAGCTCTAGATATTAACCATTTTTTCTGTGACATTTAGCGATTTTTTGATATAGGCAACCCGATCTTTTTTGGAGTTGTCAAATAACACTATTCGGGTATTTGAAATAGTCGCGTCCCATCGATTTGTCGGTATTTGTGTTCGTCTGTGATTCGACAGATTAGTTTATTTATGAGACTGATTTTAAGTAATAAAAACTTTATAATAGTCCTCATAATCTGACACTTTTTTAGTAATCGGCTTGTAGGCGATGTTTTGGCTCGATATCAATTACGTCAGTGTGTAAGTTAAGTCGCGGGAGTGAGAGAGAGAGAAGCTATTTTTGTCACAGAAAATAGGGTAATCGATAAAATAGCTCTGGGCACCGGTGGTCACGGCTGGCGGACTTATGGTCTACGGAGATGTCTTCAGGCTACATGAATATTTTCAGTCGATGTACAAAATAGGGGTTGCAAACTGCAAGGCCCAAATTATCTTGTTGCATTATTTTTTATATCATATTCATATCTCTTATATTCCTATGATTAAAATTCTTCAGGCGGGCGAAACGCGATCTAGATGAAAAATTAAAATCGCTCGTGGACCAACCATTGGATGGACGGAAAGAAACATATTTGAAAATGAGTGGGGGAAAGGTAGACGGATCCAAATTGATGGTTGGTTCGTAGATCGCTTGGACCACAAAGATGCATATTTTGGGATTATACTATGACAGTTCAGTAGCGTCTCGACTAAAACGTATTTTCAATCAGAGCTATCTATATACTTCTTTAATATTTTGTACGTCTAAGCTTCTATTTTAGACAGCCGTGTCTCTTTCTAACCACACTTTTGTTAAATTAAAAATAGTCAAGGGTAAAACAGAATAACTCATTGCGCTTACGCTCAGACACCAGGATTCGAAATTCAAACTTTGTATCGTGCCGTCCCGCTCATTCGAATATTGTTTGACACGAGATCGCGAGGTACAAAATTCGAATATCGATATTCGGAGTAGCCCTTCTGCAATATGAGATGTCTCTTATCTCTGGGTTTGATGCGTGTTTTTGGTTGTGTTATTTAATTGTAATATTTTATTAATTCGATATGACAAGGGCAGCTTTTTATTCATATTTAGTACGTATGTATACGCAATGAGATTCAAAACTGTTAGACACGGCTGTTGAGCTATTGCGCTAGGGAGTCTTAAGGAATGTGAACACTATTGATACGAAATTGCTGGAGTGAGAATTGCAACACGAGTCACTGACTATCGATTAACTTACTGTTTTGATTGGCTACATCCTAACACTATAATGACTTAATAGTGAAAAGTCTTTCAAACGCACGCAGAGGGCACATCTATTCAATAAAACTTGGCAGTAGTGTAGTGTATCATTCGACTTGCAAGATAGTTAGAATAACCAAGTTGACTATGTCAGTTTTGATTACATCTTACTTACTTACTTAGTACGCTGACTCAGTGATCCGAAGAGGATCTTGGCCTCTGACACTAAGCTATACCATCCTACTCTATCTTGAGTAGCTTGTCGCCAATCAAAGTCGACTCCCTGAAGCTGGCACGTCTTTCTAGACTAATTATTATATCAAAACTATTGAGTTAAGCGGTAGTCGGTGCTTCGTGAATATCGGTAAATAATATATTTTAATATGTGTGTAGGTGTATATAGTGAGATATTTTTGTACGCATCAGCTTGGCCACCGGCGGATGTTGGTGCTTGGTCGCGTGACGTAGTCCGGTTATCCAGTGTTCGGCACGAGTCAACACTGACATCTCCTGGTTTTTATGCCTGATCTAGTAGATGGCAGCTATTTATTTACTAGTTTAGTGCTCGAATTTCTCTTTACTGGCCGGTTGTATGCAATGATTTGCGTAGACCTTGTTTGGCCATCAGATAAGACTAGGGTCAAATTTGAATCCATATTCAATTACAAATGTTTAGGATGTTAGTACTATGAATTATAAGTACAGACTTGAGCACAAACAAAATCTAGGCTATATTTGGATGGAATCGTAATGGTATTATGTGACTAACTCTTATTAATATTCTAATGAATCTCTAACGCTGATTGAGATGTTGTGTGTTGACTGGTGATCAGAACTCCCTTTTTTAATCATTCGAAGTTGATCTTATACCCGTTCGTGTAACTAGATGTATATATTATATCACTAGAGAGCGTTGGAAGACCAATTACACGCGAAGATAATCTCTTTATGTATTAAGGCTTATTTGGTATTCCTCTAATATTTGTCATAAGATTTGTTCGCACCACAGGTTATCCCAAGTTGATGTTTCTGTCCGGCCGCTACGGGTTGGCGTGTTTTTTTTTAAATTCACGATCACAAAAGCCAATGGCTGATGGCATGTATCAGATTGTCTTAAGGTGTTTGGCAATCCAGTATGTCAGACCAGATCAAGTATGTGTCAAGTTATATAATTACGCTTCGGCGCGCCGTGCGGCCGGCGACGATAGTGTCGTGTTAGTTGTAAGGCTAGGTCTCGTGTTAACTAATGTTAGGCAGACATTGCGTTCGCTTGTCGCATCTGTACTCTGTCAAATTTATTCTTTGCATTACATATTACTGTCAGCACGCAACGCGATTCAATGTCGGGTGGAGTGTCGCTTCTGCTAAGATTTCGACCGACATTGTAATCGTATATTTATTATTAATTTATATGTGAATCTGTGTTATAGTTTCTTCTACGCCTGAAAGGTGTCGGGTCCTATGTAATACATTCCACGCGGTAAAACCATGTTGATTTTCAGATGTCTCTTTATTTATGTGTTCTTGCGGCGGCCGTCAGATGAGATCTGTAACGTTTCTAAAACTTAAGACTGTGTCGTGTGCAATCGAAAGCTATTATTTACGTATTTTATTTATTTGACCTGTCTCCTGTATATTGTCCGTGGCACGATGTAACTTGTCTAATGCAATCTCGGTCGTTCTCATTTAGAGCTTACTGTAACTATTGGTACATTGAACATTGCATTATATTTATATTTGAAGGCACTGTTATCATAACCCCTTTAAGTTGTTTGTTAAGGAGTCTTTATCATGTCTATTGTCTAGTAAGATTTTAATATATATTAATATTAATTAATAGTAAGAGAGCCTTGTTCGATTCGCGTCTGTTTTGTCGCTTTTTTATACCGCACTGTTGATCATTGTAATACTTTGCCTTAATTAATATTTGTTGATCGAAATGACAATTCGATGACGTTGATTGTTAAAGGAACCCACCAAATTTACGGTGATATTGTCACTGCCTTGAATCCAAAATTGTTTCTAAAGGGGAAGTGAGCCCACTGTATCGGCGACACTATCATATTAAACACAATTGACCAATGATTCATAAAACACCCACTAGATGCCACTGTAACCGACATTGTAAGTCGTGCAGTGTTAACGCCATCTATATTGGGCTCCGTCCCCGATCCCCGTGTGTTCATGTATAATCTTCCTCTAAATTACACTTGCCCATTATGTAACCGTATGTGATCAATGCAAGTACACGAAGCACAAGTTTGCATTTATTTACCCGCAGCGTTTTGCTGTTCATCACATATTTAATATTTATAATCAAAAAAACTGAATAACGTACCTAATCCTAGAATGTAGATTGGATTTTGTATTATTGAGCTATATTGGTCGAGTTGAATTCAATGTAGTAAATTTCTTATTGTGTAGATAGTTTATTTGACCCTGTGTATAACGCTAGATTTAAATTTTAAACGAAACAAACCAGTTGAACTTATTAATTGCTTCCGAGCTGAAATGTTATCGAATATACTAAGCTGAAGTTTTTTTATAGCAGTAAATATGTACTCCGTTGGGGATATTACTGGTAGATTGTATTGTTGTGGCCGTCGATGTTGTGAGTGCCGCGCACGCCACTGTCTGACGTCTTTCATCAAAGGGTATTTTACACTGATCAGAGTCACGTTAATAAGTGTAACATAAAGGAGAATGTACCGTTATTATGGTTCCCAAATATGTGAAATCATCGTGCTTCAGACAGTGGCGTATGTGGTGTACCCAAAGAAGTCTAATTTAGCCCGCATTATTAACACCTAAAATAAAATCTATTTAATCTCGCGAATTTTAAGACATTCCCTCTCGATTTAAGAAGAAGCTGGACTAGGAAGGGTAGTGAATGTCTGTGATAATTGCCAACATGGCATATACACTCAAAAGTATACTTTGGAATTTCAAACCGCAAAAAAACTCGCTGTAATTAATGTTTTGTTCAGGTACACGGAAAATAAGTTCAAAAACGGAAAATAGGTGTGTAAATTTGCTATCGACTGTACGTAGTGGGCTAAATTAGACGACTTTTCTAATTTGTAATGCTGAGCATGTTTCATGAAAACAGGTTTGATTTAATTACTTAGATGTTAGGTTGCGTTAGTATAACAATATTGAACTAAAATCATGACAATTTCGAATTTTTTGTATTTCAATTGACGTTAAACTGACCTCGTGCATTCACGATAATAATTTACAGTTTAGTTGTTCATTAAGTAACGGTAATTTATTTAGAAACGATGAATATTTTTTTATGTTGCATAGAAAATAAATTTTAAGAAATTATAAAGTATGTTTTCTTTTTTATTTCCTCGGTTCACTTCACATAAGCTAAACTCTTAATAATTCCCATTTACCTTCTACCATCAGACGAAGTGGAGCCATTATGTTGAACCGCTATAAGAAAAGAAAAAATCTTAATTTTACTCAATAAATGTATGTGCATATATTGTGCATATCATGTGTGCATGGTTCAACAGGGCGGCGTTTATTTTTGTCGTCATTGACAACTCTGACAATGGTTGTAATAGTTAGGGTTGTCAATATGCGGTACATTTGTGACCTACTTTTTGGTAAAAAAATGCGGGACTCACACGTCCTAACTGGGTATGGTATATTGGCACCATGAGAAGGAAAAAAAAGAAGAGCTGAAGAAGTGGAAGCAGGATTGTGCCGAACGAGCGAGCGCTTCAGGTCAGGGTATATTCTACTGAAAGAAAGAAGCCGAGGAGAAAAGTGGGTTATGATCTTTTTGCTTCTTCGAAGTCTGGCACACTAACCACTGGTATACCTACCACACATTTTTGAAATCGGTCTTGCCGTTTAGGCGTTATGAGAGGACAAGATTTGATTTGTATAATTTTACAATACTATATAATATAATACAACTGAACGTTCGTTTCAGTGCTTATAATTATAAACCATACCTACTTATATTACGTACGTTATGACTTATGATCTTATGCTATTTGACGTCATTCTTTGGTTGATTGAGATGCACCTCATCAATAGTTTGCGCTATATCGCAGTTTGTGACGGAGTCATGGGGAAGGCCTATGTCTAGCTGTACGCTGTGGGACGTCTGTGGCTGATAGATATCTGGATTATTTACACAACTTCTGTAAAAACTAGCACAAATAAAAAAATACCTCACACTGATCAGAAATAAGCTCCTGACAATAGGGTCGTGTTCAGATATTTTTGTTCTCGTAAGTGTGTAGATGTAAATGAACTCGACTGTACAAGGTGCGACCCTCTGCAGACTGCATCCATCGACTCCCTGCGACCCTAACCCAGAGAACGGATGGCCGTTAGGGCATCAAAGTACTGGACTGGCGACCACGTATAGGAAAGCGCAGCGTGAGTCGGCCCCCGACTAGATGGACAGATGAAATTCCAGTTACTTATTCACATCGCGGTTTGATATTAGCGTGATCAAGACGGGTTTTACGCGTCGTGGTTATAGTCTACTCAATGGTGTTCTTGCAAGAACCATGGTTCTACTTTTGGCCTTTATTCGGGCGCTCTAATCAGGATCCACATCTATCCGTAGCCACTCGTGGCGACGCGCTCGTCTGTTACGTGGCGTTTTACAGAAATAATCAACAAAATACAGCTCTTAGACGGCTTTTGCAACGATCAAGGTATGATTGAGGAACCACAACGTTTAGAATAATGTCCCATGTAATGAAATAATGAACTTTATTCTGCAAGTAGGCCACAAGGGCACTTTTACATGTCTGAGTCTACCGGCATTTCACAAGAGGAGACCACTGTTGAGAAGAAACGCCGAAAGAAACTCAACAGTCAGTCATTTTTTCAGAAAGCATAAGTAACTGAACTTGACTATACGTAGTTCTACAAGAAAAAATATTAAAAGTGTATTTTAAGACATAAGTGAGGAAAAGTGTAAGAATAAAATAGAAAATACAAGAAAGCCTGACGGTTTATCACAATGTATGTACGTTTGATATGCTTTCTTATTAGAACTGTGTCCCTTAAACTAAACTAAAATCCACAGACCTACGGACTAAATTGACAAATGACTGACAGGTAAAATGATACCAGGAACAGCAAAATAAAAATAGTGAAGGGTATATGTCGATAACAATATATCGACAAGTTGTAAAGTACAAATAACAGACTAGTTTAAATTAAAAATAAGTATATTAGTTTCAAATAAGAGGTACAAGTTTTGGTTTGTTTGATTTTCGAGGTAGTGGATGGATAAAACGCGTTTTTACCCACTAGTTTTAAAACATAAAAAGGTTTCCGAGCCTGTAGGTAAAAAATAAAACACCTTATCCGACGATAACTAGTCTTTATTATAAAATACTATTCATTCCCAGGCTCCGTTATTTCGTCATCTACATCATCATCATCAGTTACATTTATAATAAAACGATCCAAAACATTGTCCACTAAATCGTCGAGTTGTAAGATTTTGTAAACTTCTCTTGTTCTTTGTATTCTTTCAAAACTTTAAAAACTGAACTCCTTGAAATACCAAGAAATTCGGATGATTTCATGACACACTCGTTTTTTAGGGTTCCGTAGTCAACTAGGAACCCTTATAGTTTCGCCATGTCCGTCTGTCCGTCCGTCCGTCCGTCCGTCCGTCCGTCCGTCCGTCCGCGGCTTAGCTCCGTGATCATTCGTACTAGAAAGCTGAAATTTGGTATGAGTATGTGTATGTATAACACCGACAGAGCGGTAAAATAAAAATTAAAAAAAAAAAAATTTTTTTCGGGTACCTCGAACACCTAAAGTGGGGGTGATTTTTTTTTTCTTTTCAACACTAGTGTGTGGGGTGTCGTTGAATAGGTCTTGTAAAAATAGTAGGGGTCTCCTAACATCATTTTTTGATAAAGTCAGCAGTTTTGTAAATATTCGCTCCGAAAACAAAAAAAATAGTGTCCCCCCCTCTAACTTTTCAACCACGGGTAAAAAAAAACAGAAAAATTCATGTAAATTAGGCCTTATAAGTACTTTCAATGAAAACTATATTGAACAAAATCGGCCGAGCCGTTTTTGAGTTATCGCCAAATTTCATATTTTTTCTTTTAAAGGACGTAAGTTGACTTCCAGAAGGTAATAAGTGATTACAGTTTCTAGGGCGTTTACGACCTTTTTATAGAGCTTAAAATCTTTCTTAACTTAAAACTCGGGCTTAAAACAGCAGTTCATTGTTAAGGATGAGCAACTACGGAACCCTACACTGAGCGTGGCCCGACATGCTCTTAGCCGATTTTATATTGTCATGAATGTCCTCTGGGATATCTTGTTCGTCCTGCAATCTGTCTACCATCTCATTAGAAATATAAACGTAAACTTTATGAATTGTCTCTTTTTCAATTTCTCTAATAGATTTTTTTCTCCTTTATATCGGAGGCGAACATTTTGATGAACATGGCTCTGGTCCCGAATCTTGCGAATCCATAATAACACGGAACCATTTCAATAAACACTCGTAATAGCAATGATAACGTATATCGTTAGATACATAAAAGTAGTTTGTAAACAGCGGTCAACTGTTTTTGAAGATACCCGCTTTTTTTTGTTAAAAAGATGGACCACATTGTTGGGAATTTGAAAGTAAAGAACAATAATTTTATTAATTCATTTAATTAAATGTATGTATTCAATAAACTATCAATTATCATAAATATATAATTGCATATTTCATGTACATTATTGCTGGTTTGACATTAAATTTTTATCTCTAATTAGGGGTCTACAGGCCATTAGATCTGTCAAAATCACTGGAAAAGGTTGGTATATAGATTAGCCGATCAAATTGCCAATTTGATTGTCCCGTCTGGGTGGACCTTAAACCTACGATGTAACAATAATTTTAATATCGATGAGAACGACACTGGCCAAACTGTGGCAACATTTGTTCATACTTACTTGTCAATTTAGTCCGTAGGTCTGTGGATTTTACTTTAGTTAGGTACAATCCATAGAGTAAATTATACATACTGAGATAGAGTCATCAGCTTCCTTTGTGTACTAGCGCCATCTATTGAGCGAGTTTCGAGTTATCTGTATCATGTACATATGTATACATAGCAATCGCTATGCACTGTACTATAGGTACTTTCAATACATATTAATTATATGATTCATCTGTACCTCACACTTAACATAATAAGTGGGCTTTAAAACTAGTTATGTTTGTAGGAAGGTATAAATAAGACACATTTATAATTAATTATTTTTATTTAATTAATTTTGGGGAACATAGTTAGAACAAACGCTTACCACAGGTAGACACACACAACATTTTTTACTGCTACCATGACTTTAAAATAGTTTAACGAGGCAATTGTGATCCATTACACATAGCCGGGATGGAAATCCTTCCTGGAACTTCTGTCGTCGGAATCCAAGTTCGTGCGTGAAGATCAACAACGTTCGCTAATATCCATAAAGCACAGTCGAAGAAGATTTCTTATACCCGTTTGAATATCCACCAGAAAACCACTTGTCCATAAATAAAGTAAACTGTCAAACAGCACCACGCTACGCGTTTCTCTACACCGAATTGTATTAAGTAGTCTTTTATTTTACTTTCTACTATTGTTTTTTTACATTTAAAAAAATACGCATTTATTATTTTCCATTTTTTTTGTGGATATTAAATTTTTGTGACAATCATCATAAAATATAATAGGTGAAATCTAAAAAATAAATGAGTGGAATGGAACGGGGATCTAATCTTAAGCCGTAATGTTGCCTGTAATGATAAATTAAAATAATGCTTCATAATCTTTCACAATAACTTATAATTATGTTTTTATTATATGTTTATTTATGGATAAAATAATAATATAAAAACAGATTTCGTTTTAATAACACTAATTCAAATATTGAATTTTGCTCCATCTATCGAGCGAGTCTCGTATAAAACGCACGCAAGTTTTAATGTATGAAATCTGTAAAGTACTGAGTGAAATGCCCCTAAGAAGGAGTCAGCTACGCGGTTTCTGGTTCAGGCCATGCATTTTTGTCTGTCAGATAGTCCTCTACTGTATAATATGCTTTTGACATTAGAGATTTTTTTAAATAATTTTTGAGAGATGGAAAGGCTAATTTTAAAACATGATCAGGTAACTTGTTATAAAAATGAATACATTGGCCTAAAAATGATTTACTTACT
The DNA here is from genome assembly GCA_905147355.2 of Apotomis turbidana. NCBI lineage: Eukaryota > Metazoa > Arthropoda > Insecta > Lepidoptera > Tortricidae > Apotomis > Apotomis turbidana. The sequence continues at coordinate 24,331,704 of LR990283.1, read as the reverse complement.
TTACGAACACGAAACTTTCTAATAGCAATTTTATTTTTATTTCTAGTGTTAAAACTGTGGACATCGGATTTTTTTGTAAATGAATCTAGGTTTCTAATAACATACGTAATACTCTCATAAATATATTGGAACGCTACAGTTAAAATGTTTATATCTTTGAAAATGTCTCTTAAGGAGTCACGAGAATTTAGGTTATATATAGAACGAATGGCTCTTTTTTGTAGCACAAATATAGTCTGAATGTCAGCTGCTTTGCCCCAAACCAGAATACCATATGACATGACACTATGAAAATAACTATGATAAACTAAGCGAGCTGTATCAACATTACTCAATTGTCTGATTTTCCTAACGGCGTACGCCGCTGAACTTAATTTACCTGCAAGCACTGCTATATGTGGACTCCATTGCAAATTACTGTCCAATGTCATACCTAAGAATAATGCCTTATTCACTATTTCTAAACATTCACCATTTAGTAATATAGTAGAATCTACCGCCGTAACATTCGGTAAAGCAAATCTAACACATTTAGTCTTCTTGGCATTTAATAGAAGATTATTAGTAGTAAACCAGTTAAGTACTTTCTCTAGTGTGCCATTAATTTCCGCATAGTCGGTTGATTTCCGGTGAACCTTGAAAATTAATGATGTATCGTCAGCAAATAGTACTATATTACAAAGATTATCTACTATAGATGGTAAGTCATTTGTATAAACCAAAAATAGAAATGGACCTAAAATAGAGCCCTGTGGCACTCCTAGCTTAACTATAGCTCCATTGGACTGGGTTCCATTTACATCCACTGTTTGCATTCTATCACTGAGATATGAAGACATAAGGCTTAAAGCATTTGAAGACAGACCATAATGTTCTAATTTCAAAATGAGTGTTCCAGGATGAACGCAGTCGAATGCCTTAGAAAGGTCGCAGAAGATCCCAATTGCATCACAAGATTCCTCCCAGCTGTCATAAATGTGTTTAATAAGTACAGATGCTGCATCAGTCGTGGAACGTCCCCTTGTGAAACCGAACTGTTTACCAGAGAGTAATTTATTTCTATTGAAGTGTCCTAGTAGATCTTTCAACATTAATTTTTCGAAAACTTTACTTAAAACAGGTAGTATAGATATCGGACGGAAATTAGTCAGATCACTCAAATCACCCGATTTAAAAAGAGGTATGACTTTACTAATTTTCATAAGATTTGGGAAAACTCCCTCTGCTATGCAACTATAGGTAAGGTATTACATACTAGTGGCGTGGCGTGAAATAAATTCCTGTGCAAGCCGGAGCAGAATTTACATACTTCGTCTACTTCTTCTCTCAATACCTACAGAAGGGAGTACAAATGCTGTAGACTGTAGTAAAGCCCGTAGGAATCGGGTTACACTGGCAGGTACCCGGTACAAAATAGAATTTTGGCTCGCCGTAACAATTATTTCGAGTGACGTTATAAATTGAATTTATTGAATCGTCACAAACCCTATCGTAGGTAGGTAGTTCATTTGACATTTAATGTTAATTCAACTACAGGGGCCCCGCATATGGTACATTCTGCTCGATAGGAAATCGGGAGGGGTTAACTTGAGTAGGTACATACCTACAGACAGCGGCACAACTCAGGTGAAATTCAATAAAAGCCTACAAATGTTGTACATGTAGATGGTTTCCGCTAATGAGCGATACCTGATACCTTTAGAAAACGTACGCAAATAAATTCTAAAGCTGCAAATACTTCCTTAATGCAAATTAGGCTGTTTTATTAGCCAATCATAAATATATATGACACAAGAGAGAAACATCAAAACCATCATCAGTCAGTTTCCGAACGCGGTGACGTACGGAAGTGTTCGTGTAATTTCGCTGACCTGTGTGGAGTAATGGCTTCGAACGTTATAAAATGCATACAATGCAATATTGTGATATCGGAGGTGCTATCTTTCCTTCAGAATAAAGCAGATGTAATGAGTGACGAGTCATTAGTGAAGATATGCGTGGATGCCTTTAGTCCTACAGATATTGAAGTGGCAAAATGTCTGCTGTTTGAATCTCTAACGGCCGCTAAGCGCAAGGTTACGCGTAAAGGAGAAGGTAAAACGCAACGTGATCTGTTCGACATGATAGCGGTATTTAGAGTTACCCAGGCACAGAACCTGCCTATATTTGTTGCAAGGGATCTCCAAAAGTTGCCCGTAATCACTTTTGATCATATAGATGCATCGCGGCTCCTCAAGGACATTTTAATTATGCGAAACGAAATCAAAAGTATTAAGGAGAATTATATCACTGCAGCACAGTTTAGTGAAGTAAAAAATGACCTAATAAATTTGAAACAAGCATCCCTTGTTAACAACTACAGTTTTAGTAAGGTGAATTGTAAGCGCGGTGGCGCAATAACGGACAATAATTTTTGTATGGACAGCGGACCCATGGGACTACCGCATCACTTTCAAATTTCACATGAGGACTCCAAGGTGTCCTTGTCTCCGTCTCCCGAGCGCACGTCCAACATCACTGTACCGTTCACGGATGGATCACAAGTATTAACTAAGGAACATGGAGGTGAATTGCATACAGAAAGCGGGATAATGGTTAATACGCATGAACGCAGCGAGTATCCAATCAATACTAATGACATGCACAGCGCGCCCGAGTGCGCTGGCGCATCCGTGCCGCTGACGTCAGGTAGGCCGCTGCCTAAGCCAAAAACGCTAGCGGAAATTGTGAGCGAGACGGATGCCTCGAGACAAGTACAATCTAACTCAGACTTGGATTGGAAGGTAGTGCATAGAAAAAAGGGCAAAAACCGTTTGCTAGCCAGTCAAGGAAAAGCAGCTGTGGATTTGAAATACAAATTTAAAGCGGCCGATAGTATGGTTCCGCTGCTTATCTACAGGGTGCATGAGGATACGACTGAGGAAGATATAATAGAATACATACTCGATCAAACACAGGTGTCGGTAACATTAAAGAAAATAAATATGAATCAAAGAAGATTTTACAATTCATACAAGATTTTTGTACCACAACCTAAACTATCATTGTTTCTAGATGACAAGTTGTGGCCAATGGGAATCCGGTTTCGGAGGTTTATTTATTTTAAAAATAAATCTGTCGATATCATGCCAGGCAATAAAAATGAAAAGATTAATAACATGATTAAATAATGGACTCAAATAATAAACAAGTTACGAATGTCAAGTTTGCAAGTTTTAATTGCCGATCGATAAAGAGGTCTATTGATGCCGTGAGGTCGCTATGTAAGACTGCTGACATAGTGGCTCTGCAGGAGACATGGTTGTTACCACATGATATTCCCTTTTTGGCAACTATAGACTCCAACTTCGCGTACACCGGCAGGTCGGCGGTTGATACTTCGACGGGAATGTTACAAGGGCGTCCGTTTGGGGGCGTGGCTGTGCTCTTTCGATCTAGTTTGTTTACAAATGTAAATATAGTGCCGTGTAAAAGTGTGCGTCTCGCAGCAATTAAGATAACGATAACGGATCGCTCGTTTATAGTTGTTTCTGTGTACATGCCTACGGACTCGCCGGACAACCTGCCCGAATTCACCGAGTGTATGAGCGAGATAAGTGCGCTAGTAAATGAGTGTGACATCGCGAATGTTTTTGTGCTCGGCGACTTTAATGCGCACCCGGGCACGCTGTTTGGTACGGAACTTGTTAAGTTTTGTGCAGAGCAAAAATGGATATGTGCGGACATGGAGTTTTTGGGAGAAACGTCGGACGCATATACGTATGTGAGTGACGTGCATGGTAGTCGAAGGTGGCTAGATCACTGTGTCCTCTCAGAGGGTGCGTGGAAGTCGCTCACTAATGTAAATATAAACTACTCCATATCATGGTCTGATCACTTTCCTATTGAAATTCAGTGCAACTTAAATGTAATTCCTTCAGTTATAGTCGTTAATAACGTTATTAATAAAATAACTTGGGGGAATAGGGATCCACAAGAAATCGAATTATTTACAAAATACTGTAACGATAGCTTTAGAGATATTGACTTTCCAGTGCAACTTGAGGCATGTTGTGATAGATTATGTGATAACAGAGAACACAGACTGTATATTGATAACATGTATTATAGTATTGTTAGCATTTTAAGTGAAAGTGCAACACGGGCCCATTCTAGTGATTATAAGTGTCATAAAAAACGTATAGTGGGCTGGAATAAGCATGTATACGATGCTCATATGGCGGCAAGAGCGAGTTTCACGAATTGGGTGTTTTGCAATAAGCCATCTTCTGGTCCAGCATATGACAAGATGTGTGAGGACAGGAAATGTTTTAAGTCAAAGTTAAAATGGTGCCAAGATAATGAAGAGCAAATAAAAATGGATATTTTAGCTACTCAACACAAATCTCATGACTTTGGACAGTTTTGGAAATGCACCAATAAATTAACTCCTCGTTCTTGCCTGCCTGTGAGTGTCGAGGGTTTTAGTGAGCCTGCCCATATTGCAAATGTTTTTAAGGGCCATTTCCAGGTTCAATCACCTTTGGGACCGGCACCGGTGGATTCCTGTTCAGTACCTAGTCTTGGGGAATCGCGCGTACGTTTCACGGCTCGGGATGTTACAGAAGTGATCAAGAATATGAAGCGTGGTAAGTCCCCAGGGCACGATGCGCTTAGTATTGAGCATCTGCAGAATGCGGGCGTGCACGTGTCAAGGGTTCTTGCCATGTTCTACACATTCTGTGTGAGGCATGCATACCTACCGTGTGACCTGATGAAGACGCTGGTTGTGCCGGTTCCAAAGAACAGAACAGGAGATGCATCAGACAAACGCAACTACAGGCCAATCTCATTAGCCACAGCCCTGGCTAAGGTGCTGGACAGCTTGCTTGATAGACATATGAGCAAATATATACACTTACATGATGCCCAGTTCGGTTTTAGGACCGGATTATCTACAGAAACGGCTGTTCTGTGTCTCAAGCATACTGTCCATTACTATACCTCTAGAAAAACGCCTGTTTTTGCATGTTTTCTGGATCTTTCCAAGGCGTTTGATCTAGTCTCCTATGACAAGCTTTGGAAAAAACTTGAAAATAGTACAGATATACCTCATGAGCTGATTGTCATTTTAAAGTACTGGTATAGCCATCAATGTAACTATGTACGGTGGGCAGGCTCGTTATCGGACATGTACAGGCTGGAGTGCGGTGTGAGACAGGGCGGACTGTCCTCTCCTAAGCTCTTCAACCTGTACATGGACGGGCTGATCCGTGAGCTCAGCAGCTCCGGCGTTGGTTGCTCAGTAGATGGCAATTTCTTTAACAACATTAGCTACGCCGACGATATGGTGCTGCTGAGCCCATCGATCAACGGCCTTTGTAAGTTGCTTGATATATGCCAGAGTTACGCTGCAGCTCATGGCCTTGTGTACAATGCGGACAAAAGTGTATTGCTAGTGTTTAAAGCAGGAAGCAAAACATACACTGATTTGCCGCCCATTATGTTAGGGTGTACTCCGCTTAAACAAATGTCGAATTTTAAATACCTGGGTCACTGGGTCACAGAGACACTAAGCGATGACCTTGACATGGACAGGGAGCGAAGGGCACTGTCAGTTAGGTGTAACATGCTGGCCCGTAGGTTCGCAAAGTGTACCAAAAGCGTTAAAATAACTTTGTTTAAGGCGTATTGCCAATCGTTTTACACTTGCAGCCTATGGGTCAATTACACGAAAAAAGCCCACAGTGCCCTTCGCGTACAATATAATAATGGCTTCAGGGCCATGATGGGGCTGCCACGATACTGTAGTGCTTCAGGAATGTTCGTTGAGGCAAACGTAGACACTTTCCAGGCCATCATACGCAAACGAATCGCATCCCTGTGGCGCCGTGTCCGTGGCAGCCGCAACAGCCTCGTAGCCATTATAGCTGATAGGGTAGAAGGCCCATTGTTTGAGCATTGGACGAAAGTCCACTTGGGATCTTCTCTAGATTAATGTTAAAAATTAATTAATTATTGTAGTGACATTACTAACATAGATATAAGTTCTTCTATTATTATTTTATTTTATTTTTTACTAACAATTTAATATGGATTGTATTATCTGAAATAAAGAATTATTATTATTATTATTATTATTAAAAGTATACACCGAAGTAACTCGTAACTTATTGTACCCATTGCACCACGAAAACTATAAAAGACGTCAGACAACAATGGTTCAAACAATGGAAGCTGACTATTTCAATTAGCATTTAACAGTTATAGTTAAAATGATCGGTAGCCATAACTTCTGTTCCAGTGGTCAGTGGCAGGTAGATTATACCTTCATTATGCCCTATTGAGACGAAACACAAAGCCATGCAAAAACTAGCCGCTCCCGGCTTACGCGACAGGATCGTCCAAACCAAGCAAGAATAAAATGATAATTAGTCAGCTTTGACCGGTCCACTCTTGGGCAGTAAGCAGATGCTAGCTCTTATGCTGGTACAGTCTAAACCATGAATCTCGCTTCATCGATACCACCACATGGTTATTACTTATTATTTATCACTGCAGTGCATAGAGTCTAAAATCCCTCGTATCTTAAGTTTAATAAAGTGGAATGATCGCCGGTTAAGACCCAAAATACTGCAGTGTGTGTCTAACCGGCGCAAACCGCGCACGCTCCGGCCCGATGTGTTCGCAAGTGCCGTGAAATCGTGATTATGTGAGTGGACTTCAATATTTGTATGGACAAAGAACTGAGTGACTTTGGCTTTTGTGCGTTCGCGAAACGTATCGTTGTTAAAGATCGTTGATCCCACTTAAAAGTTAATTGTTTGATCGATACGAGCGCATCTTCGATCAGTTTACACATACTTATGGCTTGATCAAACGCACGCTGATCAATAAAGGAGCCACTTATTGGATCAATTGTCCTCATGTGTTTGTGAGAATCCTACACGAGGTACCTAATCTTGTTTTAAAAGTATACTTAGATTAATTAACCACTTCATCGAAGTTATCGTGTCAATCGACGTTAACCTAGTCGCTTATCATTGACACGATTGCTCCTAAAATAGATTTCCTATATAAAGTTTTTGAATAAGTTGTTGTTGAGATAGAAGTTTTTTTTTTCTAAAAAGAGGTGTCGAGGGTCGGGCGAGCGATTAAGGCGCGAAGGTAAACAGTGGTGTCTGGCAACAGCAGGCGTTATTAATAGGGGCTAAGTATGGGATCATATGTTAAGTACTCGCTGCTCAGCTTAGGTAAGGCCGCCTGTTCACGGGCGACTATTTTTGTTTGCATTAATCTTTACTGTCGTTACACATTTATGTGATCAAAATCGTACATATGTCGACTTTCAACTTAAATAGAACTAGGTCAAATCCTCTTTCGAGTTAACTAGATAAGACACCGTAGCAAGTTACGTACAGTCAGCAGAAGATTTATTTAGGTAGGTACCTACAATGATGTAGTACATATATGCCTATATTTAATAACGCATAGCTAATGTTGTCGTTTTAGATGATACTCATATCTAGTTGAAAAACTTTATAAAAAGTTACCAAATATGAGAACGTAGTATTGCAGTCATATCATTTCTATAATAAGGATAAACATACAGTCATACAATAATACATATGGGTTACTCCAGATAAATGTTTAATGAAAGATGATATTTAACCGTTTTAAAATTGTTAAACGATTTTAAATACTGAGTACAATACAACAATACAACAATTCTTTATTGCACACCAACAAGAAAAATATTACAATCGAAACCCTACCTACCTACCTATTGTCAATCTTCATCAATAACTTTATAGGATCACTTTGTAGTGTAAGAGTACATCCGGCTCGAAGGACCAATTAATGTAAGAGTACTTGCTTACTCTGACATTTACTTGATAAATATCTTGATAATAGTTTGGAACACGAAAGACGATTTCTTGAGATAAATTTGATTTATTTAACTTGATAGGTGTGCACGGGTGCGTATTTTCTCACATAACTTTTTAAGTCCTATTATCTGAAGTCCGAAAATATTTCTCATACTATTTTATATCATAATGATCACTCTTCATAATTTTTTTTTATACTAACGATCGAAACTCATAATCATCAGAACTCATAAGATCACTAATCATACAACTTGTTTATACTAATATTTTTTTTCATATATTTTCTTACACTACTAATCTAACTCATAATCATCAGAATTCATAATCATCCGAATTCATAATCATCAAAACTCATAAAATCAACACTCATACACCTTGTCCATACTAATATTTGAACCACTACCAGGAAAATAGATTGGATTACAAAATTTGAACGAGCGAGCGAGCGAAGCGAGCGAGCAAAACCTTTCAGAGCAGATCCGACGTGGCCGGGTTAGGTTAGAAGGTCGGGCGGGAGCGAAGCGTAGCGAGCTCCCGCCTGGCCTTCGAGGTTATTTTTTTTTTCGTCCCGAAAAAAAGGCTTGCTTATATTCATACTGTTTACATACAAGAACAACCCACCGAACCACTACCAGGAAAATAGATTGGATTACAAAATTTGAACGAGCGAGCAAAACCTTTCAGAGCAGATCCGACGTGTAACAGTATGAATATAAGCAAGCCTTTTTTTCGTCCCGAAAAAAAGGCTTGCTTATATTCATACTGTTTACATACAAGAACAACCCACCGAACCACTACCAGGAAAGTAATAGATTAGATTAGGTTTGTTTCATAATAAAGGTACAAAAATAAACTTTTGTTTATATATTTATTGAAAATTAGGCATAACATTTATAGAATATAAAGTTTTGCTAAATAAGAATATAATTATAATCACGTTCAAAGCATACCCGCAACATTCTTTAAGTTGGTCCAAAACTACCTTAAAAAAATATGCTTTCCATAATGTTGCCATTATGAAAAACAATATTATGAGTTCAAATATTTTCTAATGAATGCCATTATGAATAGGAAAATTATGATGATTGTCTGTTATGAAGTAAAACAGTTATGAAAAAAAATAATATGAGTTTTAACATTTCTTAGTAATGACATTATTAAGAAAAAAAGTATGATAACTGACTGTTATGAGTTCCGATGGTAGTAAAATAAAAGTATGACGAAAAAAAGTATGAGGAAAAAAATTATGAAGAGTGATTGTTAGGAAGAAAAATCGGTAGTAAAATAAAAAATAGGAATAAAAAATTTATGAGAGCCAATATGGACCCGTGTGCACACTTATAGAATAGCGAACATGAATTGTGACCGTGAATGAATAAGCACTGTATTGACTAATTACAAAACTTTATACAAACTAAATGCTGATGGTGCAAATGAACATTATGACGCATGTGCAATTTAGTTGTACACCGTTTATCCATCTCTGTCAACCCCCTTTTCTCATGAATGAGCGGTGTTCCACTGTTCCCATAAGCCAATCAGTTAGAATTAATTATCAACATAAAATGCCTGTTACCTTTACCCCCCAGTCCATAATATAATAATTTACATATACATTTTTTTTCCGCTTGCAACGGCGAGTCACGGTGGCTGGCGGAATAATTACTAAAAATCAAGTCGACAAAAATGATATGTACCTACAGTACTTGGTCGGTATTCCCATAATGCTGCTATTAACACAAATTACAGTAGCCGGCAAACAACTTGAGCGTGACCTTGACTGCGCAGTAGCCGATTTACGTACAAATTTACATGCGCAGATCTGCCATTTTGGTTCAAGTTGTTTGCCGGCTACTGTACTTATAACGGGCTATGCGATATTCCTTAGTTACCTTCGTAATTTATCGTTTCGGCGGGGTTGCACACGCCGTGCCGTGGTCTCAGATGTAGGTACTCGTCATCAGTCAGTATGTATGTCAGTACCGTTATAATTTGTGTAAATAAAGTGTACACACCACGAGAATATAAAGTGTCATTCTGCTATTAGCTCTAGTGGCTCTGTTCTGTGGTCGGTAGGCCTCGAGAGTAGGGAATGCAAACCGATAAAATTTTCTATGAAAATTACTGGTTAATATAACGGTTATCCCGTAAGTTCTATACAAAAATTACCGGTTTGCATTCCGTGCTCGCGAAATAGCGAAAATATTATGATATTTATTACGTTTTCAATCCCCATATCACCGTCATTTTGAAAATTTTCCGAAAATGAATCGATAAAAAATCCATATAATTATCGAACCTACACTCAAAATTTAGTAATAATAAACGAGAACAGCCGGAAATCTGGACATCCGGACATAGGAAAGCATTTTTGCTCTAGCTGGCTAAACGCTTCGCACAGTGCCAAATAATGCCACATTTTTCGCCACGGGCAACCTGATACAGAATTGGTTAGAACTTATCATTAGAAACCTCGGAATATACTACAACAGGTAGCTATTGTGTTTATTTTCCAACTTATTCATGTTGGTAAAGTGACGTAATTTTCGGGCAAAAGAAAATCAAAGTAATCCATCTCTTCAACTTTAAGAAATATTTTGAATTATAATGTTTAAAACGTAATATTGATCGTAGCTTTACGTTTGGAAATGATTTACAACCTTCTACTGGCATTAGAAGTCAAGATATTAACTATTTTAGTTTTTTTGTTTTTATTTTTTTCCTCCCAAACGGGCAAGTAGTGGCTGATAATTTTGATATGGGAAGTACCTCTGAGTGTCCTGAACATGTGATATTAAAGTGGGCGCGGTAGCTCGTGGGGTCTCGAAGAAACAGCATCTTCGGTTTTGATAAAAATATCATCGTCTAGGGTTGATACTTTTCGGTCAATAATATTTGACTGAATAGTAATAATGTTATTAATTATTTGAATCTTACAAATTATTACCTTTGTGTATAAATCTGTATTTTAAATTGGACATTAAATAAATATGTAAATATTAAGGGACAATCATACAGAAATCGACCTAGTCCCAAACTAAGTAAAGCTTGTACCATGGGTACTAGACAACGATATGCATAATGTGTAAATACTTATATAGATCTATTATAAATCTTATATTAATATGGGTCTGCAAATTCCTTTTCGTAAAATGATGGCCTGTATACATTTTGATATTATTTCGTATGATGGGTTCTTTTAATTTTGACAGTGTTTCTTATCTGACAGATTGCTGCAAAAATACGATTGAAATATAAAAAAAGTATACAGTTATACATGTGCCAGAAGGGCATTAATTTTTTTATTTTAAAATATCTACCAGCGGTTCGCTATAAGGCTTACTGAGAAGAAAAAACTGCCGGGATATACTTTTAAACAAATTCTCTACATATATTTCCTTAAACACTAATTTAATTTACACCGTTCGAGGCCCAGGGTTTCCACCCTTGTGTCTTGCTTGACCCTTGATAAGATGTAAAACCGGCTCCCAAACTGTCTTCTCTTTTGAAATTAGACATTCTATTAGAATTAAATTTTCGGCTAAGTCGGCCGAGTTTATTCATAGGGAAGGTTTTTAAAAAACAGGCGGTAATCTTAATGAATATGATGCGTAGTTTTAAAGGCTTTGTTTTATAATATGTAGTGATTGTAGGGAAACATCCTTACCTACATATATTAGAAATCTGAAAATGTCTTAAATACATTTGTAACATATGTAGACTCACAATTTTTTCCGTTCTGACCTTCTTTTACTTTTTCATCTCCAATATTCACACCTCAATGATCGCATGTTTATTAGAATTTAAGTACCTAGTCATCCTGCTGATGGCGTTGTTTATTGTAAATTTGTATCTTACTTTTTGTCCATATGTTTATTGTAAATAACCAGAAAATACATAAGTGACTCATTCATTGATTCTTACATGTATTGCCCTTTTAATTTGCTCGCCGCAATGTTCAACTAATGATGTTCGTTAATAATCACTATAATCTTGCGGTCTAGTCGGTGAAGGATAAGGTTTAGGACAGCCGTCTTGTTGGTACAGCCGTGGCATGAAAAATGTTCGTCTCTTTTGAACCTTAACACCAACATTGACTCTAAGTGACTCCAAAAGTGACGAATCTTTTTAATCTTCAACATAGACATATTTGTATACATAATATGTATACTTATAGTATTATTTGTTTTGGTTTTTTCTATTATATTCTTTTGATGGAAGAGCGGGATTTCCGGACACCAGCATATGTAAAATTAAAGAAGTTGTTTTCGTACCTACATTTTATGAAACCAGCATAATATATTTTTTGTTTTTATTATATATTTTTTAAATTAAAATGTTGTGATTATTTGTAAAGTAAGTAGAAAAGAAAGTTCCTATGAATGTTTATATAAAAATTAATGAACCGAAAATTTGATCGAATTATTTTGGCAGCCCTGACAAAAAGTTTTATTGGCATGTATCTTGGAGACCCCACGAGCTACCGCGCCCACTTTAATATCACATGTTCAGGACACTCAGAGGTACTTCCCATATCAAAATTATCAGCCACTACTTGCCCGTTTGGGAGAAAAAAAATAAAAACAAAAAAACTAAAATAGTTAATATCTTGACTTCTAATGCCTGTAGAAGGTTGTAAATCATTTCTAAACATAAAGCTACGATCCATATTACGTTTCAAACATTATAATTCAAAATATTTCTTAAAGTTGAAGAGATGGATTACTTTGATTTTCTTTTGCCCGAAATTTACGTCACGTTACCAACATGAATAAGTTGGAAAATAAACACAATAGCTACCTGTTGTAGTATATTCCGAGGTTTCTAATGATAAGTTCTAACCAATTCTGTATCAGGTTGTCCGTGGCGAAAAATGTGGCATTATTTGGCACTGTGCTTCGTTCGCTGAGTCAATAATATAGTTTTGTTGTACACCAATCTCGAACCAACTATTTATTTATTTTAATCTTTATTGCACAAAAGAAAACTCATCGTACAAAAGGCGGACTTAATGCCATGAGGCATTCTCTACCAGTCAACCTTAGGGCAAAGCGGAAAAATTGTAGGCGGTGCAACTAACTTACACATAAGTAACAAAACATAATTATAATACTTATACATAATTTTGCTATACATGTAAATATATACATACATCTAATATAATATAAACATATATAATATAAATAAATATATACATAAATATATACAGCGATGAAACATACTAAGCAGATAGACTACGAGACTTCATTTCTGCCAGCAAAGAAGCTGCACACAGACTTTTTAAACGCTAGCTTACTCGGTGCCTGTCTAATTGAGAGAGGAAGACCGTTCTCTGTTTGACCTTATTCTGTCCGTGACCGGTGTAGTGTACTGCATGGCATTAAGTCCGCCATTTGTGTTATTTTTGTAACTTGGAAAAAATACCTATTACCATCATCTTATCATATGTGACAATTTAGATACATATACATACACAAACAACGTTTTTCCCGACTGGACGGTGAGTCGCGAAGGCGATGGCAGTCGCCCGCGCATACCGGTCTTTAGTCCGGCGCGGTCGTCAGCGGTTTTTTTCCTTTTCCCCGCGTACCTGTTCCCGGCTCGGTTGGTTAGCTTAACAAGTGCGCCAGAGATGCACCACCTTTTGTTTCATCGGTTCACGCCACCTCAGAAATTAAGGGCTGGGGTCGTGCACATTTTTGATAGATTTTAGTTACATTTTGATTATTCGGAGACGATTAATCGAGTAATCAAATGAATTATTTCAGACAAAGCCCGTACTTATTACCTATATATATAGGAAAATATTGCAGTAACTTTCAAATCGTGTAATAACGACAAACTAAAAGCACTATCGATTTTTTCTTCTTCGTAAAAGTGTTACTTTATTTAATTTCAGAATTGCTTTAATAATCCTGTGTTCCTCTTCCAAATTAACGTCATCCGGATTTCAGGACCATGAACATAAAACACAACGTCCGAAACATCGAGAACATAAAAAAAAGTTTTGGTGTCATAATATCTCCTTCATGTTATTCTATTGAGACGTGGATGCAAACCGTGCAAGCGAGTAAAAGCTGTTCAGTACCTATATTCATTGGTACTCATTACAGCAACATTACAGCTGTGTTGTATCTAATTAAAGCATCACCAAAATAAGTTGGGTACCAGGTGCAAGTGTGTACACACCCATACGCTGTAAATGCATTAGCACAAGTTGCACAACTGCAATCCACTTCAAAATGGCTAGACGATAGACGTGCTTTCACGTGCTTCTATTTTATATATTAATGCTGGTTTAACAGGTATAACGGACACCCTGATTTTGTGCATATTGCTCAAATATAGAATACGATAAAATATGTTAGTAACTTTTGGATTCAGGTGCCTCAATTGCTGGTGCTGTTTCAATTGTTCCAAATAACCGAAAGTCAAGTCTAAAACTTAATTCATATCGGCATTAATCTCATCTCTTTGACCCTTGATCGTCAAGTGACCATCGAAGACAACGGGATGTGATTACCCTTCTCAGGCTCAAATCAGACCAGTATAAGAATAACCTGGATAAACAAGATTAACTGAGCACCTCCAGCGTCTAGCCCAGCGCCTCACGGATGACGCACCGTCATTTCTTCATTTCCAGTCAAGTGTGAAGCACAGTGCAGTGCATTTTGGTAACGAGCTCTGACTACTGATCTAGTCTGCCCAACGTAAACGGGCTACTAATATACTAGTAACTTGTTGATTTAAATTTAATACACCAGTTACAAAAAAATACTCTTTTGTTCTGCTGACGTGCTGACGCAGTTGAGAGATGCTGGAATAACATGTCTATTACAACCACTGGCGTAGGTAAAGTAGCCCCTCGCTTACAGCAACACCATAGCAGAACAACTCGCCGTCTTTCCGCCATCGTTCTACGCGACAATTTAATCCTCACCACTTAGATAAGAAGTTGGCAGTCCACAGCTGTGCGTTTTTCTAGAAATTTCCTGCCTCGCACGACTGTATTGTTCAAACCTGCAAGGAAAGAGCGTACTTGGGAGTACGGAGTGAGAGGGTGGCAACGCACTTGTGATTCCTCTGGTGTTGCAGGTGTCTATAGGCGACGGTAATCACTTTCCATCGGGCGACCCGTTTGCTCGTTTGCCCCCTATCCCCTATAAATAAGAAACATATCTCGAGATCTACATTTCCAAATAAATAAATAGAGGAGTCCTGATGGCATAATTCGGCCACCAGAAAGAGCTGTTTAGCCTTCGCCCACGTACAGATTAGTACACGCTACGCCACTGCGCTTAACTTTGGCCTCTGGATGCAAAGTCAAACTCGTTTCGGGTAGTAGTAGTAGATCCCTGGCGGCCCTTAGGTATTAGCGAAACCGCAATGGGTCATTCGCCCGTTATCGCAGGATGCGCCGCGTCGTTTATTTTGCAGCCCGTTGGAAACGGTTGGCTCGTGACGTGGCTCACATTCGCGCGCAACCATGTGAATCATCCTCATAATCGATTTCGATTTAATTTAAATGGGCTGCTGTCGGTGCAGAGACAACCCTCCATTCTGTCTCACGTCTAGTAGCATAAGCCTCTTATGCCACATCGGGCGCATACTATAAAGACTACTTACGCCGCATAAGTTGTCTTTGTAGTATACGCCCGATGCCAGAACTTGGTCCTTATCTTTTCAACGCTCCTTCAAGTTCTGCTACCTATATGAGCACCACTGTCTCCGTTGTTGCATGGTCGCATACTAGCACTTCTAACTTCTTCGTTAGTGATACCTTCACCTCTTTGACTAGTGATGGTGTTCAGCAATGAAGACTCGTCCAATTGAACCATCAGATGGAGCTACAATAGTACCAGACCAGAGCAAACCCCTAGGCTTGCCTTAAATATACAAAGTTATGCGGGACTGCAATCAAGACCACTATATCTACGAGCCTTTGATATTCTCGTTTATCACGCCATTAGACAAATAAACCGCTACGGGCGGGTGCGTGGTTGACGTTTTGACAAGATGCAAGCGTGAGTGACAGATGCTTTGCCACTTATTTATCACGTGATAAACGCAACCATCATAGGCCCCAGATATCGTCACTATTTTACTTACGTGTTGAATAGTGACGAATGCTTTATCGGACAATAAACATGACCCTTAAATATCCTTATAGGCTCGCTGCTGCTAACTGTACAAAATAAAAAAAACTGCGTATTTCTTCAATACGGCAGACCGGCGAATCCCACTTAAGCCCGCAAATTAAAACTGCGCCCGGCTCACAATTTGTCTCGCCATTAAATTGACGGCCGCGAATTGGTAAAGTGGTGTATAAATAACCCGTTGCATGCAGCCCGGTTATGGCAGGCCAATCCATTATTTTGCTTGCAATTAAATAAGCTGTTGCACGAATACTGTATAGCTAACACTTCGATGTAGTACATCGTATCGTACAATGTACATCGGATGTGCACACTAGCAGTACCTACAAGTACAAAGGTGAACTTATAAGTAATTTTTGAGCAAATAAGTCGGTAAGAATCTTTTCCCCTTTTCAGAAAGATTATGAAAGCTTGACACCAAGTCTTCTTACTTTCGTTCTTCTTCCATCCAGAAATTTAAGTAGGTAGTTGGCGTCGATTTTCTATTTTATTAAAGCTTCACCCTCTGATGACCCTGTAAGAGATATTTTTTGGAAATCTTCTCAGTGCACCTCGTACCTACAGTCAAGTGGTTGCACCGGCGACGGCGACGATTGAAATATTTAGTGCGTTACCTCTAGATTAATCCTTGTAGGTATGCCAAACCCCACTACACAATACAACCGCTTTTAACCCTCGGTAAAAATTGAACATAAGTATGTCTGTGAGTGCTTTTATAGCTCTAAAATACTTTGAGAGAAAGAAACCAATGGTTAGGGAGTTTATAATTGTTTAAATATTAATAGGTAGGTTAAGACCGTTGTAAGTTGTCTTATATTATAATAGGTAGTAACTCGTTCGGTTGTTTTCGGGAATGCAGTCATCTTCTCGTTGAACTTGGTTGGTTTTGCGAAAAGTCATTATTATTTGGAAGGTGTTTAATTATCAAAATACTTAGACAAGTTTTACTTCAATTTCAATCGGTTGAATTATGCTGTTAACATTAAGAACGAGCAAAATCCTGCATTTTGCGTAGTGAACCTATACATTTCACTAGAATATAACGTATAATTTAAAGCTTGATAAAGAAGCACTAAAAAATAAACATTCTTAATAACTTAAATAACATTCGTCATAGGTCTAGTGGTAGTCTTTTGATGTGCGACCCCGGGGAGGTTAGACAATAAAAATAACAATTTATAACTCTGATAACGCGAAATACTCGTGCAGTCATCGCCATACATACGAGATTGGAACATTCGTGTCCTTTTTTATTTTTAGACTCGCATATAAGTACAGTCAGCAGCAGAAGTTGCTCGTACGGCAAATGCTCAAAATTATATTCACACCGGACTCTATTATCAAAAAATAAGGGTTGTAAGGTGGAAGTACTAGTACTCGACATTGCAAGGGATAGTTATTTTATGTTTCGTAATAGTACGTTAATTTACACGTCTATCGCAAATTTATTCATCCCTTATGAGAGGTATGACTTTTACCTTTATTAAATGGTATTTATATCATATAATGATCATATAAAAAAATCTCGTAATGTAATGAAATGTAAGTCAATAGGATTCTCCCAGTACATGTCACGTGCTTTTGCAGGCAGTCAGGTTGTATATTTTATTATTTTGCGTGTGAAATTCGATAACTACAAACATTTCTCATGTATTCATTCTATTTGCTATGAAAGTAGTAACGGTAATCTTAACTTATTTATCGCAGTTGAAAGTATGGTGACGCGTATTAGTACCGCGTCGAGTACTAGTACTTCCACCTTACAGGATATTGTGGTATTTGAGAGCATCTTATACTTATACTGCTATTATAGCTATTTTTGCTGCTGGCTGGAGGTTCTTGTACTTACTTTACTACTTGAGGATTCATTAGTGGGATATAATATAACTGCTGCAATCAGTGTTTTGTTTTTGACTCATTGAGAATTAATTCATGACTTTTATACATTACCGCTGAATGACGTCTCCTATTGGACAACCACTCCCATGAATATCCAAGTTTTTTTTTTATGGCTTTCACTTCTAGCTGTTTTGACCAGAGTTATTTCGCCAATGTCAACGTTCAGACATATCCCACATGAGGAGAATGGTCGGAATATCAATGTTGAATCTCCGGTCAGTGAATTGAACGGTCGGTACCCTAGCTCTGCACTACACGCGCGAAGTCGGCGAAATATGAGTTTCAGCAGCGAAGCGCCTCTCCACACTATAATATTCGCCCATCTTAAGGTCAACTTGGCGGTGGTGGTCGGCTTCCGGTCCTCCCCGATGCGCGCAGCAAACAGCTTCTCACGGATTTCACAATATCGTCGATCGATATTATTGAGGGACCTCTCACGTTGCGTCTTTCGGTCCGTGGTTGCTCGCCTCGAGAAGCTTTTTGGCCCAGCGGCCGTCAGTTCTACGAGCGATGTGCTATGCCTCGCCTATCGTCAGTTTTGTCAATTTATCGCACTACGTAATTTTCTTGAACTGAAGAAAAATTACATAAATCGGAAGACCGACAAACTGAGGGATACTAGTAACCAGAATAAGTTTTGGAAAATTGACATAAGTAATGTTCGATACCACTAGGCACAATTTGGCTATTTCTTGAGTAGTTATAAACTATATAGTTAAGCTATTTTTTTTCCGTGTTCGGATTTCATAATTTTGTTATTCTATCTCGCAGGGATGCTCCAGGATAACCCTGTGTTAATTATTATCTTGCCTCGCTCTGGTAATTTTACACGTTGGCACATTTGTACGTGATTGTGACCTTGCATTGTGATAATGTTATTGACGATTATTTAGTGTCAAATATCCAAACTCCGAAGCATTGAACATTGCTGTAACGTTGTCTGTATCGTACACATTCATTGCCGTGTCAACAATGGTTTTCTTAATTGTATACATAACAGCGATTTGCTTTACACTTCAAATGCAGGCAGATACTTAAGGGATGGAAACTCGCTCCCGTAACTCCCGTTGTTTGGATTTCTTGATAAACACGATAATTTAGTTTTCTTAAAGGTCGAAAATTTTGTCTGTCATCGTACCAGTGTCTGAATTCAAATATTGGTCAACTTTTTCAATGAAAGAGACGCTTACTGCGTGTGCAGGCATATTTACTTATTATTTTGATTTATTGTATAATTAGGGTAAGTACTTACGTTTTCAAAATAAACCATTCTTAATAGAATTTTCTTTTCACCTCACTAGCTCGGAAAGCCCAGTTTGTTTGTTTGATATCTATTGAGAAAATCGCTTTTTATCCACATGTGGAGAAAGAGTTTTGACGTTTCAACGCAGCTAAAGTAAAATTTGACATGAGCTTATTTTCTGAAAAATCCCGTTTAAAATACCTACATGAAAGCTAATTAGACGTTAAGTTTTAATAAATGGCAAATTGGTTGATTATTGCAGATATTTTTCAAAGATATAGTACAAACCCTTATTCTTTTTTCCTCGCTGTAGTGAGGTGAAAAGTTTTGTGTTATACTCGGGCGAAAAGTTATTTTACGTCTCGTGTTTTGAAACACTCGCTACGCTCAGGATTCTATTTTGAACCACTCGCTTCGCTCGTGGTCAATCATAGGATCCTTTCGCTAGCTCGTGTTTCAAATAAACACTCGCGGGTAAAATACAACTTTCCCCCCTTGTATAACAAATAATTATTGTCCTCCCATGACGCCGAAACGGCTGGAGGGACTTATCACTTAACCAACTTTAGTACAGATAGATGGTTATAGGATACTTTTGAATGGGACTTAGATAAAAAAAAATACGCGGACTAAGTTTTGCGCTTAGTGTTTTATAAAGACTGTTAATTTCAACCACTCCGGTATTAGTTACCTACTTATTGGTAAAGTGCGTGTACTTTCCAAAGACCTTCCAGAATGCATGAATTCGAAACAAATTGTGGTTTTACCCGCGCTATTGTTTTTATTGTGATATATTGATATAACTAATCGACTGAAAGCACGACACGTTATTCTGGAAAATTCGTTTATTTGCTATTAGTTTGTTTAAATTAAATACGCGCTAATACTCGTATACGACTATTAAGTGTCTAAATATTAGTTATAGTAATAAATAGTTATTTATTTTACTCGTACAGTATTTGAAATGACTAAGCGTGGTAAGTGCGACTATTGCTAGTAATTAAAGTCGTACATAGTGACTAGATCATGTACCTAATGTTGCATAGGTACGTAATTCTATACCTAACTATAATCAATGCGTAGGTAGGTACCTAATGTTTAATCTTCAGTTTAATGATAAACTGTATTGTACGACACGGCCGCATTAATTGGAGGTTATCGCGACATCCGCATAAAATTAATATAATAATTATTGATATAATTAAGTACAACAACATGAGAGATACTATGCTATCACATTATACGTACTACTGCCGCCACGCTTTTCTTATGTTTGGGCAACAAATCGCTGGCTCAATATAGTATGTTTGACTTTTGACGAGTTAAAATTTGAGCATTGTCATAATGATATGAAGTCTAATTTTAATTACACTGATAATGTAACATAGAGCTTTCATATTGAGCCAGCGAAATGTATATGTTTTCGTTTCGTTTGTAAAAGTCAAAGGTGAAAACTTTTGATATCAACGGTTAGTACGTTCCATTGTAATATATGTAGGTACGGATAGACTGTCGATATGAACGGTTGTTGTACCTGTTGCTTTAAAACAGACTTTTAAACGAGAAGTTTCTCAAAATGGTTGTTTTTTGAGTTCCGTACCCAAAGGGTATAAACGGAACCCTATTACTAAGACTCCACTGTCCGTCCGTTCGTCCGTCCGTCTATCTATCACCAGGCTGTACCTCATGAACCGTGATAGCTAGAAGTTGACATTTTCAGAGATGTATTTCTGTTGCCGCTATGACAACAAATACTTGAAACAGAATTTATAATAAATGAGTATTTAAGTGGGGCTTCCCATACAACAAACGTATGTTTTTTGTTGTTTTTTTACTTGATGGCACGGAACCGCTCGTGCGCGAGTCCGACTCGCACCTGGCTGGTTTTTTAAGGTAACTCGTTTAATTGTCGTTGGAAATGCAATTTCTGCTCATTGAAGTCGTTTTGTTTTATCTCCAATTAAAATTACATCTGACTTTATTTGATATCGACACTATATATATTATTATTTAAGAGTTTCACTCTTGTCGGTGCAGTTCTCTCCAGTCCGTTCTACTTAACGCCAGTTCTTTGACTTCCCGATACGACCCGACGTCTGCCTTTTTCTTGATCTGGTCCAAATAGCTACTCGTAATACTCGGCCTTCCTCTTCCTCTCCTTCCTTCAATTTCCTCCTCCATTATCTTTTGTATTTAGTGCCCGATCGAAACAAGTTTTTCTGCCGAAACCGAAACCGAAACCGAAGGTTCGGTTCTGGTTACAGTTTCGGCCGAAACCGAAACCGAAACCGAACCTTTTTAAACGTGATTAAAACGTTGTATAAAATGTCAGCGGGCCGTTCTTTCTAGATCTAATAATGAATACAATGAAAAATTTCTTTGACCGATGGAGCTCAGTGTTTCAGTTTCAGTTTGGTCCAAAATTCTTTCGTATGTACGAACGATTGGATGCTTTTCTGTTCTCGCCTGGAGGTCGTATTTCTTAACCGATGCACATGAAATTTTGTGAGTAGGTTTGATAAGTATATTACCGTAAAACTACCCAACTATAGGTCGTTCTCAAAAAATTTGCACCGCTGCGTTAATTTTGCATTTTTTTTTTAAGTTGCGATTTCTTATTTTATTTTTCATAGAATCGCTAGAAATATATTCAGACAATTAATATCACGTCGAGGGAAGTAGTTAAATTGAATATCTTTGAAGATATAGGTGTTTGAAATTTTAGGTCGACAGGTGAAAGACATCGATGTCAGGTAAACGACATTTGTTACCAAGTTATCGACAATGCGTGCAGGTTTGCGACAAATATGTTCCAACTTAACTGAATTTGTTAGCAGGTTAACGAAGACGGTTGCAGGTAAATGACATTTTAAATAAAACCTACGTTGAACTGTCAACTAGTGCTTTTTTGATTGTTTTTATTTTTATTTTTTCCTTATGTTAGCAATTGGCATAAAGAAAACAAGCATTTAATTCTCATCTCATAGGTCATTTCTCAGGAGGTTTTTTGAAGCCTGTACAATCCAGAAAGGTCATAACCGGCAAAAAGATGCAAAACTCAAGCATACCCACGTGATTTTATAAATTTCTTATGAAGGTTCAACAGCGAATCATTTAAATAACGTTTCTGCATCCTAATGCTGCTTCTTTTGAGATATTGTTTCTTACCCGCTGAGTTACCTACTGCTGTTTTTGTCATCTTCGAGGAATTCCTTCACATCTCATTACCAGAAAGCCTTCGGCTGCGTTAGGTTGGATTAGCTATGGGAGGTATTGTCTGAAGCTGCCAGCACATCTGGTAACACTTTATAAAGCCTTTACGAGCCTGGATATGGAATGGTGACGGTAGGAGATGTCACAACATACAAGAACTTTAAGTTCCGGAAAGGGATGCATAATATCCCCAATACTATTTAACAGATATGGAGCCCTTGAAAGGTACGTGGTAGACATCGCCTATTTTGCATCAGCCGAAGCAGAAGTGACCCAACTTTTGGAATGAGTCAAAACAACCAGCCTCAGAATGGGTCTCGATATTAATAAAAAAAAGACCGAGCTGATGATAGTAGACCATTTACTAGTCGACAAAGTACTAACCTTCTTCAAGAGTTTGAAACTGTTGATTACTTCCAGTACCTTGGCTCCATTGTCACAAATAGAGGCACATGTAAACCAGAGATTCGCAGACGAATCGGAATGCCCAAAACAGCGATAACCCAACTCGGCCAAAATATAGAAAAATAGAAACATCCCTAACCGGACTAACATGCACCTCGTCTGTGCACTTGTCTTCTACATATTTCTTTATGGGGCTGAGACCTGGACGCTCGAAGCCGCTGACAGGCAGAGGATTGATGCTTTCGAAATCTGGTGCGGGCGCCGCCATCTAACGATTCCTCCTAAGACACCTTATAAGTAAAATGGAATACTCAAACTAAGCTATTTCGGTAATATATATGTTTTTATAACAACGAAACATGAGTTGAGACATGGCGAGTGACCGATAAAACCTGGTTTTTAAATAATTTTGTATAAGTGTTTAAATAATTGTCGTTCGCCTGCCGTATGTGTCGTTCACCTGTTTTTTTATAGACAAGTGAACGACATACAGGATATGGACAAAATGACAGTTATGTCATCAAAACAAATAAAGTATTTCGTTGATGAACTGCATATATATACACATAAAAGTAGACCATACTTTACGCGTTATAAATTAAAATGAATGCAATAGTACACGCGTCAACCAAAATATGGATGGCAGAATATAGACTACATACCCATTACAAACTCCCGCTCGCGTAAGTGTATGTATCATATTTTTTTAGTGGAGCACACTGACGACGTGTCACTCGGGACAGTGATAGGTGCCAACTGAAGGTCTCGATTTATGCGGGGTGAGGCAGGGGAAACGAAATAGTAGTCGCACAATTGTAATGTTTGTCTCATGACAAGTGAACGACAAAAAATGGCGTGGACAAACTTAAATTGCAAATAATTCGCAACATAAGCATAGTATTATTATTCAATATGGTAGTATTCAATCCTCATCATATATGAAAATAAAATGGAGTACTGAACTTAAGCTAAGTCGGTAATGTATATGTTTTTATTACAACGAAACATGAGTACCTCGCGTTGGGACACGGCAAGTGACCGACAAAACCTTGTTTTAAATCGATTTTTTGTCTATTAATATACTTTAGTTTCTTTTAAAAGCATTTGGCCTCTATGTAAAAAGTGTCTATCGATATGTGGTGATAATTGGATATTTAAAATAATGCAGTGTAAAAAACTTCTTCTAAGACAAACCTGTTGACAGGTGGCGGTGCAAATATTTTGAGAACGACCCTATAGTCCAGTCCACACAACTATGGTCCAATTTAATCCGAAAATTACTCGTTAATATATGACAATTATAACGAATAAACTCTAAAGTGAACAACATAATTAAACAAACTCAAATAAAAACGTATAAAATCACTGATAGAATATGGATTTTGATAAAAATAAACGAGTTTTTTTTTGAGCCACAGTTGGGTGATTGTTCTATAGTTGGGTAGTTTTACGGTCATTAGATTATTTTTGTCAATTAGAGAAATAAAAAAAAGAGCAGATGTATAAAGAGTGGAGTGGGGGTAGACAAAGTAAAAAAAATACAAATTTCAGCAATTACACAACAAACTCACGTTTCACTTTTGTTGAATTGATATTATAACATTGACACTGGGTCAAAATTAAAATACCCAAGAAGTGAAAAGCATTAACAGCTGTAATACTGTACTGAGGCAGCGATCTGTTAATTGTAGGTTTAAAATGAAACAAGTTTAAAAACCTAGCAACAAAATAATCGATTGAGTTTTACTTTTTATAATTGCAATCAGGCAGCCTCGTAACGCTAATTCAAACGTAGGTACTAATTTTATTACATACACGCAACAATGACGAATCCTAAAGTTATTTTATGAGATAAGTAAACCTCTTCACTTTTATCCTAACCAATATCGCCGTCAATTTGTTTGTAAATTAAGAAAATATGCGTTAAGAATTACACTATACGTTGATAATTGGGTGAATCAACTTTTTTGTGTTGTTTACTCTGTCCCCGTTGTCCAAGTGAGATTTTCATACAAAATGCTTAGGTTGTCCGAGGGACAAATTTTACGTAACCATAGCAACAAGGTGCACTTAAAAGTTGATTCACCCAATTACATAACAAAATCTAAGTTAAGTAAATTTAAAGTAAATGTAAATTTTTAACCGCACATCTCCGTTATTTTGAAAATTTCGAGAAACTTAATCGACGAAAAAATACTATGATACTTATCGAACATACTCACAAAATTTCATGAGAATCGGATGAGAAATGCGACATTAAGGCAAGGCAACAGCTAGTTACCGGCTGTGCGCATGGACATCCAAACATCCGGGCATACGAAAGAATTTTGGGCCATGCTGAAACGGAAATGCTTTGCTCGCTCGGTCAGTTACTTAACATTATTCGGGGAACAAACACAACAGTACGATGTTGTAAGTTTCGGCGCGGCCGAAAGGTTCGGCTGTTTTTTGGCCGAAACCGAACCTTTGGCCGAAACATGATTTTTAGGCCGAAACTGGCCGAAACCGAAACCGAAACTTCGGTCGGTCACTATTTGTATTAGATTGTCGTTTCGTATCAAATGACCTATCATTTTCCCTCTTCGAGTTTCTATTGTAGTCATAGTCATAGTTATTTATTGTTCGTGAGAATAGGGTTTACATTGTAGGTACAAATATCAATTTTATGCAGTTTCATCAGTTCTCTACCTTTTCATGTGTACAAACATAAGCATCATTATAAATTATAAACATTACCTAATCATTAAAACCATCAAATAAACTTATATAAATTAAAATAATAATAATGTAATAAAATATCCAATTGTCAAATTATATACTGAAGAATTCATTTATGCTATAAAAATTTTTTGTACAAGCCATGCATTAACCTGTACTTTGAATATATTTAAAGTCATGTCCTTAAAATTATCAGGTAATTTGTTATAAATTGATACACACATCATATACGAATTTTTAGAAGAAAGTGCAAGTTTCACAAAGGGTTTAAATAAAGTGTATTTATACTGTTCTCTAGATTCACGAGAACTCATGGAATGCAATTCTACAAATAGGTATTTATACTTATGGACGAAAACACAGACTTCAAAAATTATTATTGTATGAAGTATATGTATCTTCTCCTTTACCCTTTCCAATACTTCCTCATTGGTGACTCTTTCTATCCAGCTTATTCCCTCCATCCTTCGCCAGCACCAGACCTGGAACCTGGAACGCCTCAAGCTTTTCTCTGTCCCGTTGTGTCATGGTCCATTTCTCGCAGCCATAAAGTGCAATGATCCAAATATAAGTTTTAATAAAACGTTTTATAGATTTGGCCATTTTTGACTTAAAATATGTTTTTTACTGTGAAAAGCGTTTTTAGCTATTGCTATTCTAGTTTTAATATCTGTAGTGCATCGACAATAATAATATGTAGTAACATAATTTGTATAGTCACTTACGTCCTTACTTGAACGCATTAATGTCTATTTGGGGATTTTGGGGTATAATTAAATATTTATTATTTACTTACTAACTTTTACCCGCGGCTTCGCCCATGTTTAATAAACATATACTCTCCACGGGAACATGCAAATCCATCAAGGCGTTTCGGCGTGAAAAAGTAACAAACATATAAAAACACACACACTTTATAATATTGGTGGGATAATTATACGTTTCTAGATTAAACCGTACAAATTTGGTATTTCTTGTTATGATATTGCATTGTCAACGGCGAATAGCCTCACGTGATTCAAATTAAACAACACACAAAACTTTGAACTAAACAAACTTGTTTCACTGATCGATAGAATGCATCAAATATGAGAAAAGCATTATAAATTATCTTACCTATCCATTCGTGACTGCGTATCCCGTTCACACTTCCCTACTATAGGAATCACTGTCAGCCTTTTATTTATATTATATGAGACAAATCTTAAACCATTCAGTTAAGCGTTGCTTTCGCTTGGCTATCATGTTACTTTTGTAGCCTTATCAACCTCCCCGAGCTAATATGAAGTAAGCGCGTATGAAACTTCTAGATACTTACTACCTTGTTCCACCAGGAAGTGAAGGGTAAGTATTGGTGCGCCTTCTTTTTTGTTAACACCTTTTGTAAGTATAATTTGACAGCGGGAGCGAGAAAAAAACTAGTAGACATTACGTTCTGACAGGGGATATTTAATGAAGTTGTCTGTTTTTAGGGTCCCCTTTTCATGTGGAGGACCTTTTGAAGAGGAGTCAACCTTTGTTGATGTTTTGTTAAGTACTTCGTTTATGCACGACAAGCACGCACCTGATTCAATTAAACTTTAAAAAATAATAAAGCATCGAGAGTTCACACTATTAGCAACGAGTCGACTCGGACTAGGTGGATAATAAGAAAGAACTCGTGCAAGTATCAGGGCTGAACTACCAATCAATATTAAATCGATCTTCTCGTCTGTGAGAGTCAGAAATTGGAGATCATTTACTTATAGCTAACATATATTATATTACTTTTGTTAATATTATATACGAATGAAGTATTTAAGTTTAGGTACCTAATATGTTTAACTACTTATTCGGCAAATCACCACTGACAAAGTAGTTTTTAGTATTGTAAATATTATATTGTATGTGTTTATTTTAAAATAAACTTTTTAAACACAACCACCACTTGCCTTCGGCAACCTCCCACTACTAGTTTATGTGAAAGACTTCAAGTTCGTTTCCCCCGTCTCCTTTATGACCTATTGCGACGCCGGATTCCACTTTATCTCGCCCAGTTTAAAAATGTTTGGTCCTTCGAATCGGATCCCGTTCTAAGAAGAGTTACAGGAATAGTAGAATGTTAGTAATTAAACACAATAAAGTAAGTTTCTGCCTCGATATGAAAATGCTGGTCCTTCAAACCAGATCCCGTTCTAAGAGGATTTAGAAGAATATAAATAAATAAATAAATAAATAAATATTAAGGGACAATCTTACACAAATCGACCTAGTCCCAAACTAAGCAAAGCTTGTACTATGGGTACTAGACAACGATATACATAATATATAAATACATATATACATAACATCCATGACCCAAGAACAAATATTTGCACATAATTCATTATATAATATTAGCAATTAAATACACAACATACCAGTTTCATAAATAGCTGTATACTTTAGTACTGCATGTCCTTATCCAGCTATTATAATATTTTATATTGAGTTTTACTATTCTGTGGTTTAACTTGAACTACCATGAGTTAACGCGACCGTACTCGCTAGCGACAAGGTAAATGATTTGTATGGAGAATAGTAAGCGCCCCTAGCGATTACTTTGTAGAACTACAATTCTCCATACAAATCCTTTACGCAGTCGCTCGCGAGTACTGTCACTGTGAACTCGCGGTAAAGGTACTGCAGAACCACCACCCGACGCCACCGACACGCCTGCCCGATCCGTTGGCCGAGGTTTCTCACGCTGCCCTGTAAGCAGCACGTCCCAAACGGCCGCAATCAATTATATTAAACGTGATAATTTTACCTTTTTAACCTTTTTTCTGCCTTTTTTTGTGCGTTGGAGTTTTGAACGGTTGACAGACAAATTATATGGCCGTTACGCCTCGTATTGTTTACGTTCTCAATTGTTATTTGTAGGCGTAATCCAATTTTGACAGGGCGTGTGATGCGAGGGTTTATCGTATTAAGTGAACCTATTGTAGTTTGACTAGTTTTCTTCGAGCAATTAATGATTTTGTGTATCTCTCTTATTTGTTAGTAATTTAAGATTGATAACTTGTTTACTTGTACAGGCTCAGAGATTTGAAGGATGTTCAAGAAAAAGAAGAGGTATATTTTATCTTTATATATAGGAGTAACTAAGTAGGTACGTAATGTAACATTGATATCAATAGTACTAGTCAGGATATCAATAGTAGTAGTCAAATGGAACAAATGGGAATTCATATAAATATTATTATACTAAATAAGTTTAATCATAAATAAGGGAGAGCTAAATTTAGATGTTGAGGCAGAGAGGGTCTTGACTGGCTACCACGTGTCGGAAGACGCAGCGTAGTACCTACTGAGAGAAAGAAGATGGATGATCTGGTCAGGATCGCGGAAAACCGTTGAATTAGGGTACGACGTTCGACTGGCCGCTGTACAGATCCTTGGGGCTCCCCCAGTAGCCTCCGCCTCTGCCCCGCAGTAGACGTATGTACTTCGGCTGATATGATGATAATGATGTTCATATTAATGTGTTGCAGTATGTGGGGCACGGCGTCACTGCGGGCGCGGTTGTGCGCCGGCGTCGCGCTCGCCATGTCGCTGTCGCTGGGCGCGTCGCGGCGCGACAAGGACCCCGATGCCGACATCTCGCTGTGGATAGACGAGCGACAAGTGCGCATGTTCAGCGGTAAGTGTACTTACAGCGGGCGCGGTTGTGTGCCGGGGTCGCGCTTGTTGCTGTCGCTGGGCACGTCAAAGTCCCCGACGCGACGCCGATATCTCGCTGTGGATCGACAATAGCAACAAGTTAGAATGTTTAACGGTACTTGGCACTGACAACCTTAATACATTTTTCGATTGCAACAAGTTAGAAAAATTCTTCGACCGCAACTAGTTAATACGAAACTTCGATTCAGTTCAGAGGAGCAAGCAGTCGCAGACGTCGCAGTCAGAACTTCTGACACTAGTTAGCTAAGGGAAAATCAACGACCAAATAGTAATTTCTAGAAATTCTGTTCAAGTTGTTCCGTCTAAAATTTTCGGTATCCAAAGTTTGTCCGGAAAGAAGTCTCTTTAGCAATAGAGGCCACCGAATATTATTTACCTACCTCTATTTACCTATATGTTTAATTTCGTGTTCTTCATATCAGTTCTTTAACAGTATTTGTATCCCATTACAGGTATGTCAATGCAAGTATTCGCCATCATGAACGGGCTCATACCGCAGTTCATCCTCGACCCGCAGTTCTCGCACACGCTGCCCACCATCCCCTCCGAGGTTGGGTACGTGAACTTCACGTGGAAGTCACGCTCCAAGAAGTACCACTACCACTTCGATATACTCACCAGCTCAGACCCCACGGTGCTGAAACCTCCTGTACTGTCTATTAAGACGCAGGGACGGGTGCCTAAAAGACCGAAAGGTGAGATTTTGTAAAAGTATCTTCCGTCCGCTTCTATTAGATATTTGGTTGTTATGCATTACGTTAACAGTGCGCGTTTTTATATGTCCCAAAACTTGATCTAACCTAATAATTTCTGTGCCGCTGGACCTGGGTGGACACTGCTAGCTTCGCCTTATAGTTAGATACGGCTACTGATGGATACTTTTAGGATCCTTCAACTAAATAAATCAGATCAGACATTCAAATGCTTTTCATAACTTATATGTTATATAAATATTAAATGTGATTATCTCCTCCTAAAAATAATGACAGCGATTCCTACACAACCTTTAATTACATTGATATTATACGTAGGTAATTAAGTGTAGGTATATTACGTACACTAAATTATTATCTTGTCAATGTACTTATTGTAAGATCAATGGTGTTTACACCTGTTAAACGTTATAAACAACAATACCGGACTAAATCTCATTCTTGAAAAACAACACTTTTTCAATCAAATTCCTCTGTATTGGTTCCTTGGAAACTTTTAGCCTAATATGATACGGTTTTCACCAGTGTTTCTGGGTGGTTAAAGATGGTTTTAGCGCTATATTTAATGGTTTTGTTTGTTCACAGAATTTAGTATATTTCTGCCATGCATGGCCAACAACAGTGGCGTAGCCACATTCGAAATAGGTCTAGTGCTGAAGCACGGCCGCGGCATACCGCTAAATGGCACCCCTCTAAGACTAAACCTAAAGAAGGAATGCGCACAGAGAGGTGTGTATTTAGAACGGACAGGTATTGTATCGCCAACGCATTTTTAACACTTACTCGCCTGCGGTTTTGTGGTTGTCGGCACGTACGGCCCGAATGTATGTTCGGGGAAATACTGGGGTTTTGCCAAAATATATTGTTTGATCAATTCTATGTACCTACCTATAACCCTTTTGGCTAGAGTCTTCCTTCCTTTGTCGGCTGGATTTGAAAATAGTAGATGTGTACCCAAATTTGACATGAAATATGCGACTTATTTTATAATTTTAAACGGGTCTGCGTCAGTACATAGGTACTATAAGGAATGGAACCTCGCCCCCGTAGTGTATTTCCTCATTGGGTAATATTGTAGTGATTCCTTAATACAAAACTTATAAAATTTATAGGAATTCCAAAAAAAGCACAAGTTTTTTTATTTTTAATCGATTGTACGAAAGAATTACATTGCTGGTTTATGCCTAGGAATAATGTACATTTACACATTACGGAAAAGATGTGACGTTTTCAATTTTACAGCTTAATAAAATTAAAGATACTATTATTACATCAGAAATAAAACAATGACGACGATTAAGTACATAAGCCGTACAATCGTTAGATTTAGAACTCTGATAACATGTCACACCATTCCCAGGGAATCTAATCAGCCTTAGATTTATTGTATACCTAATTCGTATTTTATTGGTATTTTTTTACGGTCTTAATCTTAATACGCGTTTTACGACGTCCCAACAAGCACACAGCCGCAGGCGTATCGCTTACTTTACTATTACTATTCAATTCTGTAAATTAACAGTACTTACTTTTCAATCATGATGGCTTATTAATTTTGCTTCTTTGTTAAATCGGCTCGCACCCTAACCATAAATTGTTTATTATTTGATTTTGCATTGAAAAGTCACATGTTGGTTGTAGTGAAGGACCTTATTAGTATTACGCTTGTCGTCCTATAGTCTAATGCCCTATTTTATAACAGGATGGTTTTTCAGCTCCTGATTATGTAGTTCTAGTGGAACATGTTAAGTAGGTACCTAAGATCACCCAAGCGATTCTATTGAGTTACGTAGGTACAGTCGAGTTCAGAAATATATGAGCAAAATTTGATCAAAAATATACGAATACGCCTCTATTGTTAACGGCGTAGAGTACTGTTCAGATATGTTCAGTCATATATCGCCAATACTACACAGCTAAGTACTTAAATTCTAGAAAAAGAGCGCTGTCAATCTTCCGGCGCAGTATAAATGCTACCGTGCTTTTTGCACTTAGGTACCAATTAGGTAATACATGCCACTGGGCACTTAGTCACATCACTGGATATCCTGCTTGACATGTTTGTCAACTGGAACCACTTAAGCTGGAGCGGGAAGGCAATCCCACTCAAAAATAGAGACCCTAGTTAGAGATTACATTTTTCAGGTTTCCACAAATAAAATAAAACCGGATTTCCTGGCTTTCCTTATCAAGGTACCTTTGTGTCTCTAAAAGGACGGTACGAAACGAACTGTTAGTAAACCCCGTAGCCTTCGACCCGCTAGGTTCGAGCCTTCGAACTGCTAGTCCCTTCGTCTTATTCTAACCCAACTAATAATAAATTTACGGTGGGTACGAGCGTCATGCCGTGTTTGTGTTTCAGTGTGGAACAATGCAGCATTTGACATTTATGGCCGCATTGTGAGGCTCGGCACTGTGTTCTCACCGTATTACCACTTACGCAGACATAACAAATTCAATTTTACGATGTTCAGTATTGTTCATTTGGCACTAGTTTTTGTCGCTGCTTCGCTAGGGTGTTTATAAAATTATAATTTAATGCAAGATTTTTACAATAAAAGGTCATGGCATTTTTTCGAATGTTACTTTCGCCAAAAAATCATTTTGTAGTAAGTATTTTTCTTTGCAACCGTAATCTCACCGTGCAGTCAGCATCGTATAGATAGTAGCAGTGATAGTGGCCAATTACATACATCTTAACACATCCAGGCTATAAATGCAAATCAAGATGTATTTGGCCACTTTGGTCAGTAGATACTTATTTAAGTTTGCATTACAGTTAAAATTTTCAAATAAAGGATTTGACTGTACCTACTTATTTAATAAATTTTACTGTTAGGTCGATGATAAAAGTAACATAATTAATAGGTACTACGATTTCTTAACTAGCTATGTACCTACCTACGATTTAAAATTTGTCCTTCGAATTCGATAAATGACTCCAGCGAAGCCTCGACAGAAACTAGTAGCTAGTAGGTACTTAAAGCGAAATAATGTCCATTGATGCATTGCCCATAGACTTTGACTTACTAATCGAGTGAGACTTCGACAACTGCCAATAACCCTTGCCTTATTTTCCGGAGCAACGCCGAGCGCGCTGATTGGTCGAACGCGGTGCCTCTGCTCACAGAATATGCGTTTTTAGGTTGGTACTGCTTGCTTTATTTTATTTATATTATGAGGGTAGGCAGCTTAATCGTTGTTTTTTTTTTCTAAAGCATTACGTTGCACAATTTAACTTTTTTATGGATCGGACTCTAGTCCTTTAAGCCATTCTAACCAGTTACCAAGAATCAATTTTCTATTCATTACGAGCGCGTTAAACCTATTTATTAGTTAATTTATGGCCATAGAAAATTCAGCTACACTATAGTCCAAAGAATATAAGTATAGTCAGACCATGCTCATTCTTCCAAGCAAATGAACTGTCAAACCATACAAATTGACTCACTTTGTATGGTTTGACAGTTCTTTTGCTTGGAAGAGTCAGCGTGTTCTGACACTAGGCGAGATACCCATTATCTTGCCTAGTGGTCGACGAGTGTGTCAAGCCGGGATAAGATGCAGAATGTTGTTAGTTCTGGATATGCTTTTAGTTGAATGTACAGTACTTTTATCTCACGAGCGCGGGTGAGCCATGTTTGTGTGAGTAGATACTTATACATGCACATTGGCTCTGTGTGGGTGAGCTCGGGAGCGTTCAGTACCGGCTCACCCACACAGAGCCAATTTGCATGTACATTACTCACACAAACATGGCTCACCCGCGCTCGTGAGATAAAAGTACTGTACACTTATGATTGAGCTGTTTACTCTACCCAAACGATGCCATTTACTGAAATATGGGCTTATATTTATGGCTACCTAGGTTTTTCACATCAATACATTCTTCTTCTGAAGTCTTCCTTCTTATCCTCGCTACCTCATCTCATCAACAATAATGTTACATAATCCGTTGTTTTATAAATATAGTTTTTACCTTACAAACACAACTATGTGTTAAAATGTATACAACTTTTTGCAGCAACTAATCTAATCGGGCTTTGGTTTCATTTTCTATAATACTTGATTTTCTATTATACTTGCAAAAAAGATGATGGCAACATTGGAATTAGCAAGTAATGTAAATGACGAGGCAAATATGTCTACTTCGCGTTTTCAACCGCATTAAGTTTTTAATTGTCAAGTTTCTGTCATCTACAGCTTACTACTATACTGTGCTACTGTGGTTATCGGGTTTGTCAAACATTTGTCCAAACACAGGACCGGATCCAGAGTGCGACAAGAAATGTGCCAACCAAGGCTGGTGCAACCATGAGAAGATTTGCCAATGCCCTGAGGGCTACATGGGACAACACTGCCGAACGGCGCTGTGCTATCCGCAGTGCATGAACGGGGGCAACTGTACCGCACCAGGAGTCTGCTCTTGTCCCGCGGGCTACCAGGGATTACATTGCGAAGGAGGTGAGATTATCATCTTCTTTTTAGTATGGTGCATGGTATATGTCAATGCCCTGAGAGCTACATGAGACAACACTGCCGTCGGCGTTGTGCTATGGGAATTGCATGAGCAGTGGCAACTGTACCTCACTAGGAGTCTGCTTTTGCCCCACGACCTACCACGGACTATATTGTGAAGGAGGTACGATCTTGTACCAGTTGTTTTCTTTAAACCTACTGATAAACTTATCTGCTTTGCCCGATGGCATTAAGTTCGCGTTTTGTACGATCTTTATTTTATTAAGAGCCTATAGTGTCCCACTGCTGGGCAAAGGCCTCCCTCTCATTCTTCCATGCGTCCCTGTCCCGAGCAATCTCCCACCAGTCTAGGTGAAAGGCGTCAAGTTAGTCTCGCCATCTCCTTCGAGGTCGACCACGACGCCGGATGCTGTTTTGTGGGACCCACTCGGTGGTAACTTTAACCCACAGGTCGTTCGGCATGCGAGATATGTACGTGTCCGGCCCAGTCCCCTTTG
This sequence comes from Apotomis turbidana, assembly GCA_905147355.2. NCBI lineage: Eukaryota > Metazoa > Arthropoda > Insecta > Lepidoptera > Tortricidae > Apotomis > Apotomis turbidana. Next base: position 24,296,811 of record LR990283.1, on the reverse strand, counting down.
CGGCCGCTTGGGCTACATCAGCTACCAGCGTTTTGGAACGCAGTACCTACTGTGTTCTTGATTCTATCAGTTAGTTTTACGCCGAGAATACTGCGTTCCATGGCTCTTTGACAAACCTTGAGGGTGGACTTCTGAACTTTTGTCAAAGACCAAGTCTGTGCTCCGTAGGTCAGGATTGGAAGAATGCACATGTCCATGAGTTTCCGTTTTAACGATATTGGAAGGTTTCCCTTCATATGATCCTTCATAGACCAATAGCTCCTCCGGGCATTCTCGGTACGTCTTGCGACCTCCTTATCTTGTCGAGCCTGGAAGAAGACTATTTGGCCCAGGTAAATGTACTCATGGACATTTCCCATTCTTCCACCATCCACTTCTACTCTTCTCTGGGAGCTGGGTCATGAGTTTAGTCTTTGACATGTTCATCATTAGTCCGACCTCAAGGCTTGCTCTGCTTAGGTCTTGTAGCATGACACCGAGTTCCGTAGCTGATGTTGAGAACAGGACAATGTCGTCGACGAAACGCAGATTTGTTAATCGCGTCTCATCAACAACAATACCCTTACCCACCCATTCGGGCGCCAGCTTCCTGAATATTTGCTCAAGGGTACAGGTGAACATCTTAGGTGACAGCGGATCTCCTTGCTTGACGCCTTTATGCATATTAAATGAAGGCCCGGGGGACTGCAGTTTGATACTGGCGGTGCTGGAAGCATAGATATTGCGGATGAGCTGTATATATGTGGAGTCTATGCCCTGATTTTGTAGTGCGGAAAATATGGATGTATGTGTAATGCTATCAAAAGCTTTGGAATAATCTACGAAGGCCAAATAAAGAGGGATCTTAAATTCACTGTATTTTTCTATTAGTTGATTTAATGTTTGCAGATGATCCGTGGTAGAGAGCCCAGGTCTAAACCCCGCCTGTTCAGGGGGTTGGTTGCTGTCCAACTGACCTGCAATGCGACCCTCTATTACCTTAATAAAGGCTTTATATAGGTGTGAAACAAGGCTAATCGGTCTATAATTATTTATGTCAGATTTGTCACCTTTTTTGTGTAATAAAATTATGTTCGAATGACAAAAAATTTCGAGGAATGTACCTGATTTTAGAATGGAATTGAATAGATTTGTAATATGTGGTAAAAGTGTAGGATCTCCTATCTTCAGTACCTCCGCCGAGACTCCATCCTCACCGGGACTTTTGCTGTATTTCATCTTGGCAAGAGCAAGGTGGACCTCGTAGCCGTAATGGGTGGGATAGAGTCAGGGCAGGAGTAACTGATGACATGTTGGCTGGTGGGTATTGAAGTGCTGTCAGAGTATAGTTGTTTGTAGTAGTTTGTGCAAATATTTGTTATTTTCTACCTATTTCCTTGCTTCACACCTTCCTCATCTCTCAAACAGGTTATCCAAGTTTTTCCCTTAGATATGCCTTGTTTCGCTACTTTGAGTGACCGATCCTTCTCCAATGCTATTCTTATCGTATTGATATTGTAGTTTCGAATATCTTTTCTAATACTCCGTTTAACTTTCCTGTCTATGAGTTTGTATTCTGGGCTGGTAACATTTACTCGGTGTTGTTCTCTTTCTTTTAATAGGTGCAAACTATGTGGGGATAATTTCTTTGTTTTATTATTTTGTTTTTTAATTTTATTGTTGGCTATTCTTATACATTTTTCCAGTTTCGGATATTGTACGATCTATTGGGCAATAAAGATTACATAAATAAATAAAGATCAGGGTCACTGTAAACTGCATTATTAATAGTAACACCGTTTTTTAGACCGTAAGGTTTTTTTTTTACAGATCTGATCAAGTCATTGATTTGTTTCAAGAGTAAGGCGCGTCTTACGTCTGAAACCTATTTAACATCATTAATTAAATATTATATCTTATCTATGCTCTCTACTGTGATTCGGCTACTTTTGAATTTACTTTATTTATATTCTAAATCGACTAGCACTTGGGCTGTAATCGTAATAAGTAGCTGTCGTAGTGTTGTGGTGTGTATGCCGCAGCATAACCTCGGCACGTGTGGGATGCTGTCAAGCGCGGGCGCTCGGAACAACGGACGAGTGCCCAGCTGAAAACAACTGGTCTCTTGTCATGTCAGCTTGTCTGTTCCTCCAGCTGGGTTCTACATTTTTGAGGGAAACAGTGTTTTTGCCGGTCGAGTGGGTTCCCCGGTGAGAAAACTGATGATTAAAACCAAGTGCGGGTAGTTCGAAATACTCGCGTGACAAGACGTTGATGCCCGCCTCTTCAGTCTCTTCGAGACCATGAACGTTACATCACGTTCGAAACGTCGAGGTAATTAAATAACAGCTTGAACGAGATTAAGTCCCATTTTATATTTATTGCCAATACGAAATAATCATTCTCAATACGAAAAAAAAACAACCTACGCTTTTTTTTTTCTGGCTTTACAGTGATTAGCCAATGTCAAGTGTTGAAGTAGAAAGATAGGGAAACTTATCAAATTATAATAAACAAAGGAACGGAAATTTGGAAAAGAAAGGATTGGGATTCAGGATACTTACATGTTTTGTTTAATAAAAATATATAATTTTCTAAATTAACCTACGCTTATTTCTACGTGAAATGATTCATTCAATGAAAAGAGCTTCAAAGTGGTGCCATCTATCATTATAACTACAGACGTTGTGAATTGACTACGAATAAATTAAATGAAACAAATATTCAATACTACAATTTTATGTCACAATATAATAAACTAACGACACAATACATCTGACTTATGTAATTAAAATATGCTTCTACACGAACATTATTGGTGTTCATTGTAGCATGCTTAAGATTGACGCCACGTCGCGTCGGCTACAGCCGTCGACAACCTTCGCATAAATGTTATGTTAAAGAACATACGACGAGCGATCCAACGATCATTTGCGACTATAGGGAACGTGCACTACAAAAGTGCTGCCACCTGGTACCGCCAATCTGAATCTTTCACCTTATCATGACATGAATTTGACAACATTTAAACTTTTCAAATAGTGTTAAATTTAAAATCATTTTATTACTTTATTATCACAGAACCGAAAACTATTATTTTTATTTGGTTATGCGGACTAGTTTTGAAAATATTCAAAAAAACCCGCCAAGAGCATGTGGGGCCACGCTCAGGTTCCGTAGTTGCCCATCCTTCACAATAGACACGTTACACATATTAGTTAAGTGCCATAATGCATTCAAACATTCCGATCAATCTGGCGCGTATAATCGAAATCTTCCTGATAAGTAATTACAGTTACTTTGGTGTTTAAGACCTTTTTATAGAGCTTGAAGCCTTTTTCGTAATTTAAAGCTCGGGCATAAAACCGCTGTTTTATCGGAATAAGGGCCCTAAGGCCTGGTTAATAAAATGAAATGTTGTGAATTGTCATTTAGAGTGCTGTCACCTATAGTTCGTGTACGTCCTCTATAGTCTCCAATACATCTGTTTCTTGCCTGCGTCTAGCACAACTTTACTAGACTTCGCGACTCTTGTCGCGCGACATAGTATCGCCCATCACTGTCTCACAGTACTGCGCTGAAAGCGATAGGTAATATTTCTCGTTCGAGAAAGTGTTTCAGGCACAGTTTTCTGTTAGTGAGCTGGCCGCTCAAAAGATTTACAATCATAATGTACCCTGTTAGTATACGGAAGCCGATGGCAGATTTATTGTTTAACTATCCAGCTTAACACCATAAAAATAAAGGCTTTATTTTATAACATTAATTAAACAAACTGTTAAAATCGCAATTTCTGGATCAAGCTCTTTGTGATAAGTTAAATCGTAATTTGTATTACTTCAAGTAGAACTTGCCCGCAACTAGTAGGATAAAAAGGCATCCTATAACCACCATTGGGTGTCCAGCTATAAGTACACATGAAGACACTGATAAAAACTAATATAAGTAACGTAACGCAATAAGGTCTATGGTTAACTGTGTCTTCGTTTGTAACACGGGGTACACAAAATTACCAACAGATGGTAAGTACTTTCTGTACAGCGCCCAAACATATTCTGCATAGCTCCGTTAATATTTTTCTCGAAATAATGACCTCTCACCATAGAAAACTGGTTATCAATGAAATTTTAGAATTGTATAATAGTATAGATTTTCTATTGGAATGTACCTGTGAACTTTTAACTTTATCAATATCAAATTTCAAGGATACTAAGATTTACTGTATTATATTATATTTATCATGCACTTATTTAAAATATTTTTTAACCAAAATAATATTTAATTACGGGAACGTAGTATAGTACGGCTCTTCCCAGGTGAATTTTTCGCTTCGAGCCCTAATCTTTCAAACAATGGCCATTGTTCTATTATCGCAAAGCCGCTAGCTACCAAGTTTGCCACGTGCCATTATAACATTCATATGAAAAACAAACGGTATCGCCATAGTATTAAGGTTCAAATTTAATGTCACTGATATTCTAGATATTGCGTTTTGGTATAGAAATAATTCTTTTGGTTGAGCGAATCCACTTAGCTTTGTACCCGATGAACAATACACATTATCTGTATTGTTAGCTGTGGCCACAACTGCCACTTCAAAATGTAAGGCGTTATAAGTGCAAACTACTTTTACACTAAATTAGTCTTTAAGTCAAACGAAATAAGGTTTACTCTTAAACAAAGAGAACAGAGATCTTGGTCACTTCATTGTCTTTATAAGCATCGAAACGAGCTTCACTGCTCTTTCACTTACGAAGTGACCAACATCTGTGTTCTCTTTGTTTAAGAGTAAACCTTATTTTGTTTGATTTAAAGACTAATTTAGTGTAAAAGTAATTTGCACTTATAACGCCTTACATTTTGAAGTGGCAGTTGTGGCCACAGCTAACAATACAGATAATGTGTATTGTTCATCGGGTACAAAGCTAATGGGATTCACTTAAAAAATGGGAGTAGGACTATAGTGTAGGACAATACACCACCCCGACGAAATACAGCATTCATATTATTTTGATTTGAACCTTAATACTATGACGATACCGTTTGTTTTAATATGAATGTTAAAGTGGCACGTGGCAAACTTGGTAGCTAGCGGCTTTGCGATAATAGAACAATGGCCATTGTTTGAAAGATTAGGGCTCGAAGCGAAAAATTCACCTGGGAAGAGCCGTACTATAATTATATTCTCTTTGATTACGGGTCAAACGTCAATCTACAACAATTTCATTTAATAAATTGTGTCATTCGCGATCCAGTGCCACAGTAAGCGATCGTGATTCAGGATATTCTATACTATTTAGTTATCATTAAAGACATTATCTAGAAAGCTCCTTGATGGCTCCATATTGGCGGGATCGCTCAGAACAAAGGCATGTGGCAGAATAAAAGGCAAGGGCATGCTAGGTTCGTAACAGAAATCGAGACTGAGATTCTTTTTATCGATAAGACCGCCTTATCTACTATATCGTTCTGTTATTTTTATGTCTTCTTTCTTTTTATTTGTGGTGGGTAATTGGTGGTAAAGAGTATTTATTATTAACAAGAAAGTTGTATGCCTAGGTCTCGTCGCGTTTTAGGATATAATCAGTATTCGACGTATAACGTATGAAATAAATTAGGATATGAGTATATACACATTGGTAAAACTTATTGGAATCTACACAATCGTATAATTACTTAATATAAAACTAAACAAAACAGTCTGTCATCGGCAAACGTGAACCTTTACGAAATAGGCATGATGATTTTTTTTCTGAGGATATTCATAAATATTTTCCTGATAGTTATTGTGTGATGACTAACGAAGTGATGACTAAATCCTCTTAGAAATAGCTATAGCACCCTTACAGCCCGCCTTTATAACCTCTGTGAGCGCCTTATAGAACGGCGCCTGCTCAGCGCCATGGTCGATCCCCGTGTCGTGATGCTCCTGCTCCTCGTCCCTGAACTTGGTGATGGTGGCGAGGATCTCGGGGTCCACGTGGGGGTCCTCCATCAGGGTCCGCAGCTGGTCGTTGTAGTGCTCCACGATCACGGTCTCCACGGCTACGGTGCAGGCCATGGCGGCTTCTTTACCCAGTAACGCTGTACCTGAAAAGTAAAATAATGTGTTTTATTGATATTGTATGCGTATATCGCCCGGTGACAACCAAAACTCACTAAAATTTTCGTCACTTCTCTTCAAAACCTCGTATCTACGAGAGATACGAGTTTTGTTTTAAGTAGGTATTTGTTACTTAGTGAGTTTTGGCTGTCAATAGACGAAGACTCTTGAATAATATGATGGGAGCTGCTCGGGAAAAAAACGACTAGTACAACTGATATTCCCGAAATGCAGTAAGTAGGTATATATACTCTGCGGTTTGCTGTTGTGAATGCTATATGTTGACCACAGAATTTTGACACTAAGGAACTATAAAATAGGTATACCTAACAAAAGAAAACGATAGAAAGTAAATTATATTTAGAATAGTAAAATCACAATACCTGATTCAATCATACAAATGGATTTGTGAAGTTGTAGTGACGTAGACATTTTACAACTTAGTCAAATTCAGATGTGGCGATTCAATAGCGATTTTGGCTTTCTGCGATATAGCGAATCGTAAATGCGATTCTAAATCGTTAATGCGATCCTAAAGCGATCGTAAATGTACGATGCAGACCTTTTGCGATGTAGTCTATTTTCTAGTGACCCATATTATAATGAGATTCAAGAGCTAATGTCACTATCAAAGTCGGTCCCACAATATAGTATCCGGCAAAGTCCTATTCGTGATAGACCTCAATGGAGATAGTTAGATAAACTTAATAAATACTGACGGGGCATAGCTTAGGGATCATCCTAAAGGCCTCCCTATAGAGTAACTTATATATACTGAGCCTATCCCTCTCATTCTTCCACGTGCCTAAGGACTAGGTTTTTAAGATACTCTAACGTTCTACGTCAGCGTAAGCACGGTAGGCCTCATCGTACATTCGTTTATGAGCTGTTCGAACCGCTCGCGATGTTTGACCTCCTGCACACATGTGCTCGATGGCCGGTCCCTCGGCGGCTTGGAGGAATTGCCGAGAGCTATCTGGCCCGCATATATGCGGTCCAACTCTTTAATCGGTGATGAGTTAGTTAGCACTTCAACATATTTATTTAAGTATTTATCGTATGGCATTTCAGTCACTGGATATAGTTAGGTACAATTAATTTAATTCAATTTAAAGGCTGAACTTAGCCTTCTCCAAAGTAATCATAACATATTGATATCATACCATGAGCTTAAGTGTCTACCAAACCTAAACCCCACCCCCAACCCCATCAAGAGTGTCGACTGACCTGCGCCAAGCATGAATCCGGCCACGTTCCATATCGGTGTTAGCACGGTAGGGCGGACCCTGTACTCGTTGATCAGCTGCTCAAAACGTTCGCGATGTTTGACCTCCTGTTCCCACATGTGCTTGATGGTGGGGCCTTCAGCGGTGTTCCCGAGGACAGCCATCTGGCCCGCGTAGATGCGGTCGGCGCCGAGCTCGCCCGCGTGGTCCACACGGATTATCTTGTCTAGCTGTGGAGATAGAGCGTCATTAAACCCCTGTGCCATTAGAGAAAACAAAACCTAAGGAAAATATGTTTATTTCGTTTTCATACATTTACAAAACATAGAAAGCGAATTTCTATTAAGTTAGCTTGATTATTGTAGTAAGCGGTTTACACTCACGTGAAATTGTCAGAAAGTTTTAATAAGATTATTAAGTTTGCTGGGATTTCTTCCATTGCTAGAATTTTGCATAAATCCAATAAACTACTTAATCATCATATTGGCCGCAAGACGTCCACTGGTGGACAAATAAACCTCCCAAGGAATCAAGTAAAAAAATAAGAACAGCCATATAAAGAATCCTTGTTTAAGAGGGCGCCGAGCGTTAGCGACTGAACCATAGAACGCGGGGAATGCGTATTTAGATCGGCGCGCGGCCGCCATAGTAAAAAAAATATATGGAGAATTAAAAGCACTTTTTGATAAATCTGGACCTTTAATACCAAACAATAATTGAAATATTTGATGCGGACAAGTTGTAATGTAAACATTCATATTTTTTATTAAAACTGAAAATCAGAATAGATTTCCATTGTTAAAGTATAAAAAAACACTTAACGCCTGCTTACGACTTTACAATTTTCGTCCAACTTTACGTACTTAGTTCTCTAGGGTAAAATATTAATAATCTTATAATTTTTCCACGGAGAAGTTGTTAACACATTCTTCGAAGTGCTAACTATATAGTTTAGAAATGGATTAAACAACTAGTGTTGACGTTATCTACTTAACGGCAACTGCCTATTTTTTCACATTTCGCTCGGCGCAGTCTTAAGTGTATGCCGTAAGAGATACTATAGTAGACCTAATTAACAATTTAGGGAATTTATGCCTAATGGTATGGAATTTACGTGTGGGTTCTTTCTCCATGAAGCCGAATGTGCTCGTCGAACGTGCTGTAAGATGACTGGACGACTCATCGTGACTAGTTTCTGAAAAAAGAGAAATAATATCGATAAACTAAATGTTATACACATTTATTTCCACTTCCGAAGTACCGACAGATATTTGATGATACTTTGAGGAGGGAATTATAATTAGTACTGTTTTTGTATAATGTATTTTCTTCTAAGTAATATTAAAGCTAATATGGTGCTATTATGTTGCAGGAATATGTGCACAGAAGTGCCTGAACGGAGGAAAGTGCATACAGAAGGATACGTGCGAATGTCCTAAAGGATATTACGGGCTCAGATGCGAGTTTTGTAAGTGTTCGCTTTAGCAATTTCATTTAATATTACAAGAAATTCGATTTTTGCCTATAGGTATCCTAAGTTACGTCAAACTTTAATTATCTTGTAGTTTCATTAAAATTTCAAAATAATGAGCAAATGACCTGCCAGTAGGTATTTTTGTTTCAGAGAAAACATGAGTTGCAATAAGCAAAAGGATCTTTAATAATAATATATGTTTTAGAGAAATAATCAAACGTTAAGTTTTAAATAAGTTCACTAAACCTTTACAGATTTTAATATGATTGTAATATTCTGTGTGCGGTCTGGTATTTGTCAGATGTTTTTAAAATAAACTTGTATTGCCTCTCCAGCAAAATGCCTGATCCCCTGCCTGAATGGCGGCCGCTGTAAGGGCGTGAACAAATGCCGCTGCCCCGCGGGCTTCGGCGGTAACCACTGCGAAGTCGGCCGACGGGGCGGAGAGTGTGCCCGCGGCTGCAGACACGGCGCGTGTCGCGGCGGCGCCTGCGTCTGCGAGCCGGGCTGGCGCGGCCGGGCCTGCCACCGTAGCTCGGGTAACTGACCTACCTCTAGACTGTAAGCCTCACCATTTTACAAAGCCTGCATGTAGGCCGAAGAGACAGCCGCCAACATCATTCTCGAATGTCCTGGTGTGGCCAAATACCGGGCACAATACTTCGGATCTCCGAGCTCACTCCCGAAAGTCGTCGGCAACATTAAGGGACTGCTAGGCTTTCTGGTAGAGTTGGGTCGGCAAGAGTACAGCAACCCTTCACGCAAAATAGGCGCATTGTAAGAAGTCGAGTTGCGGAAAACCAGCCCGCGATAACATATAACCTATAGCCTCATTACTGCGAGGGGCGGAGTGTACCCATGGCTGTAGACATAGCGGCCATGGCGCCTGCGTCTGCTACATATCCTATATCCTCTGTGAGGGGTAGAGAGCTCTTAAGTACTTATATTCTTTGGCGGAGAGTTTGCAAGTCTCAATATAGTGCTAGTTACTAGCAGCTAGTACCCTAGGTACCTAGGTATCTGGGACCCAAAATAGCGACCGCAGTTCGGGTAACTATTGACTATCGTCTATCTATACGGTGCAGTGTGACCAGTACAGGGTATAGCCACGGCGGATATGGTGGCCGTGAGGGGCCTTTGGGTGGATACCCTAAATAGATAGGGGAGAAGTGGCATGAAAGAGCCAGTTTTCTTTACGGAGGAAAAAAAACAACCTACAATGAAAAAAAATATTATTTGTTTTTTGTAATTTATTCTTTATTTATTTGAGTATGCAATTTGGTACAAATAAATCTTAAACAACATACATATATCAAAGAAATATGCATTTAAAAAAAAAGTGTCATTTGGCTCTTTCATCACTATTCGGTATTGAAAGAGCCGCTACAAGTTTTGAAAAAGCCGGTTCGTATTACAACGCGTAATTATGAAAATTATCAAAAACAACAATAAAGGCGACATAAAAAAAACTCAAATACATTTGTAACAGACTTTTTAAGTAATTAGTACTAACATTTTTCAGGATTTTTTATCCTATCAGTCATTTTGAGTAATCCTTACAAACGCTTTAATTTTAACATATTATTTAGTCACATATACCTACTATATAACCTAACATACAAGCGGATTTTACTTTATTAATAACAGCCTAAAATAAATCTAATAAAAAATAATATCTTCTATCAAAAGTTAAAACTAACATCAATAAATCCTCAAAATCTTAAAAATAATATTGCTTTGAGCTTTCGGGTCTTTTTCTTTTTTTGGACCAGCGTTCTCCATAATGCAATATCTGAAGCAAATAATTTAATAATATATAAAAAAAAATGCGTTTATAGTATTACGTTATTTTATTATGAAAGAGCCGGCTCTTTCAATGCCCATTCATCCGGCTCTTTCACGACTTGTTCCAAAAACAAATATAACGTTCAAAATAACGACAATATCAAAGCGTTTGCAGCTAAGTTTTTATAAAGCTGCAAGGCCAAATATATGCACAAACTGAATCTATAATCCATTTGCCTATAATTGTTAACTATAAAATACCAAAAAACAAATAAAATGAAGCAAAAACATTGAGGTATTATTTATAATAGAGCCACAGACCCGAACAAAATTGTCGAAAAAAGTGGCACTGCTGTCATGTTCAAGTAGATGCCAATAACGTTTATTTATAACTAGCATTAACCCGCGGCTTCGCTCGCGTGCCTATATAATATACATCATCCTACGGGAACAATGCTCTTTTTTTTCAGGATTAAAAGTAGGCTATTTGTTAAGTTAGGGTATAATCTGCAATCTGCATTTCCCACATGCATATCCGTCCAGCCGTTTTAGCGTGAAGAAGTAACAAAACATACACAGACTTTTGCTTTTCTAATATTACTGGGAAATACTTTTTATTTTATCATAACTCCACTTTATCAAATCAAACCGAAAACTCAAGCACTCAAATCAAGCGATCTCAGCTTTTACTGAACCAAATAAAGTTCACTTCAAAATTCATAACTCGAAGTGAAGCTAAGACACCGGGATATGTGTGCATTTTATTTGTATAAAGCTTTTATAATGTCCCGAGCCTCCGCTTATCGATTTGGGATATTCGAGATTGGTTTAATGATTCTAAGCCATGTTCTAAGTTACGTCATGTTCTATTGTAAGATATTGAGGTTCTCTTCGTTGATGAATAAAAAATGTATTATTCTGAGCCAGATAAACGTAATTCAGAATTCTGAAATGACTTATTATTGAAAAGCTTTAATGTATTTATTACGGATGCAGGATTGCAGGTATCCCGTCCCAACGCGCCGCCCGCCTATAAGTACAGATTGACGACGATCGAGATGCCACCAAATACTATTTTTTTAATCTATTAGGATAACGCGGGTCTCTATCCATACCTCAAAAGCAAAAAAAGAACCCCCTAATAGGATCACGTGTAGCTGTCTTTCAGTCCGTCTGTTACAATCGATTTGCTGCAAAACTACTGGACCGATTAAATTGCAATTTGGCGCAAATGCTTTCAAGAATTTTCATGACCACAAATAAAATTTCAAAATCGGTGGCATATTCGTAATTAACGTCCCAACAAACCATAAAAATTACACCCGTACTCATATTTAGTCATTTCAACCCCATCGCACCCCAACAGGCGACCCGACCCGATAAACCATAAAAGCATTACCAATGGATTTTCAGACTTTGTCACCACATTTCTCCCTTTTAGGGGTTGAATTAAAAAAACCTGAAACACGTGTTTACTCATTTATTGTTAGAAATACTCCTGTGAAGTTTCGAATAAAATAGTCTAACTAATCTTGTTTCCCCATACAAACTCTGGAACCCCATTTCACCCCTTTAGGAGGTGAGTTTTGAAAAATCCTTTCTTAGTGCACTCCTACACCTTATAAGGAACCTACGTGCCAAATTTGAACTCTCTAGAACCAGCGGTTTAGTATTTAGACATTTCAATCCCATTTCACCCCAACAGGGGAGATGGTAACTCACGTTGGATTTTAAAATCGTTGTGGTTTTCGTAATCAGCGACCTGATAAACCATAAAAATAATACCCATGCTGATTTTCAGACTTTGTCACCACATTTCTCCCTTTTAGGGGTTGAATTTTCAAAAAACCTGAAACACGTGTTTACTCATTTATCGTTAGGAATACTCCTGTGAAGTTTCGAATAAAATAGTCTAACTAATCTTGTTTCCCCATACAAACTTTGGAACCCCATTTCACCCCTTTAGGGGGTGAGTTTTGAAAAATCCTTTCTTAGCGGATGCCTACGTCATAACATCTACCTGCATGCCAAATTTCAGCCCGATCCGTCCAGTGGTTTGGGCTGTGCGTTGATAGATCACTATGTCAGTCAGTCAGTCACCTTTGAGTTTTATATATATATAGATAGATTTACAACAACGTAATTACTTCGTACAAAATAACTCTTTACTCAAATGTTTAAGTGTCAAATTGGCTTACGTACTTATTACCACAAATATTTTTCGTGTAAATTAACTTTTTTAGCGTATTCTGGACTCATGTCTCTTGTCAAACTTGGAACATGGCACGAATGGAGCAGATTTTAATAGTTTTACATACTAAAAATATTTTCATTATTATTTTATTTAGGTATTAAAATATATTTGTTGTTTGAACTAAATAAACTCGTAAATTGTTAATAACAAATTAAGTTACGTTTTTATTTAACAACTGCATAAAAGGGTCCCGACACTGCATAGAAGGGATCAGTAATAATGACATTATGATTTCTCAACTCATCTTGTTCTAGAAGGTATGTGAAATGAGACTAAGGCAAGTGCAAAATATTAACATTTTTAACCCTTTAAAGTTTGATGGCGTGGCGTGAAAGTCGGTGGCGTAGTATGCACGGCAGCACATATTGTCTTTAGGTGTTCTTGGCGTTCAAAGGTTTAAACTGACAGTGTCTAGACTCTGAGACAAAATAAAACAATGACAACAGAGCAATTTTTTTATTAATATTTATTAATGTAACCTGTAGGATCTACTTGTAAAAGGCATATGTTCATAACACTGGCTCACTCGCCGCCGCACACATAGCAATGTCATGCGTCCACTCTCGCCCTCGGCTCGCGTATAACTAAACGCAGCATCCCATGTGACGTGCGGCCGAGACAGTGTATATCTATTTATGTATAGATACCTACTACCACAAACACTACATAACCATTTTACGCTTCTTTTGTATAAATTGTCATGTTTTTACGTTTTTATTGAGATATTAAAGCTGTGTTGAGTGAAAGACTTCAACGCTTCTTTTGATTAAACATAAAAAAAACATATATGATTATGCCGAACGAACACACGAGAGACGAATTATTTGGCTGAAATTATTCTTGACGTCTGTCTCTTACTAAACGTGACCTCAATTTTTCACGTTGTTTAGGATCGCCTGGGAATCTTTAATAAAAAAAAATAGGATAATTATTTATTGCACTCCTTTATTAATTAATAAAATATAAAACTATAGCGACTCCTTAGATTTTTGTTCTGTGATGAGGTGCATTTTGTAGGGACAAAGTTAATAATTCTAATCTAAAATATGCTATGATTTTACACAGGATTCGTTAATTAATCAACAGAATCTGCGTAAAAAAGAATATTCCGACATTTTTCTTTATTTTATAGCTGTTATTTCGGCAATTTTTCACTGAAAATTAAGTCATTTTTGAGACCCGTCACGTGTCATGGTCTAAACGAGACTGATCGCCCAACTAATGCGATTTGTGATTTTGCATTAGTTGGGAGGGTGCCATTTTTTCCGTCTGATTGTGTGTCCATGTAATTATTACGTCAATGAGCAAAAAGCTTACTTTTGAGTTACCAAAACTTTGACTCGATGTACCGGCGTCTGTTGGTTTCGGTGAACTGTCAAATGTTTGTGGGTGACGGGAAATCAGTGTTGCCACCTAAAAATAATATTGCCAACCAAATCTGTACTCAAACTACCGAAATAATACAAGTGGCTCTTTCAAAACCTGGCTCTTTCATGCCACTTCTCCCCTATTGATAGATGATAATCATGGAAACCTCCATCCCTCCCTGCCAATGATTATTTAGGCATATATATTTTTCCAATTTCTTTTGTTCGTCTTCCGTCTAACAAACTCATGCGCATGTTGCATACAACTGTATGATTACATTGCGTCAATCAATACCAATACCATTTCACTGCTCCACCCTGTCTGATAGCTGCCCTAGATAAATCTACCTATTTACATAAGGGGAGACTCACGACCCAACCGCAAGTAGCGTAAGTATATTCGTTATTCCAAGATTCTTACGCCCTTTCGTTTTTGAGCAGTGGTGCGCACGCGACTGCGTACAGTACGGTTGTATGCGCATCACGTGACCCCACTGACCCCCACGCCACCCTCCTTCGTGTTGAAGCATCCCTCTTACCATTAGCACCCCTTAGAAGGGGCTTTATGGGAGTGGTGCATAAAAAAATAATACTTACATATAATATCGCATCTATGTAGATGTCGATGTCGGTCGGGTTATTCTTGATATAAAACTGGGCTTGGTTGGACATTTTGAGTGCCAAAGACGGCAAATGACATTGACGGAAAACTGTGTTCAATACGGTACGATGTCATTTGCGAGTTGAGACTAATTTAATGAGTGTGTATTAAACAGTTAGTCAGATGATAGTACAACTTTTCAATTTTCTACCTACATGTCTAATAAACAACATCGAGAGAAAACGTCGCAATGTTAAAGCATTATTAGTACTAAGTACACCTTCCAAAATTATAAATTTTACCCGTATTTTTTTAAACAATAGCTTGATTTTTTATACAGCACTACAAAGAGTATTAAGTGTCATCCAGCAGCACTTTTTTTTTGTAAAAGAACATGGTTGACGTAAAAATTTGAAAAAATCAATAGGCTAGAGGAGTCAAGGGCTGCACTTGTTCCGGCGCGCGCGTGTCGTTCACCCCTCGTAGGGTGCGCCGGAGTGCGCGATCGCCGCGATACGGGGTCACTGCCCTGGGGATAGTTTACTTTGTAATATTAGGGTGGCACGGCATTACTTGCTTTGCTTTGCAAATGTTATCGTATTTACAAAACTTTGCCAAAGGAGTTAGCGCTATGTGCATTGTGCAGTGTATTGTCTAGTTTTGCCGAGCGGCGAGCTCATCGACAGTAGGTATAATCTTAACGCTAGACTCGTATCAATAATAATCAACTCTTCGTAATCACAGATACAGTCGTCATTTCGTTTTCAGAGGACAAATTTGACATTAAGTACATTATAACCATTGATCTGGAAATGTATACTGTACTGTAGTAAATACTAAGTGTCTAAATCCTAATTAAGTCCAATCTTGAAATAATATATTGGACATTCAAATACGTCTGTTATTTATTTCACATAAAAATAGTATGCCTACAATCAAGGGTGGACTCATCCCCAGAAATGTGTTCCATCACTCTTATGTGAATTAAATAAAGATTCGGTACCTATTTACGAGAGGATTTATATTTTTCACTTACTGGACTTTTACCAGACCATAATTACAATTACTTGTCTAGTATCTATTGTAAGTAACTTTTTGTTTTGGTCTGGGTCGATTTGTGTCAGACACCTAATTTTTAATCTATTTACTTTTATTTATTTTGAAGTTCATCCTTGTTAAGTAAACATATACTTTTAACGGTACACCTACTGCCTTTTTGCAGAACTATATTTTGGTCGAATGTTTCATCCCGCCGAATTTTCACTTCACAGGATTTTTATCCCTCTGTAGTCATACATTTTTCATAATTCTTGCAAATATCATCCTATTGATTAGGTTAGGGAGGTAAAAATAATTCTGCAATGATTTAGTAAACCCCTTTTAACCCCTATGTCATTAATAGTCATTATGAGAATGATGTAAAGGTACATGCTTCAATTTCCTAGAGTGTACCATTCCCATCCATTTTGAAGATTGATACTCTTAAGTAATTTTAGTATTTCTGGCACAGGTTCCTCGGAAGAGTCCAGCGAGTTCAAGAGACCGCGATGAAGTGAACCAGTGACAAACTACTTAATGATGTGATTCCCTTAATTTTAATATAAATTTTAACTAATACATATTAATGTATGTTTAATTAGTCATTTAGGTTTAAGCACTATGCTAGTTAGATATAAGAAGTGATGAAATTTATGCAATATGAAATTATAGAGTTTATTGAATTAATCTGTGTTTTATTTGTTCCTATTTTGTGTGTAATCGATACAATGTATGTGTGGCCTCATGGACAAAGAAACAGAGGCCGTCTAAAAGCACGGTAGAAAGACGAAATAGAGACCATTGCATCAAGAAATTGGTTACCTGGCAAAAAATCGCGACGAGTGGTAATCTTTGGATGAGGCCTTCACCCAAAGAGGGGTCCAGGTGGCAGGCATATCAGACTAAAATAACATATATCACAACTGTTTCTAATGTAAATTTGCCGGGTAAGTAATATAAGATATAAGAACTTATACTATAATATTCATATAATATACGCTCATATGGTATAAGCTTGTTTTGTATACCGTTCGAGCTGTATAACGAACGTTAGATATAACATCAAAATATCTATTTTTGTTAAGTATAACGTTATTGAAGTATAATATCATTGTATATAACGATCATAACGTATAACGTTCATAATATCTCAGATTTATAATGTATATTACTCAATACATCTAACACCAAAATGCATAATGCTCGTATAGAATAACCGCCTGCACATTCGCTTTAAAATTTTAATATATGTACCTCCATGCAAGCAAGTATTTTGACGCTACGCTCGCTTCGCTCGCTCCGCTATCCATGGTCATAAAACAAACCTAACCTAACCTACAGTTTTCGGTTTTAGACCCACATTCCATTTTGTCGCAGTTCTTCCAGACGGTATACTCGTATTTGCCAGAATTTTATCTGCCATTATCAATTGTGTGCATCCTTATGCAATAGTTTGCTGTTAAATTTTAATATACCTCCATACAAGCAAGCATTTTGACGCTCCGCTCGCTTCGCTCGCTCCGCTATCCATGGTCATAAAACAAACCTAACCTAACCTACAGTTTTCGGTTTTTGACCCATATTCCATTTTATCGCAGTTCTTCCAAACGGACTCTTACTTGCCAGAATTTCATCTGCCATTATCAATTGTGAACATACGTATGCAATAGTTCGCTGTTAAATTTTAATGTAGGTACCTCCATGCAAGCAAGCATTTTGACGCTCCGCTCGCTTTGCTCGCTCCGCTATCCATGGTCATAAAACAAACCTAACCTAACCTACAGTTTTCGGTTTTTGACCCATGTTCCATTTTAGGGGCATAAGGGTAGCAGTTATAACCTATTTAGTATATCATACGCTATTATATTTTCTAATCATTATACGAAAAGAAAGTATATACTATGATCGATATACGTTATGTATGTTATATCAACTAAATTTAGAGTATTTGAGTGTTATATAAAAAATCATTCTACAACATGAGTCTTATGCTAATTGACCGTTATTCCTAATAAAAATATTGATTTTGATGTTATAGCAAAAGTTTATTATATCTTGTGAACGTTATTAATATGAAATTATATATTATGTAGTTATATCTCATGGGACGCACCCAAATTTGCCAATGGAAAGGTTATTTAATTTTTATTTTTTTATGTGTGGCCTAGCATTACACTAGTAGGTAACTAGGCTTGGGACTTTTCACTGCTCGCCGTGATTGTCCAATCCATGGAGTCGTCATATGATAAAAATATATATTCAAAGTCAAAGTCAGTCTAAAAATTTCATGTTTTAATAAATTTCATAATTTATGTTGGTACATTTTTAATGGGTATGTTATAATAGTTTGCAATCAATTTTATCATAAATCTATGGGTAATTTCATTTTGACGACGACGCGTTTGGTTCGGTTTGTAGACACCTGTCTACTGAGCCGGCGGTTCCGGGTTCGAATCCCGGCCACAGCAAATATTTGTGTGATGAACTCGAATATTTGTGTGATGAACTCGAATATTTGTGCTTGGGTCATGGTTGTTCTATGTATTTAAGTATATATTTATCTGTATAAGTATGTATATCGTCGTCTAGTACACAAGTACCCATAACACAAGCCTTCTTGAGCTTAATTTGGGACTAGATCGATTTGTGTGAAGTTGTCCGATATTTTTTTGTTGTCCTTTTAACTGTTCCCCCCGCACATTCTAAATTTTATTCCAATTCTTTTACTGTCCAAGCCGTTCTGCTATGGAACTCGCTCCCAGTTGAATTGCGAAGTGCTAATTCCCTGTCTATATTTAAGAATAAGATTAAAGAACATTACCTATCTCTCGAACAATAAAATTGATTGTATTGCGTTGTGTTATATAAGATTCTTATATATGTCTATTGTCTATTTATATTATTGTATATATATATATGTATGTATGTGTAAGTTTATGTATATCTATTTATGTATGTGTATATTTACCCATATGCGTACTTGTTTTCTGTTAGTATCTAGTTATGTGCTCCCTTCGCCTTTAGCTGCACCTACTCTGTATTAAGTTAAAATTTTCATCAATTTCACTGCCCAAAGGTTGTCTGGAAGAGATCGCTCTTTAGCGATAGGACCGCCTGTTGTCTACCGTTATTTATAAATTGTATTTATCTTGTTTCCTTTTGTAAACTTTTTTGGTGTGCAATAAAGTATTGTTGTATTGTATTGTATTGTATACTTAGTGGTCACAAATTATGCATCCTTTTTGATAGGTACTTGTGTTGTGACAGACTACTCGTACTGACAACTTTTCGCAACTTAAAATTAAGAAACATTTTGAGTACTTTATAAAGTGTCACTTTTGATTGAAGACCGTTACAATAATTACTGTTTTAATTTAAAATGAATAATTTTACGCCTGGCAAAATTGAGCGATTATGACATTTAATAAAACATTTAATTTTTAGACTGACTTTGAATATATTTTTTATCATATGACGACTCCAAGGATTGGACAACCACGGCGAGCAGTGAAAAGTCCCAAGCCTAATAATAACTATATCCCGGTGTATTCGGTGTAAGAATGAGTTGACGCTTACTGTTGGTCTGATGTCAAATCATTCATACACCGAAAACCCCAGGGTATGATGATTATCAATTCTTATGTTATGATGACACCGATACCTTAGGTCACACATACTAATTACATTTTTTTTCCAGTGAAATTTAAACCCTAACGTTGTGCACTAACATCCTAATTGCAACAATTTTTTCCAAAAGTTAGTACGAACTCAGGGATCAACTTGTTAATTAATTAACTGGGTGTTACATCCAATACAATCCTTATCCTACACTGTCCTAGCAGAGGCACCTTTTTTTGACATACGAATGCAACAGGAAATAATGTAATTGGAATGATATTTCCAACTCCGACAGACATTATCTGGGGCTGTCTCTTCTGTTTTAGACTATAGTAAAAAAATATATAATGGCTTTCTCATTATTATAATTTTATCTATAATATACAAAAATGTATCAAGATAGTTTGTTTTTAGTATGTATGGAAAAACTAGCAGTATACATTATAAAAACAATAAACACTTCCCAAAATTCTAATTTAAATCCTATGAAGTATGATTTTAAGGTTATTTCCACATTAGAAAATGAAATAACCTGTATTGAATATTGGTAATATTATTTAGAAAATAAAGATGTGAAATATATGAAACAACAATGTTTTTCCCAAAAGAAGAACAAGTTAGAATATCTTATAATAACATTGCTTATTGTTATGAAATTTATCTCGCAGACGGTGTTGTGCCGAACAATATCAACCGTAGTAAAATGATAAAAAACTCACCTAAATAAACCTCGAACAATTACACGTATCACAATTTATGCAACACTTTCGCTTTTAAGTCTTAATGGGTCATCAAGATATAATTACAACGGTAAATACGATAATGGATATCAGCTGATTGCAAATAGCTGAAAATAGTGAAAATGTTTACAAGCAAAACGTCAAATCGCTTACAAAAAAGCTCGCTAGTGGGCGCTACTTTGCATGACGTGATCGATGTTTTCGAAAATAAACTTGGAATTTTTCGTAATCGCCCTCTGTGCTGGGCGTATTTAATTATAAAATAATTTTGCCGGAGCATTTTGGTAAGTAATTTGTTTGTTATCATGCTTTTCTCTATAATAATTTCTCGCTGAAAGCACTATCCCCCCTCAGGCTGCGGGGTGATTTCCCTTTCCATGCGAATGCGAAAGGAAATTCACACCGCGCAGACTCGTACAAAATGGCGACCCGAAGTTATGAAGTCGATGCGGTTCACTCGCTTTTACCGATCGATATTAATGGAGGATTCGGAGTTTTCGGGGTCTCTTGTGCACTGCACATATTTAGTGAATACGGCCTCCAGTTTAGTGAAAAAGTCCTAAAAAGTGTTGTTTTAAAGCTGTTACATCACTGTGAATTTGCGAGGCTTCTAATAGGATTGCGAAATGTGTTTCAAATCACGCAGGTGCGTACGCAGCCGTAGTCTTAATATTCTATCTGAGCCTGCTCCAACGGCGCGAGTTTCCTTCATGATGGCCATTCATTTAGGCTTATCCTTTACGCCGCCGCAAAAGAGTTTGTGTCATTCGTCTTCAATTTTGACCCGTCTGGACCACCATGCATCGCACCTAAACAAAACATTATCTGAAAATTAAATGCGTCATTTGCGACACAGCTCGAATGCATATTACACGGTCGAATAGGAGTAAATACAAGCTGTGTGAATCTTACAGCTCGAATGGAAATGACACAGCTTGATGCAATCATTATTGGGTCAAAATTAGTTGCAACCGGCAAATAACGAGTGGCTTTTGATTCATTTTATTCTTTTAGCATGACGAGCTTGAGTATTGATTTTCCGTAGTCTAGCTAGACGAGTCCACAATTGATAGTTAAGGATCGTCTAGTACCTACATTGGTCTGGGGATTTCACTGATTGAGATGCAAATAGAGTTTCAGATTTTTTCATTGATGTATCAGCCCCATATAAATGATGATTACAATCAGATTGCCTGAATGAATAAAAAAAGGTATTTTAGTATTTAGTAATGGTTACTCAGACTTTAGAGATGTATTTTTTTTTGTAATTAGGGAATTAGACGGAATTTTTTATTCTAATAAGAATTATAAATGCAGTCAAGAAGTCTGAAGAATATTTTAAGATCATACATATGTTAGCCAAATAGGTGCATGTCTTGTCTCAAAAGACAGCATATAATTATAAGTTAAATTATGTGAAATAATTAATCATGATTTACTGCACATGCCAAGAAAACTACGGAATAAATATTCTTCACTCTAAAACTTTACAGTTTTTGGATACAGTTGGTCTCTTCGAGGTAACCTTTAAGTAGTCAGTTGGACAAACAAGCAAATATATTGCAAATAACTCCTATAATGTAGACAATTTATGTCAGAGAATGTCTGTTCAAATATGTAATAAGAATAAATGGCTGTGGCTTAGTGTAAAGATTATTCATTTGAATAATGGTTTTAGTTTTCCTGTAGCACTGTCTACTTTATTAAATTAAAGATTAAATATACACATATTGGGGTATGCATTATGTGTATAATATATATTATATGGTATATATTATATGTAGGGTGTGTAATGTTTTGCATAACAACAATTTGCGAATTTTCATTTTGCATAAAACTAATTGCATAATTTCAACCTGCATAAGTGATCATATAGCATAAAAACAAAATGCATACAAACTAATTGCATAATTTCGAAAATTATAATAGTTTAATTACATAATAATGTATTTGCATAATAGACAAATAGCATAATAGTCACTTTGTATACTATACCATTGTCATATCATACTTTTTTCATAAAAACTTAAAGCATAAATGTTGTCCAAATTCTTCCCCATTGCTGAGCCAAATTAGGAGCAGTTACCTTTTAAGGGTCATAAAAAAAACTATATCTCTGGGAGCAGTTTCGTTTTTAGGGTCATAAAAAAAAATAACCCTAACCTACCTATCTCTTGGAGCAGTTTCGTTTAAGGGTCATAAAAAAATAACCCTAACCTACCTTTCTCTCGGAGTAGTTTCGTTTTTAGGGTAAAAAATACCCTAACCTACCTATCTCTGGGAGCAGTTACATTTTTAGGCTCATAAAAAAACTAACCCTAACCTACCTGTCTCTTGGAGCAGTTTCGTTTTTAAGGTCATAAAAAAAATTACCCTAACCTACCTATCTTTTGGAGCAGTTTCCTTTTTAGGGTAAAAAATACATAACAATATTTCAGTAGGTAGGTACTCAATAACTTTTTATCCTTTTTTTTTTAGGACTTATTTGATATGATATTTATGCAACTTGATAATTATTTTAGGTGTTTTTATGAGTTTTAATAATAATAAAAATAACCCTAACCTACCTATCTCTTCGAGCAGTTACATTTTTAGGCTCATAAAAAAACTAACCCTAACCTACCTGTCTTTTGGAGCAGTTTCGTTTTTAGGGTAAAAAAAACATAACAATATTTCAGTAGGTAGGTACTCAACAACTTTTTATCCTTTTTTTTTAGGACTTATTTGATATGATATTTATGCAACTTGATAATTATTTTAGGTGTTTTTATGAGTTTTAATAAATATTCTGAATGTATGTTATACCAAGTGGCATTATGACTTATGAACATTATAACTAATGTTATTATGATTATTAATGGTTATGATGTTTAAATATTATGGTTGACAAAATTCTGAATTTTGTTTTTATGCAAGATGTTTATTATTCATTTTGAAAGTAGTTAAATGAAAATATGCTAAAAGTTTTTATGCAACTTGAACCGCACCCGTGTATGTATGTTGGAATACCATAAAACTGTGAAATTATGTTTGTTAACGAATTTATAATTTTCAAGTATGATAGGCTTAGTTTTTGGCAGTGAAAATGTATTTATGAATTATAAAGGTACTATGACTCAATTGCTAATTGAATTAATGTTCAATGAAGGCTCTAATTTTTCACTAATTTCAAGCAGTGTCTAGTGCAAAATAATCCAATGTTTACAAGTATTATGAGTAGATTACAAATTCTTATAAACAATGACACAAAGGTAAATTAAGAAAGAAAAATTGAATGCGATCTACTTCAATCGAAGCGGGGTTTGAACCCGCGACCTCTGCGTTTCCGGCGCATTGCTCTTCCAACTGAGCTATCCGATCGCTACTTCAATCTTTCATCCCTTAATTCTTTACGCTACTGGAGCGCTCTCTGCGTCATATATGTTTTTGAAATGCTTATGCGCATAGCTTCAATTGTAGTAGATCGCATTCAATTTTTCTTTCTTGTTTTACCTTTGTGTCATTGTTTATAGAAATAAAAATGTGGTATTACCACATGAAAAATATAAATCGATAAAAAGATTCTATACAAATAGATTACATATTCGCTATGAAAAGTTATAGGCAGGAAAACATTCATTATATTAGAAAAGTAATGGTAACTACGAGCATCTTCAATATTGTTGAGTTTTAAGAGAAGATATATTGTATGAGATTATTAACCTATTCACTTGGCTATATGAAGCCAGAATACCCACACCTAAAACAGAACTTATATGTAAGCTCACTAGACCTTAGAATTAGAAAATAGTATGTTTAGAAAGACTAATTATTATTTAATTTTGTTTTCATTTATATAGTATATAAGCCCGGTGTGATCTAATCCTCAACCAAAACTCACACCTGAAAGGGGCTCCAATGGTCCTGGTCAAGAGCAGAGACGAAGACTACATCATGAACTCTGCAGTCAGCACGGAATCTATGGACATGGCGGAAGAGGTAATGTTTTTTATAATGTACAACCGCCATATTTGCAGTTAATGGGTCAATTTAACACATTGTTAAAATGCAATCATGATATCACTACATAGTATTAAGTAAAGTCGCTTCCTGCTGTCTGTCTGTCTGTCCCTATGTATGCTTATGTCTTGAAAACTTCACAACGGATTTTGATGGTTTTTTTTTTATAGATAGAGTGATTTAAGAGGAAGGTTTATATGTATAATACATGCATAATATAGGAGAGAGACTTTTCATTTAGTAACTAGACTAGACTGACAAACTCATATCACTAGGCTAGGCTCTTACTTTACTTATTAATTTACCAACTGAACATTAGTGGTTTCGTTGATTTATACACTAAAAGAGGGGAAAAAAACGATTTCATTGTATCCCACACACTTCAATCAATTTAATATTGTCAACTATCATGCTGCTGGTAAACTTGAGGTTGAGTCAAATTGCTTGTTAATGGGTTCATGAAGAACCCTGATTTCTTAATTCAGTTCTCTAAATTAAGTAATTATCTCCTACTGTGTTATGTTTTTACAATTTTCTTCAAGGGAGTTCATGTTAACTCTATTCTGAAAGTAGTGTAAGCCGATTCAAAGTATGTATAAGAGCTACAGTTAATCTGTAATGTGAATTGGCAGGACATGTCGCAAGTAGACGGGTGCGGGCTCAGTGGCGCGTCGGATGACGAGGACGAGTGCGTGTCGTCGCCCGCCGGCTCCGCCTACGACGACGGCGCCGACATCATGAAGTCCGCGCTCAGCGACGAGGTCACCAAGCAGCTCGCCGCGGCCGGTGAGTGCACAGCAGTAGACGGTGCGGACTCAGCGACGCGTCGGATGAAATGTCTACAAAGTTGACTAAGGTTGAAGACTTGGTTACGGCTAAAGTTTGAAAACTCTTAGCTTATGGCATCATGTGATCCTCATAACAAGAGGATCTATAGCAGCTGTAGTGGCGGGAGGGCCTTCTTTGTACAGCACAAGGAGAAATAAGTATTAGAAGACATATATTTTTATTTTGTGCCTATTAATTCTCATCTTATTATATCAACACAGTTACTTGTTTTCAATGCAGGCCCAGTAGGCATGGCCGCGGCGGCAGCCATCGCGTCGTCGAAAAAGCGCAAGCGGCCGCACTCGTTCGAGACAAACCCCTCCGTTAGAAAACGCCACCAGAACAGACTACTTAGAAAACTTAGGGTAAGCAACATGATCTTTTAACTTGAGAATTCAGAAATTTGCCACCAAAAAGGCGCCCAATTAAATGGAGTGATATTAAAAAAGACGTAATCATTTCGCGTTCACAAAACGGAGAAAATAAGACGAGAGCCTAACAGGAAAAAATGAATAGAATGACGGAACAACACTTTATACATATGAAAATATATTATTTTGTAAGAAACATGAACCTAAAATTCCACGGTCAAACTGACCACTGATTTTGTGGACATTGTTTTACCAGTAAGAAATGTAAAGTTCGTGATAAATTAATAAATAATAATAAATATTAAGAGCAGACCTTGGATAAACCTTATGTTGATATCTCAAAAGTTTAGACTTTTTACCATTTATAAAAAGGGTCTGCCCGAATCTGCCTTTGGAATACGCAGAAAAACTGCAGAAATTATTTCCGACCCGACAAATTCTTTCGTTTTTAACTAGATATCTGTATTTAGTTTTAGACCCAGGAAAACTGAAGAATTTGTGATGACTTCACCTGTAGCATAACTGTCATACGCGTCTATTTCTCGCGCGAGATAATTACCCGTCTATTTCTATGCAGTAATGTGAGAGAGTGACGGGTAGCGCTATGTCGCGCGACAATAGTCGCGAAGCATAATTGTGCTAGACGGGCTGACATTCCTCATCCTCACCCTCCATTACGATTACGATTTTCCATTCATCCCATAGCAAACAATAGAAGAATTCGCGACGCGCGTCGGCCAACAGGCCGTCGTGCTGGTGGCCACGCCGGGCAAGCCCAACACCTCGTACCGCGTGTTCGGCGCCAAGCCGCTCGAGGACGTGGTGCGCAACCTGCGCTGCATGATCATGGAGGAGCTCGAGAACGCGCTCGCGCAGCAGGTAACACGCCACACGCATGCGTGCCGAGTGCAGTGACGCTTCAGTAATGTGCTCGTTAGGCGCGCACGAGTTTAGCTTTTGACACAGCCTATGCACACACCACAGACAACCCCCACTAGACGGAGCATGTAAGGCGACCCGTGCGCACCAACGATATGGTACGGCAGAACATTAAAGTATCAACACGGCGGCCACCGTTTAGTTGCGTCCTTGTTTAGGATCCATGCGTACGTCAACGAAAAAAGAAATTAAATAAATAACGTGGTAAATTTTACTGTTAAGTGGTGTAGAGAGACCTCATAAACATGGACGCAACTAAACGGTGGCCGCCGTGTTGCTACTTTCATGTTCTGCCGTACC
This sequence comes from Apotomis turbidana, assembly GCA_905147355.2. NCBI lineage: Eukaryota > Metazoa > Arthropoda > Insecta > Lepidoptera > Tortricidae > Apotomis > Apotomis turbidana. The sequence goes on along the minus strand of LR990283.1, from coordinate 24,270,189 downwards.
ATATCGTTGGTGCGCGCGGGTCGCCTTACATGCTCCGTCTAGTGGGGGTTGTCTGTGGCACACACATACACACAAAGGATAGGAAGGGAGACGCGGAGACGCTCACTAAGTTTCTTTAGGATCGATTCTGCTTTTGACACACATACGAGTACACACTTTTGAATGACAATAAAGATGTGGGTCGCTAGGGCCGCTAAGGATAGGATTTTTCTACGCCCAGATTCCCAGAAACATGAAACACATTTTCAAGACACAACAGGAGGGTGCCAAATGAAGCTTATTGGTAAGCCCATATCGACCCTTTGTCAACTCATTTTACAACACACGCATTAGGCTGCATATGTGCAGTGGCGCTTCAGTAAGAGTTGTCGTTAGGATCGCCAGATTTCAGCTTTTATTTACCATGACCCGCAATCGAAGGAAATTACTGACCTAGAATGGTCCTAGGTTCTTTTGTTTACATGACACACGCGCATACGAAATCGAGTGGGGAATGAGGTTTATTCAGTCCAAGTGTGCATTTAAGTCGGATTCAGCTTAATTACGTAAGTATAAACCGCTTAATACAATAATTATGTCTCAAGAAATGTTTAATAAGATTATTGCTGACCTTTACGGATTCGGCTTTTCTGTCTCAGACATAACTACGCACAATGTTGGTGGTTTATAAGTTTAGCGCACGCACACGTACCAAATAACCTAAGATGCTTTAAAAAAATATTTATTTATTTAAACTTTATTGCACATAACAAAAGTCAGTACAATTGGCGGACTTAATGCCAAATGGCATGGTCTACCAGTCAACCATAGGGCCAAACAGAGATACTAGAAGTGGGTGCATATCAGAAATCTGATGGTACAAAGAGCACCTAGGATACAAGTAAATACAAAATATATATTACTGTTTATATAAAAATACACTTTTTTGTGTTAGGTTATTTCAGTGATTATTTGGTCCGTGGTTGTTTCTGAACTCAAGTTTGGCGAATGGTGATGCTTTCATGTGCAATACGTATTTTTGGGCGTTGTTTAAAAGCATTGAATTGAAGAAGAGTGGTAGATAATGGTAAACTTTGACACACTTCCTGAATTTGGCAGTAAGTAAATCACTGAATGGTGCAAGATTTATAGAAATAAATGCTAATACACAATTTCGTTTCGCTATAGATAGCATCTGTTACCCTTTTAACAACGCACCACAGTGATTTATTTTTTGAGTCATTCGACCTGTTCCTGAAACTTTAGCAATTCATACATATTTACTTTTGGAGATGAAGAAAGAAATTTTAATGAACTAATCCCTAAATAGCTGTTTAGATATTCGGAATTTACCAATGTCCTGACAATATAAACATTTTCCTTTTTGTACAATGGGTGTGCAATTTTGTTTTTTGTCCAGAATCGATTTTATGACTTCCAAATTATTGCCAAACCTTGAGTTGTGTTTCCTAACCAATTACCTAATCAATATAAAGCTAGTTAGATAAACAACTTTCGATATTAAGTTCAGTATGTTAATTAACTGAAGTTTCGAGACGGAGAGAAATGTCTTACACTATTTAACGGTTCCTTTTGAGACATTGCTCATTACCGCATCCAAATTGGTGAATATTTCGAAATTAGATGTGATTATCGTTACATAGTTCATTTTTTTTTCAACCTTTTCACTTCTTCTATTCCACATCTGCAGTATTTCAAGTCATGGTTGATTAAAATACTCAGTTACGTCACAGTGGACTCGCTGATGAATCACGTATAAAATAAAATATTGTTTGTTTTTTTGGTGAAGCCGAATGTAATAATTGATATCTCAGAAAGAACCGCATGAGCATCTATCAATATGTATCGGCTTCGAATCTAGCTGGGGTATTTTAGCACAATCGAGGAAATATGGTTTGGCCTACGTTTGGAGCGTTTTCAAACTGTTTTTAAACGCAAGATTAAGTCTTTTACATGTGACAGTTCCATTACGTCATGTTGCAATACGCAGTTAAAAAGCGGCAAGCGGTGACAGGTGGTAGTGACAGTTGGGGCCTGGTCTCTTGCTCTACTGCTGCTGTTGCTGGTCTTGGCTACAGTTCGCCGTTACCGCTGATGTCCTGGTCGAGCCGTAATATTGTGTTAAACTGGGCCGAATCATATTTTGCGGAAGCTTTCTAACAACTTCGCATTTTATTTTCCACAATATGAAAATAATGATTGCGATAAAATACCAGCTACTTTCGTGGCCGCCAACGACCTGCATGCCCGGTCGCTGATCAGCGAATTCGATAAACATAATAACGAGCCGCAGTTCGGGGTGGGCGCGGGGCAGGCGCCGCCGCCGCCGCAGGACGACCCGTCGCTGTTCGAGCTGCCGCCGCTCATCATCGACGGCATCCCCACACCCGTCGAGAAGATGACCCAGGCCCAGCTGCGCGCCTTCATCCCGCTCATGCTCAAGTACTCCATGGGTGAGTGTGTCCTACCGCAGGACGACCCGTCGCTGTTCGAGCTGCCGCCGCTCATCATCGACGGCATCCCCACACCCGTCGAGAAGATGACCCAGGCCCAGCTGCGCGCCTTCATCCCGCTCATGCTCAAGTACTCCATGGGTGAGTGTGTCCTACCGCAGGACGACCGTCGCTGTTCGAGCTGCCGCCGCTCATCATCGACGGCATCCCCACACCCGTCGAGAAGATGACCCAGGCCCAGCTGCGCGCCTTCATCCCGCTCATGCTCAAGTACTCCATGGGTGAGTGTGTCCTACCGCAGGACGACCCGTCGCTGTTCGAGCTGCCGCCGCTCATCATCGACGGCATCCCCACACCCGTCGAGAAGATGACCCAGGCCCAGCTGCGCGCCTTCATCCCGCTCATGCTCAAGTACTCCATGGGTGAGTGTGTCCTACCGCAGGACGACCGTCGCTGTTCGAGCTGCCGCCGCTCATCATCGACGGCATCCCCACACCCGTCGAGAAGATGACCCAGGCCCAGCTGCGCGCCTTCATCCCGCTCATGCTCAAGTACTCCATGGGTGAGTGTGTCCTACCGCAGGACGACCGTCGCTGTTCGAGCTGCCGCCGCTCATCATCGACGGCATCCCCACACCCGTCGAGAAGATGACCCAGGCCCAGCTGCGCGCCTTCATCCCGCTCATGCTCAAGTACTCCATGGGTGAGTGTGTCCTACCGCAGGACGACCGTCGCTGTTCGAGCTGCCGCCGCTCATCATCGACGGCATCCCCACACCCGTCGAGAAGATGACCTAGGCCCAGCTGCGCGCCTTCATCCCGCTCATGCTCAAGTACTCCATGGGTGAGTGTGTCCTACCGCAGGACGACCGTCGCTGTTCGAGCTGCCGCCGCTCATCATCGACGGCATCCCCACACCCGTCGAGAAGATGACCCAGGCCCAGCTGCGCGCCTTCATCCCGCTCATGCTCAAGTACTCCATGGGTGAGTGTGTCCTACCGCAGGACGACCCGTCGCTGTTCGAGCTGCCGCCGCTCATCACCGACAATATGAAACTTCAAATAGCTTATTTTATGAGAATACCTTCCTACTACATATAAGAACACTATTTGTAAAGTTGTTGACCTAATACTTTATTATGAACATCTGTATGTGAAATTTTAAGTCAAATCCAACGAACGCAATTCTAAGTTCCATCAAGAGAATTCTGTCTCAAGTAGTAGCAAAAGTTTAAGGTTTTTATAACTGGCGGAGTGACTTTAACCGATATATTCGTGTCATAAGTGCGCGGCAAGCCGGGCTGGGGCCGCGAGTCGACGCGGCCGCCGTGGTGGCCCAAGGACCTGCCGTGGGCCAACGTGCGCATGGACGCGCGCTCCGAGGACGAGAAGCAGAAGGTACCTCTCAACTATAGTAGATTACATGAAACAACTAAACTCATTTCAATTCTCAAGATTTGACACGGTTGCTGCAGGAAGATTTATGTACCTAGTAATATTTCTTCCTTGCACAACACTAAGTTTATGAATGAATTATATTGAAAACGTATTAAATTAATTTTTAATTTAAGGTGTACATAATTATGTATTTGCTTTTGACGCGGGTAAAGTAATAATTTATTTTTGTAATTAAGAAGGTTAAAGTAATTTTAATTATCATAATTTTTCATGTAATTTATCACCTAGTTTACTTTTGACGAAGCATTACCGCGGAAATATTACAAATGTTTGGAAATCTTGTGTACCTATTATAATTTTGTGTTAATGTTATTACTATTGTACCAATGAATGTTAATAGCATATTGTATTCAATGACGATGCAAAAGTGGTTCCATTGAATCCCAATTGATTAAACAATTCTTTATCTTTTTTTCTTTATCATTACCCCACCAAAATAATAGTGATACGGGGTAAACAGCAACAAAGAAGTCGGTTTCTTAATCGACTAAATTATTCAGCGTAACAAAAGGAGCGGATATTTTGGTTATGTTTATTTAATGTAGGTAAATTAACGCCACATTTTTTATTGAAAGACCGATACCGGGTTCGAGTCCTGGTGTGGACCACGTATGAGCGCAATTAAATTTTTCTTTGCGTGTTGATCTTTGTATCTATATAGCAAAAGGAGCGGATGCGCTGAGACGGCCAGCGTCCACGCTGCCCTGAGATAGGGAAGGGATAAAACATAAAACAAGTCAGTGATTTTAGTGCGCCCACACTACATTTAGTTTTGAGGTATATCTGGAGTATCATAAATTTATACATGCGTAGAGAGAGAGTAGGATTCGAACATACTCTTTCAAAGCAAAATTGATTTCCAAATACGGTTTGAGTGAAACGGCGGCCTTTAGCCTAGTTAAATTCTCTTCTTTACACTTCAATTTTGAGAAAACATAGATCTTCCATGTGGCATATGAAACATATCGGAAGTAAATCCAGTCATAGGGTCAATTTACTTTGATCCTTTGACCAGACAGTACCTTAAACGTAATATTAATACTTATTTGTATGCTAAACTAACTCTTTCGATACAGATGTCATGGACGCACGCATTGCGACAAATTGTGATCAACTGCTACAAGTACCACGGGCGCGAAGATCTCCTGCCCGCGTTCACAGAAGACGACGACACAAAACCCACGCAACCCGTAAGTTGACCCACTCTCCCATCTATATTTCTTTCATCTCCCATCTCCTCTATTTTAGATTACGATCCAACTATTGAAGGAGGTTTTTCCCCGGGGGCTACAGTATGCGGTCCTTATAGAGGGGAGTAAATAGGTTCTTAACCACTTGACCGTCCAGCCCGCGAGACTATTTTCCTGTTAACCGTCCGGGTTTTTTTTAGCGACGCACGCCCCGCGCTGCTCATTCTCAACTTTCTACAAAACTAGCGTACACTGCCATCTATATTTTTTACAGCAAACTATTTGGTTAAGTTACGTTGTTGTATCAAGATAATTAGTAAAAAATGCTGAAACATTCCACTAGATGCCACTATAATCAATGTCCCTCCTTCCACATCTTGGGATAGTAAGGTATCCGCGGACGGTTAGGAGTATATTGGTGTTGGATACAGTACGATTAAAATCAGTTAACACTTCGGCCAACGTCGGTAATTGTCGTGAATCCCTCATCTCTCACATAGAGTTATCAATTTACAGATATGACCGATTTACAAAATTCTTATCGTATTTGATAGGGTATACTTCCGAGATGGTCCCATGTAAATTTTATCAAAATCGGTCAGGCAGTTTATGAAATATCAACAAAAATCGGTTTTTTAATTTTTTAATTTGGTGATTATTATTAATTATTAATCCGACGTAATATCGTAGGTACTACTTACATCAAACAGTAAAATATTGACTTATACAGTGAAACTTGTATAAGTGGGACCTGGATAAGTGAGAAACCTCCATAGCTGGAACTCATCTGCCGTCCCCACGCTTTACCACTGAATTACCTCTGTTAGTGACAAAACAGACCTCTATAACTGGGATTCGTTTTTTCGATTATGTCTTCATAATTACCTCCATAACTGAGACAGCGGGCGTAGTTAACCTCTATTATTGAGACTAAATTTTAAGTTAAATACTTTTAATAAATGGTTATCTTTGAATTTAAAGATTTCGACCTCTATAACTGCGATAATGTCAATCCATTACCTCTCTAACTGGGACTTCATTTTATTTCAAAACGCGAGACAGTAAAAGCACTATTCTTTTGCACAACAATGTTGAAATATCAACATTATACCTAAGATTAAATTTATATTAACTAAAAATAATATCTTAATAGCTGACCCCTAAAAAAGGACATTATAAAAAAGTGTTAATATTTCTTGTTTATGAGGTACCTTTTTATTTCTGCCAACGATTATAATTCATGTATAATCATTATGAAATACACCACCTACCTACCTATTTTATTTAATAATCGCACCTCTATAACTGGAATATCCTCTTTTTTACCTCTATTAATGGAACCCTATCTAAATGGGACAGACATTAATCTATACCTGTATATCTGAGACACTGGGTAAGTGGAATACCTCTTTAAGTGAGACAAATTTGCTGGTCCCTTCAAGTCCCAGTTATCCAGGTTTCACTGTATATGTTTTTTATATATTGTATACCTACAAGAATGTTAAAATTCATCTCGCTTCTGCATAATAAATTTCTTAGGTCTACCGGTTAGTAATGTCATCTTGGCAGGTGCTATACATTGCGTTTATGATACTTCAAATTGAATGCTACCTAAAAGAAATCGCGGTAATGTATTTCATGTCACTTCCGTCTCCGGATATAGGCGATGATACCCGAGAAAAGCCGAAGTGTTAACTGATTTTAATCGTACTGTACTATGCTATCGTCGGACGGTCAAGTGGTTAAAGGGTCGGCAACGCGCGTGTTATGCTACTAGCGTCGCAAGCGTCCTTAGGTGGCGGTAACTGCTTAACATCAGGCGGGTCGCATGCTAGTTTACTACCGTCGTAGTAAAAAAAAGGTGCAAACATCGGGATTTCATCACGTGCTAAAAAGGACGTTGCGTCAAGTATGTAACCCTTCGACCTTGACATTTTCTGTTTAGATGCTTTTTAGTACAATATGACTTCAATCTGGGATGATTTTTAGTTAGAACACCGTTCGGTTGGTTATTTGGTTCGACCCCAAATGATTGATTCTTTTTTTTTGTTTAAGGTAAGGGGACCCTTTTATATAATTTACTGTTCAAAAATAACTAGATTTCAATTACAGGATGTCGGCCCTTTCCTATCACAAGGTTGTCAAAAAGTAATTTATTGTTCTCGAAATACAAGTATTTATATATTTATCAAATCATTTCATAATATTCTCCTATCGTTTAGCTTTCTAAACTGCACGATACTAAGGAAGTTTTACTTTTTTCATCATAATGCTACTAATAACATACTACTACTAACAATCGTCGATGGTGAAAACAAATACATTTTACTAACAAACATTTCGTCCAATACTAATCCAAGTCTCCTTTTACGCAACATTCGGAACGCTGCTCTGGATCTGGTAACCCTTACACACTTGCCGGACACACACTTGCCGGACACACACTTGCCGGACACACACTTGCCGGACACACACTTGCCGGACACACACTTGCCGGACACACACTTGCCGGACACACACTTGCCGGACACACTCGCGGCAGATCTCGGCGTGCATGCCGTCGGCGTCGTCCAACTCGTCGCGCGGCTCGCCCGGCCGCGCCGCGCCCGCCGTGCTGGCCTCGCAGCAAGTCTGCATCGACCAGATGACGCTCACCGACGTCGACGTATGTCCCGTTGGATGGACTTTATGACGCCCTTCGATAGTCCATCGCCGATCTGTCATCGCAACACAGTCATAGATTGTTCATGCCTACTGAGTCGGCGGTCCCGGGTTCGAATCCCGGCCGGGGCAAATATTTGTTCTTGGGTCATGGATGTTATCTATGTATGTATCTATATATTATGTATATCGTCGTTTAGTACCCATAGTACAAGCTTTGCTTAGTATGGGACTAGGTCGATTTGTGTAAGATTGTCCCTTAATATTTATTTTATTTTTATTTATTTATTTATATTTATTAACACATTCACTGCCACCGACGCATATCTTCTATTGACAAGCAAAACTCACTAAGTAACAAATACCTACTTAAAACAAAGGTCGTATCTCGGTGTCAAAATCTACTCACTAGATACTAGGTTTTGAAGAGCAGTGACAGAAATTTTAATGAGTTTTGATTGTCACCCGGCGATATATGCGTTGTTCACCTTCATACAAGCTTGTTGCTAGGCCACGCCCACTGGCAGTGAATGCGTTAAGATGAACCGTTATCTTTAACCGAACTTTCGCCGATAGAGAGCAAAACATGCAGTCGCCCTCTTACTTGGGGTTCGAAAGTGACGGCCAGCGTGCCTCGCCCTATCTTGGCGAGCGTATACAGTCCGCGTAATACTTCGCGACTAGCTTAGTTGCATATTCTCTATTTTGTTTCAACTATATTGTGATCCTGAATGTGTTATATGATCGATCGACAGATGTCGCAGTATGCGCCCGCGGTTCTGCAGACTATAACGAACCCGGACGGGTCAGTGTCGCTTGTTCAACTGGACCCGTCGCATCCCATCATCACGCTGCCAGACGGAACCACGGCGCAAGTGGTGAGTGACCCTCCAATAGATGTCACAATCCCGTAGAAGAACTCCATTCAGAAGGAAACGTCATTCCATGTCTGCAGCATTCGCTGTAGAGATTTGCACTGGAACCGCACTGTCTGCGTTCATTTAGATTTTAATTTATTAGAATGCCCCGCCAATGTGGGGAAGAACAGTGGTCTGAGGGCGACTATCAAACAATTTCCCGGAACGCACTTTAATTTATAGATTGTAGAATGCACGAGGCAGGGTTTATTGTTAAATTTCAAAGCCCGAAGCGGTCTCTTAGTTTACGTAATCATACCACATTCTGCTTAGCTATGATGCACTATATGTTTCCAGATCCACAGTGGAGAAGGCGGCGCGAGCGGCGTCGTGCAGACGTTGGACGGCGAGTCGGTGGCCGTCGACCTCAACGCGGTCGCCGAGGCCACGCTCAACCACGACGGACAGATCATACTCACCGGCGAGGACGGACACGGTACATCACTAGCGTCATACAGTCCACAGCGTGCAGACACGTTGGACGGCGAGTCGGTGGCCGTCGACCTCAACGCGGTCGCCGAGGCCACGCTCAACCACGACGGACAGATCATACTCACCGGCGAGGACGGACACGGTACATCACTAGCGTCATACAGTCCACAGCGTGCAGACACGTTGGACGGCGAGTCGGTGGCCGTCGACCTCAACGCGGTCGCCGAGGCCACGCTCAACCACGACGGACAGATCATACTCACCGGCGAGGACGGACACGGTACAACACTAGCGTCATACAGTCCACAGCGTGCAGACACGTTGGACGGCGAGTCGGTGGCCGTCGACCTCGACGCGGTCGCCGAGGCCACGCTCAACCACGACGGACAGATCATACTCACCGGCGAGGACGGACACGGTACATCACTAGCGTCATACAGTCCACAGCGTGCTGACACGTTGGACGGCGAGTCGGTGGCCGTCGACCTCAACGCGGTCGCCGAGGCCACGCTCAACCACGACGGACAGATCATACTCACCGGCGAGGACGGACACGGTACATCACTAGCGTCATACAGTCCACAGCGTGCAGACACGTTGGACGGCGAGTCGGTGGCCGTCGACCTCAACGCGGTCGCCGAGGCCACGCTCAACCACGACGGACAGATCATACTCACCGGCGAGGACGGACACGGTACATCACTAGCGTCATACAGATCACAGACCGTTGAGACATAAAGAAAAAAAAAATGATAATTTCAATTAAAGATGACTGCTAACGACTGCATACCGACAGGTTTTTTCACCCTAGGCCGTAGGCTTCCTGGCTAAGGCAAGACGTAAAACTGTAGACAAATCACGGGCGTCCAAAACCCCAGACCGCTAACGTTATGGAATACTATATGGATCTAGCTACTTTTCGCTATTCCACTCGACGATGTGTTATGGGCTTGAATTCTGGGGCACAGCAGCTGATTGGCAGCGAGTATTTGCTCTCCAAAAACGAGCACTGAGAATAATATCTCATGCGGCACCAGGCACTCCCGCCCGGCAACTTTTTAAAGATAAAAACATAATGACACTCACATCACAATACATTTTTTCATAATTAAGTACGTTCGATGTAATATACATCTCTTTCCACTGGCTACATACAAAAGCACACGTATTGCACAGAAACACGTAAACATGATGTCCACAGCACGTTGTCGGCTAGCAAAGTCGGGTAAAACAATGTCCATAGTGGGGCCAAAAATCTACAATAAAGTACCCGTCAATATCAAAGATATAGAAAATGATATAACGTTCCTCAATGTTTTAAAGAAATGGCTAACAACCAATGCTTTTTACAGCATGGACGAATTTTACCAATTTAATAATTAAATAATATAATAATACCAATAATGTAACTACCTCTTCCAATTTGTATTTAGTAATTAATATTTTTATAATAATTTGTATTTTAAATTTAATAGTAATAGAAATGATGTTTTTATAATGTACCTATTGACTTGTAAAATGTTGACATTTTATCAATAAATGAGTATGAGTATAGATCAATAATCTTGTATATTTCCTCACCAGGGTATCCCGTGTCGGTGTCGGGCGTGATCACGGTCCCGGTGTCGGCGTCCGTGTACCAGTCCATGGTGGCGTCCATGCAGCAGCAGGACGGCGTCTGCGTGGGGCCGCTGGTGCAGGTAGGCCGATATATAAATAACCCTTTTGCTTGAGCGAATCCACTTAGCTTTGCACCCGATGAACAATACTCATTATCTGTATTGTTAGCTGTGGCCACAACTGCCACTTCAAAATGTAAGGCGTTATAAGTGCAAATTACTGTTACACTAAATTAGTCTTTAAGTCAAACGGAATAAGGTTTACTCTTAAACAAAGAGAACAGAGATGTTGGTCACTTCATTGTCATTATAAGCATCGATAGGAACTTCACTGCTCTTTCACTTACGAAGTGACCAACATCTGTGTTCTCTTTGTTTAAGAGTAAACCTTATTTCGTTTGTTTTAAAGACTAATTTAGTGTAAAAGTAATTTGCACTTATAACGCCTTACATTTTGAAGTGGCAGTTGTGGCCACAGCTAACAATACAGATAATGAGTATTGTTCATCGGGTGCAAAGCTAATGGGATTCGCTTAAGAAATGGGCTTCGAACTATACCCTGTTGTGTGAGGCTATGGTCTCCTATTTTATGCTATACGGCAGCGTACAGCGTCTTTCCATACTAAGCATTGTGGCCGAGCAAGCAATTAGTATGGAAAGACGCTGTACGCTGCCGTATAGCGTGATATAGGAGACCCAGCTCTGAGCATACGTGCCGTGGCGGCCAAGCTACGCGATCCCACTGGCTTGCGTATATACTAGCTCCGCACACTACGGCTTCTTGTGGCCGCCACAGTACATTTGTCTTTTGCACGCTCGAAGTGAGAAGAGAGATGTACTGTCGCGGCCACAAGAAGCCGTAGTGTACCGTGTGCTGGCTCTTAGGGGCATTCAATTGAAATTAAAATGTAGGTACTAAATAAAGAATACATACAGTGAAACATAGAACCTTCTACTTTTTTGGAAGTCGGTTGAAAATAAAGTACTATTGACACAAAGATCAAAGAAGAATTTATTAATAGCAGGGCCTTTTCTTGCTTACTCGTTCACTGCTGTACAGTAGTCGGTAAGATGTGAATATTAACGTATTCACTTAGAGGTCGGTAAGCTGCAAAGTATTTCAAATAAACAATGCAAAGATCGACTCATAATGCATAAGGAAAAATTCGAAAGGTTATTTGGTGTTAGGGTGGTAGAAAGGTTTACGTGTTGGCCCGGTGATCCAGAGGTACCGGGTTCGATTCCCGGTCTCTTCCGCCAGGTTGCGCATTTGATTTTTTTGTGCTTCAATGGTACGATATAAAAAGGACGTGTTTTAATTGTCTTAATCTATAATTCAGTGAATAAAGGATTTTGACCTTACAAATATGTTGTCTAGGATGGTTAGTCAGTGTTTAAAATGCAAAATGCACAATCCTACATGTACATTTCCTATATTTGTATTTTGTATATTTCCTACATGTTTTAATTTGTCCTAGACTAGACCGTAACTGAATGACAGCGTTCTAAACCAAGAATTTTGAGAAATTTTCGGAAAATTCGACTTTTCCTGTTTTTTAAATGTGCATATCTCCGTAACTAACCGTCCTTGAAACAAAATTTGAAGAGTAAATTATAGTAAATTTAATTCTCTACAACATTGCTCGAGCTTTGTTGTAGCTAAAATGCTCCTAAATGAAGATATAATCCAGAAGTTTGTTTTTCAGTAGGAAATTGCGATTTTTTACGTTTTTTTTAAATGTGGATATCTCCGTAGCTATCTGTCCTAGAAAAAAAATATAAAATGGAGAATGTAGTAAATTTAAGTCTCTATAACATTGTCGAAGCTTTATTTTAGCTAAAATGCTCCTAAAGGAAGATATGAGCAAAAATATGAAGAAAGTGCCGGTTTTTTCAATATGGTGGCGGGCGCGGAGGGGGGGAATTGTGCATTTTGCATTTTAAACACTGACTAACCATCCTAGACAACATATCAAAAATTCAAAACTATCGGACCGTTTGTAAGGTCACACATAGTACTTTAGTCTCTATTCACCGTATTACTATGGCAAAAGCAAAACATTTATGGTTACTATTCTGTTCGGATGCTCCTTTAATTGTCATGTATGTAAGCCAACTTTGCTCAGGCCGGTGGTAAGTTGAGACGCCACGGCACTGATAGTGCCTGTAGTCTTGTAGCAATACATTTTGTAATAATACTTCTCTAATTGACATCCTATACAATAATTCTAAGCAAGTCACGCTCGGCTTGCATTTCCAACATGTGGAATATAATTTATTGTCTTTTTGCATGTTTTTTTCTTTGTTTCTTATCAGTTGATGTTGTGCTCGTTTGTCTAATTTTTTGCACTAACAGTCTAGCTAAAAAATTGTAAAAGTTCATGAAAGTCTTCTGATATTAATAAAACTTGAACATTTCTAAATAGCTGTAATTTGCAGGTAGCTACGGTTCAAGTAGTACGCGTGAAAAAAGAAATCGAATAACGATACCAAAGAAACCAGTACAATGATAGAATAGCGAGCCGTGCCATTATACTTACACTAGCGACTGGTGTGGCGCTCGGGTTGGATGCACCGTATTTGAGAACGTCAATTGCGCTTTTCACAATAGCTTGTGGCCAAATCTTCGATTGACGGCATCCTATCCCAACATTAGTTCCCATCTCGCTGGCCCAATATTACAGGGTTCTATGATACGTTTTCAGGGCATTAAAATTAGACTTGATGTCATTATGACAATGTTTTAATTTGAATTTGTCAAAAGTCAAACATAGAACCCTGTAATTTTGAGCCGGCCATTTGTAACGTTTCGCCAAATTTTCATTTGTCCGAAAGTATTTTTTCTTGAAAATATTTTTAGGCTTTTATAAAATTAACTCGTTAGGTAAGGTAGGTGTGTTTTATAATTATTCCAAAATATGAACAGTTTTGGAAAAAAAGGCTTTCAGACAAATTAAAATTCGGCGAAATGTTACAGTGGGAAACGAAAATTCGAACTTGCGATAGGTAACCTCGATTGACACAACCAGTCCTTGTCCTGCTTTTTAATTTACGGGCTCTTTTGAATTAGGAGTCCACTAAGATTTATAAAGAGGTTTAGAACTACCCTAGGAACACAATTTTAGAAATAACTGTTTTAAAAGAGGATTTTATCCATTTTTGGTTGTGCAACCAGCCCGGCGCACACCGGCTAGATGTTTGTCGTGTAAGCGTTGTGATACTACTATACAGGATCTCACAATGGTAGAGTCTAGCTCTTAAGTCTCACTTGTGAGGTGATTTAATTTAGAGTCAAAAAAATTGCCATTGACAATGTCCTTGCATGATTTATGGTTGTTTCACGCTCATAAACTTGTAGACAGGACACAGCCGACACGGCTTTCCGGTGTGATAGTGACAGTCACAATAAATTATAACGGTTACAAGTATGCAATGAAGAAACCTTATTTCTGTATTTTTCGATTCGATTAAAATAAGTCTTTACCCGGGTTTTATTTTGAAATGCTATAATGAAAGGAAAGAACATTATCTAAATTCTAGATCTAGACGATTATTTTGCTGATGACTCAGATTCCATGTGAAAGTCGATATGTTTATAATATATATTAGATTTTTTTAACCACCGAACTAATAAAAAAGTCGTTTATAATTACGTTGCGGGCAGATAAAAGGTTTCTTCACTGCACTTGTATAAAATGGCATTGTCAAAGTCAAAAATTTTGTTGTGTGCAATCGAATTTTTCTTTTACAAATGGTGCCTCACAAGATTATTTATAAACTTAACTGTAGTAGGTTTGTTTGACGTATGAAAACTACTTTAGTGTTCAGCGCTAGTCAAAGCAAAGAGTACAATAACGAAGTTGAATTTAATAATTTATTATCTCACTCAAATTGGTCTCGTAGACCAAAATAATGAATTCAGCTCGTCTAGCACAACTATGCTTCGCGACTCTTGCGCGACATAGCGTTACCCGTCACGCTCTCACGTTACTGCAAAGAAAGAGACGGGTAATTATCTCCCGCGATAAATAGTCGCGTTTGACAGTTATGCTAGAGGTGCAGTATGTTTAGCATTTATTTAAATGTATACAAAAATTCAAGGATGATTCTTGTTACCTTGTATTTTTTGTTTACGTTTAATTTAATACATAAACAAAGAGAGTGTATACTAAACTATTTATATGAACGTTTCCATAGACAGGAATTGAAGTGTTAGCTCTTTTTATGTATATCATTATGTTTTTGTCTTTTAGTAACGTAAACAAAACACAAACACTATTTACTTATATTCCTTTATTTTATAAAGATACTTGTTAAAGATTGCATTATTTATATTTATTTTATTAGCTGCATAATTTGATGTGATTACGACTCCTAGTGAAATATTATAAAAGAGGCGTAAAAAGCCGATGAAGTGATTTTAAAATATATTTTATTTTGGACTTCAGTTTTTAATACTTGATGCTAACTAGTAGACATGAAGTATTGACTAGACAACTTAAAATTTTGTTAAACCAAAAATGAGATAGATTCTCGTATACAAGACAAAAAAATGATGCTATTTTTCTTTATAATATAAGTTAGAGCATCTACCTATATTCAAAGATTTTTTAGAAACATTAGGTGATATAATAAGGAAGAGGTACAAGATTTTCATAAGATTATGTTTGACCAACTGTACCACCGATTGGACCAATAATTTGGCCTTTGTATTTTTTAGTGCGGTCCGAACTATATTCGCTTTCACTTACGACTGTGCTTGAGATATCTGTCATCTCAGTACATTTTATAACCTAACTAGCTGCGCCTGTGCACGGGAACACTTTTTTTTGTCGGGATTAAAAGTAGCCTATGTTGATCCAGGGTAGCAGATACCTTGATACCAAAATTATCAAATTTAGTCCAGCCGTTTGAGTGTGAAGAAGTAACAAACATACACAAACACACTAACAAACTTTCGACTTTATAATTTCAGTGTGATTTCTATTAATGTGTACTGCGATGACCGGTGTAACGCGCAATCGTATGTGAAAACTACTTTAGGTACCTAAAAGTAGTAACGTGTACCGATTGCATGTCAAAAGTATTATATTACTTTAAAAATACCTTAATTTTAAGTGCACGTAGTGCTTGATTTTTTATTTACCCAGTTGTATACTTGTTTTGTTTATAGTAGAAATTTTATTGTGTGTTGATTTGTCAATTGTTATTACTTATTACCAATCCTTTGACTTGAAGTTCAAATCCAAGTGGATAGAGATTGTGAAAATGAAGTCTCACTTGCACAAGTGTTCGATGCCGCTTATAAAATGCAAGCTCCCCTTGTGTTTTTTAAACTTTTAATCTAAAACCTGATGTTCCCAAATAATTTTTTTATAAAGGTTTTAAAACTATAATTAAGTCAATATATTAATTTGATTGCATGTTCTTTGAGAGATTAGGAATGTGGCTATTATTTTTGTCTTTATGATAATGTGCTATTCTCCGCAACTGAAGTTACAGGATTGGTAATAACTTGTGTTTGAGCATTGTTGATTGTTCTTGGCCATAAACTCTAGTGACTCCCTTATATTTAAAAAAATATCTTCTAGTAAACATGGTCACCCGAGTTGTATGACACTTTATGCATAATATTGAATAAGAATTGTCCGCTAAGTGTGTTTCAAGTGTTGATTCTTATGTTGGCAGACGTGGAGCATAGAAGGAAGCGGAGATGACACGACACTAGTCAAACTTAACCAAAACGTATGTAACTCACCCAGTTGGCGGTTTGATCAGTTTCGTATTGGTGAACTTTTGTTTTTATCCCGTTCGTTAATTTAGACGCTCCGGACCACTCCGCTCTTTCGAGCTCCGTTTTTTTTTTACCAAAGAATTCGGTGTTAGAAAACAGATGTGACAGTGTTTAGTAAAAGGTCCCATCGTGCGGCTTACCGTAAGGACGAAATTTGTTTGCGTCTTTATACCAATAACGTTTAAACACGTCCTTATGGTGAGGCGCATAGCGGGGCCTTTTCCTGTTCAGGGTCACAAATGGTAACATGGGCCGAATGTGGGTCTCATTATGTTTTATTTTTAGGTTTATATTATGTTCGCATGTCGTGTTTACCCATTATAAAGTTCAAAGACGAAATGGAGAATGTGAACAAAGTTTTATAAATTGTTACTTTTCTTTTTTTGTCTATAAACCTAAATCGTAACGTAGAAAAAAAGATAGAAGAAATACATTTTTTCGGTGACTAAACAATTACATAAGTAAATAGTGACATAATTTCTATGCACCAAAACTGCTAAAAACTGTCGCTAGAGGTACCTTTTGCGTTCTTCGTAATAGGACTTGGTACGGGTCAGTGAGTTCACATTTTCCGTCTCGTCTAATGGGCTATGGGTCTCAGTTATACAATTTGGGTCTCGATGTTTTGTTTCGTTTAAATTTGAAACTTTCAAAGAGAACTTTCGGCTTTAGAACGCCGGGAGACCGTGTTCTCGTTGTCAGAATAAAATCCAGTCATTTAACGGCGCTAGGGAAGGCTAATGAACAGTGGCAAAAGATGCAAAACAGTGAGGAAGTACCGGCGATAGTCACGACATCAATTAACCCTTAGATGCATACGTTATCCAAAAAATTACTGCGTTTTATTTCTGAAATGAGTTGATAAAAAATCTACGACAACTGAGACTGTGACTCAGTTTGAAAAATGCTGCTCAAAATGACGTTGATTTCTACTTTTGTCATTTCAGTTGTAGAATTTTGGATACTCCATGCATTTAGGGGCTAATAATACTATCGTTTCCCCCGTATCATATAGTACATAAGTAAGCCTTAAAAACCATACCTTTCTGACCAGGAACCCCATGTATAACTGAGACCTTACTGTGTAAGCTCTGCCATATTGACCAAAAATGGCGCCACTGTTAAATTTTATTCTGTATTAGATAATACTGTAGTGGCGCCACCTACCCTAGTGTAAATGCGTTAAAGCTTCGGCCTGTTGAAGTATTAACTAGACATTTATTTTGTTCAAGTATTGTAGAGATTATTATGTTTGTAGCTTTTGGCGCTGTCAATACAATATCAATGAAAAAAATAAAGAAAACGATTATTATATCATTTGGAATGTAACAAATAGTTCCGTTGTGAGAAAAAAAGGTATAAGTCTGAATTCCTATAAGGTCGGCAGATTAGACAAAACTAACTAAACTAGGCTGACGATGCTCTGTCTATGTTCTGACTTTGATATTGTTTTGACAGCGTCTTTAAATGTTGGCTATTGTTTGTAATAAACGCTGCCGCCGTATCGTTTGTTTTATTGTATTAGCACGTCGCTTCCGCACTGTCTGCCGCATGAGGTGTGTATACGTTTCTTTATTTTGTAGCGTGTTTTATACCTTCGTAGATCAACCAATCTTTTGTTTTACTGAAGCATTTATGACTACTAGCTGTGTCCCGCGGTGTTACTCGCTCACCCCACTGGATTACTACATATTTTCGGGTTAAATATTAGGCTATATGTTAACCCCTCGTATGCGGCAACCAATTCAGAATTTGACACTCCGGTGCGGCCGATTTACGTCATTGTATGCAGCCCGCTTCAAATTTTAGAACGTATCCGTGCTTAGGCAGTTCATGAACTGGCACGGATACGTGTCTAAGCATACGAAGGTGTCCGGCTACCTCCGTACCAAATTTTATCAAAATGGGTCCACCTGTTTAAGCGTGACGAAGTAACAAGCTCATACATTTTCGGCTTTATAATATTATAGAGCGATTATAACTTATTGCTTATCATTACCACCAAAATTCAACACTGCTCTTGTCAGTGTAATTGATATCAATTAAGTATGGTAACTTAGAGCTATGGCAACTCCGTGTTCTATGGTTAATTTCGGGTTTCTCTGATGTCTTGACGGCAAGTTGCAAAAGCTGCGACACTCCATATGGGAAAATGATGGTAGGTAAATTCTCAAAACTTCTAGTGGAAATTTTCCAAGAAGTCCCACTATCATACGCCCTGAGAAAAGATATACACATTATTAGATAGTTTATATAAACCAACCGTTTCTATAACCATGGGTTACCTTTAGATGTATGTATTTATGTTCGTCATTATACCGGTTTAAAATTAAGATTCCATTTATTAAACTTCCTTGCATGTTTAATAGCTAGCTTGTATTATTTAATAACTAGTTAACTATCATTGATACCCTTTGACCGCCAAAGACGGCAAATCACGTCATCGGGAATTCGTGCCACTGACGCCAACGACGCCTATTGACGTCAAAAATTTCAATGGTCAAAAACATGCTAATTCAAACCACTATCTGTGTTTTTCAATCTCTGTTGATTTTGGAGCACTTTTTTTTGGCTTGGCGTCAGTGGCACGATGAATTGCTTTGCCGCTTGGCGCTCAAAGGGTTAGAAGCGATGTATTGCAAAATATTTGATACTTTGTCCATCAGCGCGTTATAATATTTCTGCCCAAGTGATCATAAGCGAGTATATTGACTATCAACTGGAGCTATTCCAAGGAGTTGTGCTATCAACTATAACACCCCTGTTGCCCAGGTGGATCAGAACGGCGAAGGCCTGGAGGCGCTGGGCATGGGCGGCGGCGTGGCGCAGGTGATGCTGCAGGGCGGGGACGCCCAGGTGCTGCAGGTGCTCAGCCTCAAGGACGCCACCGTGCTCACCAAGGCCATGGTATGTATGTAAATAATACTAGTTGGGATATACCATGTTTTAAAACTTAGCTATGTTAATTCTGAAACCATTTCTGGGAATATTTCTCTTATATCGCAATTGTTTAATTAGATTGTGACGATATGACTCCTGTGAAAAGTTATTCATATTTATTTTTCGACTTTCACTTGTCTTTGCTGTTTTTCAGTTCAAGTCAATAGTGACGCCATGACAAAATATTTACTAAGGAGAATAACAATGAAACGTTTCTTAGCGGCAAACGGATTAAATGATTATCTTAAATTGGCCAATGTGTTACGATTTTAATAAAAAAATGGGGTCTTTTTTAAATATAGGTATGCCAATTATTTTCCGCCTTCTCGTGGTAGGGGTATTTTTTTCACTTCCGATTTTTTTTCGGTATACGACAGGACTAATTTTATAAATTAGTCCTGTCACTTAAAAAAAAAGAACGTCGACTTGTTGCTGTTCCGCTGCATTATGGTAGGACCAACAAATAGCATACTTTCATACATAAGGCTGTCCATTGTGTGTCATTGTCCAACTGTTCTTAGATAATCGCAATCTTCGGGTATTCCTATGTTGGAAGTAGTATTGTTTTTTTAAAGATATGACTTGAGCTCTTTCAGGGATGGTTAGCCCTCACTACCACTTTGGGTTCGAGTATAATTCGCTAATGGGAGGTCGACGCGGGTGCACAAGTTGTATTGTTTAGCCTAGTGAACGGGACGGGACAAGATGATACAGTTGCCGAGAAACTTCTTGACCCAAAATGGCGGATCTGCGCATGCATATTTGTACGTAAATCGGCTACTGCGCAGTCAAGGTTAGGCTCAAGAAGTTTCTCGGCAACTGTACCAACCTAAGAGCTCCTGCAAAACTCTTGTTAGCACTTTATTGTACAACTGATTTAATATTTACTGTTCCAGCAACAAGTGAAAGCTGAGCGCGACGCGGTAGCAGCGGACTCCTAGCTGCTAACACTGGTGGCTCAGTCGGCGGACTCCGACTCCGAACTCATGGAGGAACGAGCGTAGCCGACTGCCACCCGACCCTGCCCACCTGACCTGCCAGGCTCGTCGGGCACTGCCGACTACCAGCCTGCCGAGTCGGGAACAGCCGACAACCGGTGAACGCCGGCTTAAGCTGCTTACAATGGTGGAGCAGCCGGCAGTCTCTGAACTTCTGGAGAAGCGTGGGAAGCCGACCGGCTGTACTGGTAAAACAAACGTGTCGGGAACTACCGACAACCAGCCAGGTGCGTCGGGCTGTGCCGACTACAAACCAAACGTGTCGGTAACTGCCGACAACCATACGCGTCGGGAACTGCCGGCAACCAACTGCCTAGTATTTAGTTTACAAGTCGGCAGTTTCAAACGCTGGCTCCGCAACATTTCCGGACCGGGTCCTTCCAGTATTTTAATGCAATTTTGGTCAAAACACGGAGTTGTCGACTCGTTTGGCCCTAATACTAAGTTCGAATTATAGGAAAAGCCGAGGGTAATTCAGATTAATAGGTATATTATTAACGGTTTCGTTGCCTATTTATTGTGACTTAAATAATATATTTATTTGCAAATTATTTATTATTAGAACTCGCTAAGCACTGGAGGCGTCGGTTGAGAACCGCATTTGAATGACATTCAGTATTTTAAATGTCATTCAACTTGACCTATCAAATGTTGAGTTACAAGAGTGAGCCGTGCAGTTTGGTTCTAACCGAGTTGTATAAGAGTATACATGATTGTTAAAGTAATTTATTTATTTATGAGACAAAGAAAACATTGGCAACGAATCCAATAGTCTAGAGCAGTGGTGCACAACCAGTCGCCCGCAGGTGTCAAAATGTGATCCGCGGGCGATATTTCGGTGGAGTACGCCCAATAAGGGAACTTGTTTTTTTTAACCCCTCGTATGCGGCAACCAATTCAGAATTTGACACTCGGGTGCGGCTGATTTACGTCATTGTATGCAGCCCGCTTCAAATCTTAGAACGTATCCGTGCTTAGGCAGTTCATGAACTGGCACGGATACGTGTCTTAAGCATACGAGGGGTTAAAGAAGAAATAAAACAGTACATGAGAAGCTTACACTGTAAGTTCATGTATTTACCATATCACTTAGTGGTTTGATTCTGAGGTACGTAACGTAAAAGCGAAGTACGGAAAATATTCAAAAAAAGGTTGAGTAGGTACCACTGATCTAGAGTATGAATGCAAAATGGCGGTCCGCCAGCATTTTGAATATCTTTCCTCATTCTAGTCTTTCGGTTTGAGAGACTCGTAATAGTATAAATGTTATCGAATAGCGTACTGCGATGCCGATTGATTTCGTAATCTAACGAGATTAATCAAATAATTTATTTAAATCTAATTAATTTATTAATGAGACTTAAATTATTTACAAATCCATTGGTATTTGTGCAATAACCTTATTTTTACAAATTGCTTTTATTTTATTTAGTAAAAGTCGCGTGACCCGTCGCGCCTATCTAATAAAAAGACACATTCCTTTTATATACTATTTATTTTAAGTTAGATTGTTACTAACATTGTTGTTTGTTTGATTTCTTATTTATTTGTTACGACCTATTTATTTATTTATTCGATGCTAGTCTGCAGCGAGTCAGAGAAAACTGTTCTAGTCTTGTGATGAGTATCAAATTATTCTAAGTCATCAGATGCCGTGTAAAATATGTTTAAAGAATCTTTCCATGTAAAAAGTTTTGTAATATACTTAGCTGAATTACTAGAGTAAATAAAATATCCTACTAGTACATTACACGATACAAAAGAATCCCCGGTGTGGAGATACAAACTTCTTAAATGAAATAACGTCTTATCTGTGTTTAAAATTTGTGTATACAAAATTAGGTGTAATTTGTACAGAAGATGGAAGCTTTTGGTTCAATCGGATGTTTCGACTAAAACATAGGGTTTTTATAAAATAGGAATAGTTTCCAAATCCGCGTTAAACGTTAGATGTAAACGTATTCTGGATAGCTTAAGGTAGGTTCATAGAAGAGTACAAAGTGAGAGCTCTATATAATTTATTTAAAGAATTCTGCAAAAAGACAGGAAACGAATAGTATTAATTGATTCAATTGGTTTTATCCTTGAATATTGAGAGTTGTTTATTTTATTTTTTGTTTATTAATTTATACCAAAGAGCGTAGTTGCATTGTGTTTTGTTCTATACGGAAAACGTTGGAAGCACAATTTTGTTGTTAAGTACAATTTGTGATTGTAAATAAAGGTATGACTGTGTGAATATTACAATCATTAAAGTATTTACGTACAATTGATTGTTTAATTTATCAGTGTGCAACGGAGATGCTATGACTTTGCGCGCCAGCGAGCGGTCGAGCGATAGATCCGAGCGCGGCGGCCATACGAGTGAGCGAGACACACTTACCGCGCACCGCTGTCGCGCAAAGTCGTGGAATCTCCGTTAGGGAGGTACTGGGCGCGAATACATCACGTCCACAAGCATCGCGCGAATGCCTTTACTAAAGGCCCTTTATTCAGAGGTCAATACCCCATACATGGGGAGACGAGAAAAAAAATACGACGCCTTTTTCGCCCGGGCACTCACCCCTACTGCTGAACAGCTGCTAGGTGACTGGATCAATTAATAATGACAACATGGCACACTAACTGTAGGGGTTTCGTTGCTCTAAAAATTGCAAACGTATGTCCGTAGGGGCTTGTGCACAAATCGCGTGAGGTTATTTCGGCTACTTTGTGACCCCCCCCTACCCCTCACGGATATTTTTTTTCCGCCAGAATTTCGTGAAATAGAATCGCTATTTTGAAGTCTTTAACAAGTGAAGATTTATTTTAAACGAAACCGAAAAAAGATATCTACGCATGTGTTAGATTTTTTCTTAGTTCGTTCACTGTAGAAAAGTACACGTCAGGTCTCCTTATACCCCTCCCTCCCCCAACGTGATCTATGGTGACCCGTGAACCCCTTCCCCTCCCCCTATCGAACCTCGCGTGGTTTGTGCACAAGCCCTAGGCAGTTCTCCAGTTCGTTGAAATGATCTGTACCCGTTTCCAAGTAAACGAAGGGTTAAGTCAAGCCTGTTCCAATCGTAGTATACGATTCATGGACCATCGACTTGGATGGTGAATTTCAGTAGACCTATTTATTTGCTTATAAATTATTAATATTTTAGGCCCCCTGTATCATGTTTTGACGAAAAGATAAAATAAACTTACCTTGTACATGTGTATGTGTTGTGGTTGCTGACACCATAGTCCTGGTACTTTTTTTTAATGAAGATTTATTGGGGACTTACATACATAGGTTGAGTCGATGGCCCTGAATAGATTTATGAAACCTACAGCTAACATAGCTGCCAATTCTCAGCCTACTAGCCTCCTTTGACGCAAAAACGTTCCTCCACTGTGCTGACATGCCGCTAGCAAGGCCCGCGGTATACCCGGGTATCATTAACCCGCCGGCAGCATGTAGGAGTTTGTAAGTTAGTCTGATTGTGGCTCCACACTAGTTCAACCAACTTCGGTCAAATTTCGCGAATAGTGTGGGCCACAATGAAGCATTAGGAATGAGGGTCAAAAAATATTACTTGTATGTACAGCAATATGGGGTAACATTTATCTAATCTGTAACTTAATTCTTATCTATCAATCGATGACGCCCAACCATACGCACTTGCAAGTTTTTACGTATTAGCTACACAACATACTCATTAAAGAAAAATTACTAGAACTTGGCAGATTTCTAATTTTATTTGTTAACAAAAGAGAACAATATAATAAGTATAAAATTACAGAGTTGAGAAGGCTCTTTTGCTAATATAATATTTACTGGAATTCAAAACGAACACAATCAGAAATATAAATATTGTTTGATCGTATATGAATTAGAATTGACAATGGCTGTAATTTAATGGTCTGTGTTATAAAACAAAAGGAATATAGAAACAATAATATGAAAATGAAACAACAGACATATTCCACCAATGTTTTATACATTAGGTAATAAGCATGTCGATTAACATATACTGGAACAACGGTGAACGCATCTGCCACAATTTTTAAATAAAAATCGACAAAAACTATTATACAAATTCCTCTACAACTTAATTTGAAAATATCGGCTTACATCTCATATACACTTTCTAAAGCTAATTCTGGCTTGTCATACCCTAGCTCTTCGGGGGTTTCAATGCCCAATTCTGTGAGCGTTGGTCTGATTTCTTGGATGATGTAAGGATAGATTTCACTTTGTTTCGCGCCACACTTCTCCTTGCATGCCTCGATGAACCTGACGGCGAGGGAGTAGTCATTGACGCGCCTGCAGGCATGTAGGGCGGCCTTGATGATTCTTGGGTCAGGAACCAAGTCCATACCGCACAGATCGTTCATACCCTTGCGGATTTCCCAACCATCAATGTCGGCCCTGTTGAAGAATGCCTCATATCTGGAAAAATTTAAAAACAAGGTAAATTAATTCATGTTTACAAAGCATGCATTGGAAATTTGTGTCCACTGATAGTATATAACTTTAAATCCTTAATATTCTATGGATTATAGTTTCACTAACTCATTAAATTTTCCAGACAAATGAGAATATTGTAAAGTATAGTGCAGGCGTAGGTGAGGTCCATGTCATATGGGTAATCTAGTTGTAAACGTGGGTATTTCATATGAATAAAAAAAACAATTAAATATTTTTTTTACTCCAGAAAAATAACTGCTTTTATCTCTTACTGTGCTAAATTAAACTGGGAAGAATTATACTAATTTCTAGTTACAAAAAATTAGAACTATATGTAACCTATTTATAATAAAATAATCATAAATTTTGTTCATAAAAATGATTTATATTACTGATAGAACTATTAATTGCGTCTTTACACTACCACTAGCTATGGATTTGAATATGCTGTACTGTGTTCAAAGCACTGTAAAGCCTGCCAGTCTGTAGATACTAATGTCTCTTATATCCCGATTAAATTAAAATTAAAAAGATGTTTGAAAACATTACTTCATTAAGTAACCCTTATTATCTAAAAGTTAGGTAAAGATAATGTTCATAGAAGGTATACGTGCTTACTAGATGAGCAAAATCTATACTTTTGTTCTCACTGTTTAAGTCTTGATTAACTTATGAATGTTACTCATATAATTACGGTAATCATCGTTTGACCGTAACTTAACGTAAATAACAATATGCATAAGGAAAACTGACATAACATAGCACATATAAATTCTTATCTTAAGGACAATTAAATCCTGTATCCGCATGCTAAAATCACAACGTAAACCAATCATTAATTGCGCTGGCTATTACAGTATTTATTCATCATTTTAAATTTGGGAAATGAGTTGGATATAGTTAAGTTTTCCCCACTTTTCAGTTACATAATCCAAAATTCACGTCAATGAAAAACTAACCTGCAATCAAACTCTTCGTCAGACTCGACGGGGCCGCCGTGGGATTTTCGCACTTGTAGGGCACCACTGACCCTGACTGTGGGGGCCAGGGACCTCTTCAGGACATTGGCCAGATTCCCTGTTACTGATCTCAACATTTTAGTGATTTACGGGAACTTTAGGAAGGATAACAAATGGCTGCCGAAAATCATAGACAAAACTGAGCTGCCAGTTTTGCAGTTGTGGGTGTGACGTTTAATAGGGTTGAGACTTCTACGTTTAGTCGACGACATCGATTTTGATTATGATATGATATGATATTCCTGTTAATAATCATAAAAACAAAACGTAATGGTAATGCGGTAACAGTTATTTACTAATATTTGCAAATTTATATATTCGGTACAAGGAAACGTTTAAACAATGGTATGGTATATTATACTAAAGCCCTACGCAACAAAGTTGTTCCTCTAAATCTGTTTATTTGGGGATTTGTTAGCCTATTGTTCTACGATATCAATAGAATAGGCGCTTTTAGCCTTTAGATTCAATTTCTTTTGAAGATCGTAAACTCGTTCTTGCTATGAAGTATAGCCCGACACAGAAGAGTAGAAAATAAACGAGGGCGCCACTTCCTTCGCAACTGTCACATTTTTGACGTAAAGTGCTTGAATATGGTAACAATTTTGTATGAAAAATTTTAGTTCCTTTTTCATCCGTTTTCTACTCTTTTGTGTCGGGCTGTAGCTACCATTTCACAATAAAAACTATTTGATACACTGCATGAATACTTTATTTGTAAAGAATATTATGTCTTCTGTTAACAAAAAGATATATTGTTCATTATTATGAAAACAACAATTAATTAGTCAATTACGTCTAGTAATACAAAACAAAGGCAGGCTTACAACTAATATTCACTAAATATTGGATACGTCTGGCTCTCTTGGTGCGCATGATTTCCTACAAGGTTAAGAGTAATAAGGCTTTTTGGTGTTCACATTTTCCTTCGTTTTTTCTTTTTATGAGCAGAGATGCTTTCTTGGCCGCTGTCATCCTCACTCGAGCTACCTGATGAACTGCTGTCACTGTCACTGCTCGACGAACTGCTGTTGGAAGAACTATCTGAAGCCACTCCAGTCCCCTGGCTGAGATCCATACTACTGGCTATCTTGTATAAATCGGCGTCCTTCGATTCTAATACTTTAACCCACTTTTTGGACAGTTTGGGACGTCCACGGACAGTCTTATGCCAGACTACAGGAAAGTTGGTACGGCTGCAGAAGTTTTGGGTAACAGCTACAGTGTCATCCAGGTTCAAGACAACATGCCACCAGCCGCCTGGTACAAACACTGTTTCACCAGGCTTCTGCAGTATTTCAACCTAAAATGGTAAATTAAATCGATTATTTAACTTCACTTTCAATATAAAAGACAGACTTGAAACACATTTATTAAATGTGGTGAATTATTGTGATTAGATGAAAACAATCATAATTGGTAGCTATACCATTGTCATATCATCAATAAAAATCCTATTTAAACTTCTCTCTGATTGACAACTTGACTGTTCCAGTTTAAATTCAAATAATGATCATGGCACAACACCATAAGTGTATAAATCAATATTTATTTTAATTATTTATCTAATATCTTACAGGTTTATATTCCTTTGGCCAGGTGTCAAGCTGTGTCTTAGGATAAATAAGTTTAAACCATGTAATAGCTTCATCTCGCTGTTTACCCCCCATGGCTCCCGTCACCTTGATCAGCTCTCTCGGAGTCTGTGTGGGAAACAGACACCACCTTTTGTGACCAAATACTAAAGCATTCCAGGCACTTGTTCCCAGCGGGTCAATATGGATGCCAGTCCCAGACCTCTGCGGTCCCATCACAAACCAGCGGTAAGGAGGTCTTCTCTCTTCTCCACAATACTTAAACAAATCATCCCTAAAATATATAGGGACCTCATAATCATCAAGGAGTTTTTTCCTTCTAGGATGCTCTCCAAAACTACTATCAAAAATATAAAGCGGACTATCATCAGTCGTTGTCCTCGCATATTCTACATAATACTTCATTTTCATCTTAACACTATAACCCTCATTGTCTTCCCCGCATTTGAATTTTTGGTTCCGATACTTTTTGGCTAGTCTATCTAACGTCCACTTATGGTTAGCTTTCCAGTTGGTCTGCACATTGGTTATCACTACAGGTTTATAAATTTTCTCATATTTTTCTATAAATTCTTCTGGCGAGACCTGGGTCTCATTTATTCGGTCTACATTGTCATTACATTTCAGGAATTCCTCAAAGTTCCCGGCGTACTTGCAGGCTATCCATTGGTACTTGTCTGCTAATTCTGTGGGTAAACAAAGCAGTTATTAGCACCTGAAAGATGTAAGTTGCTGCCATTAAATACTTGAAAGACAAATCTGTAAAACGAAATATAATTACAGAAAACGACTCTCACGTGCACATTACTAGGCGTTCCATACTATGTCAAATAAATATCAATAGGAACCGCAAATTACACTCCTTCTCAAGGTCATCCATAGATTTTACACTTTACAGCGATAATATAGTGCAGGAACCTAGATTAAGCCACGCTATGATTCCGATCCTTCTAGAAGATACATTGCGGGATGTGTGTAAAACATAACTAACTTATTGCATGTTTCGACAAATGCTAAGAAAACAATAGCATAGGCGAAACCAAAACGTGAGTCTGTAATAACTAGTTTCCATCATGAACACTAAAAAACTAACTATAGAATGTGAACACTATTCAATCTTCGTAACTCACCTGGCCGAGCTTTTCTCTTAACTTCCTTGATACGTTTCTTGGCTTTATGCGACAGTTTGTGCTCGTTTTCCATTTTGGTATTATGTTTCCGTTACTTTGGAATAAAATTGCCGCAAAAGCCTTGTGCTAATTTTCACCTACATTGACAAGTTTCCTATCTCACACCTCACCACTGAACACGATAACTGACATGACAGACATCGACATGACATCCGTCCACCCCTCCCTTGCCTTGCCGGCCAAACCGGCACCAACCAAACAACTAAACTTGATTCGATTCTGCGATTCTCGTTTCACTAACCATTGAACATAGTATCGATTACTACTTGAGACTTAATTGAAATAAATTATTTTAAAAATGATGAGTTAATAATGGTTTAGATTTCAAAAGATTTTTTCAAAGAAATTATACGCAATTGTTACATACGAATTGTGTGGGTTAAAGAAAATGAGATGAAATAATAAGAATCGAATGTCTTTTTCAAATTTGTTTTCGATTACGAGTACATGACACTATACTCTCTTGTCTATGATTAGTAGAGATGTTCAATGAGAAAGTGTAACTAAAATTAAATCGATCGATTTAAATAAAAAAGAACTTCAAGAGAAGCTTTGAAATTAAACAATCTAATTTTCTTTATCAAATTCATGAAATAAATTGTGAATATAAAAAAATTAAGAGTAATAAAAATTCATCCACATTCGGCACGCATCACAAAATTCACAACATAGATTGAATATTATTACGTATGGCAAACTGAATACTGGCAACAATAAAGCAGTTTTCGACGCATTGGTGTTCAGTGAGATAATTTTGGAATTCTCTTTCTGCTGTATTTATATTTCAACCGAAATAATTCAAATAACCGTAGTCTTTTTTGATATATTCTTATTGTTTTTTACAATTTTCAAATCAATTACATTACATAGCTAGCAAATAGAAGTAAAGTGATTGATTTGACTGTTGTAGTGAAACAAATTTGAAACGTTCCAGTCTGAAGTGTGTTGCTAACTGCTCGATATAACTGTCAATCTGGGTGTAGAAATTTATTTGTAATTTTCACCGGTTCTCATGTGTATTTCCCTAATGTGTTAGACTATATTTGAACAAGGGTTCGTTGCGAAATAATGTTCTATGGTGTACGTGGTGCCTAAATCAGTGTTAAAATGGATGACGGAACTGTGAAGATCCAGTCTGGGATTAACATCAACATAAAGAGAACAGATGGTGAGTGCTATGGAGCTTAAAATCTCTTTCAGTTTCTGATAAATCTTGTGGTATTTGGTCTAAATTGCAATTGTCTTCGCACCGGTCGTTATAATTAAAAGGCATCTTTCTTACATGAATCATATTGTTAAATCAGCAATCAGCTATGATTCAACTTAACTCCTCGGAAAAACTAGTGAATTGGTGAATATCAGATAAGTGCATCACGGAAATGCTTATCTATTGAGATCTCACTGCATCATATGCTGAGTGCATATGGATTCTTTTAGTCTTCTGCAGCAAAACATTGAAGTGACTGTCAATAGAAACTCCAGTATATATTTCTTGGGTCAGCATCACATGTCTGGATGTATCTAGGTTTTGCTAGTCCCAAAGGGCAATGTAGGCACTAACTTATTGCAGTTCCATAAAATGCAGTGTCTAATTGTTCAGCATCAAATGCAGATTGACTGTTGTCTTTTGTCAACGAGAGTATGAATCAGTCAGTCTTAAGTAACTTGCTTGCACAATTAAACCCCTGTTTCAATAATAGGCTAGCTCAAAATTATACATAATCCTTTTTTTTTGTGCTTGACTAAGAACAAGGCACTAACTTACTTACGAGGAATAGGCACTGTATACATTTGCCTGTATTTTTGGTTGTATTAAATACATCCTGTAATTGCCGTTATAATTGTCAGGAGATTGCAACTTTCCTTTATTGAAGGAATTTCATCAATTTATTTTCATAACTCATGAAAGTCAGTATTATTGGATTGATTCCTTTACTAATGTTATTTGTATGTTCATAAACAGCAAACGAATACTGTAATTTTTTTATCAGTAGAAATAACCCCATTAAAAGATGAAAATGTTTTTCTCACCTTATACAGATAATCAGTGGTGTTGATTGAACCGTAATATGATTTGTGACTACGAAGCTTTTTTTACGGTTGATACAATATTCCTCAATTATACTATCTAAATAGATATAGAGGAGCACAATAGCACTCCTACCAAGTCAAGTAGAAGCTTTGTAATCGCAATTTATAATATGGCAATAGACCTAACGGTGTACAGACAGAGTTGGATATCCGGGCACCATCTGAGACTGAGGGATTAATTCTTTCCTATAAATAAACAAGCTTTTTGAAAAATTACATCCATTCCCCATTCCTTGGCATTGTTGGCTCTATTGATCCAGTATTTCTACATGTAACTGAAGAGCTTCTTTGTAGATTATAGTTGAAGTGACTAGATTTTGTGGAATTAGGTACCATAGTACCTTGGCCATTAATTTTTTTAATGGTTTTAAACCTTATTAAAATCTTGCAGGCACTTTAGCAAAAATGTGTTCACCAAGTTGATGCAAAACATATACTATACTCAAATAAGGGTCCGTAATTCGGAAGACCCTTAGAATAGAAAGTACCTTAATGAAATTATCATTGTGACTAAAACTATCACAAAAAAAATTGAAATAACATCCTAAAGACTAGCACTAGCAGTGAAGTTAACAGCTAGAGATTACATCAAAAGATTAAAAAGGAAATATATTTTCTCAGATTGACTGACTCCATGGAATTGAAATGAGTTGATGCCCTCGTTGGACGACATATCCTAAAGTATATGCATCACTAGCCCTTAATTTGGCAATGTCCAATATACTGGACAAAACCTATGACGCAGTTTTTTTTCTGAACCACAATCGTCTGATCTGTCAAACCCTGAATTATGGAACTTTTAGTTTTTTCCAAATTAAAGGTTAACCAACTGCTTATAGTTTTACTGATTGCAGAAAAATGTTCAGATAATTCTGAAATGCATTTGGAGAAAGTCCTTCCTACATGATTTATTTTGCTAATAAAACTTACTCATTGGTGGCTGAATGAACTCAGATAATGTGGGACAGTTATTCTTTATTAGAATCTTATCTAATCAGACTAAATAATATGATCATTGTCTCATAAGTTTCTGAGAACTGACTGAGAGATGTAATTGGGAGTGTTTAGATAGGTATTTGAAATTGATTGTTACAGAATTGTAATTAAGTTGTTGTTGAAGAATTATATTTCAGAATTTGTAAATACATGATACCAATACTTGACAACATTGCAATTGTATGTATTATTTTAATTAGGTACCCTTTGCCCATGGCAATTATGTCAATCATCACTTTGTTTATATCTTGGAGCCTAAAAATTTATAAATAATTACTTTAGAATTTTTTTTTTAGTTCTATCAGTTCTTTTTACTTCCTGGGTTCTCAATTCTAGTTTGCAAATAAAATATATATATAACGACAATCCCAAAAAACCTACTCCCAAATTAAGCCCTAGCAGGCCTGTGTTATGGATTCCTATTGCTACTAGTTGACAATATGCATAATATTGTGGATGTATTTCAAGATATGTTATTAATAAATATAAAACAGTTAAAACATCCATGGCTTATGAACAAATGGCACATCACAGAAATGTTTGCCATTGTATGGGTTCTAAGTTCTATGCCAGGATTGCCACCTTCACAGGCACTTGGAAGTCAACTGCAACATCACAAAACAGATCCAACGGATCTAATAATTTTTGAAATTTTCGGTTAGTGTGGTCAGCACTTAAGACAACTTTGATACGCGACTCTTCATTGGTTTCTTTCAATGTTGTGTGAACGAGAAGCATGATATTGAGTCGCGCGACAAAATAGTCGCGGCAAGATTTACTGGCCATCAGGCCCTGTAGGGTTGAAAAACCCTCTTGGCCTCAGTAGGGTTTTTTTGCTGCAATTTGCTTCGGTAAAGGAGATATTTAGCATGGCGAAACTCCGTGGCACCTCACCGGTTATAAATAAGCCCGGTGGCGAGGACGGGGCCTTGCGCGCCGGCGCCTTATACGGCGCGCTTGCGTTGCGACGCCTTTGTACCGGAGTCCTGCCGGTTAATTCTCTAAAGGCTCCAATAGGCTATTTGACTGATGTTGAATTCTACAGCGTACTGTAGTGATATGAATAAAATTAGCTAAATATATCACGAAACAAAGAAAAAAAATCCAGAAACATATATCTTTTTTGGAAATATGTGACTTCAAAGGTACGCAAATTTTATGTTTTTTTTTTTAATCCAAAATTAATTTTGAAAATGTTTTCAGAATCCTCATAATTTTACGAAACAATAATTGTATGACAACTATGAACTTAAACGCACTTTTTCACGGTGAAAATGCCAAATTTCTTAATTTTTCCATACAATTATTGGTACCTATACCGGCCTGTGACGTCACTAGCCTGACGCGTTTTGTATGGAGCGTTTTTAGCGCTACGTAGAAATGTTGAACTTTGACAGTCATTTCTGACTTTTAGAGCAGTTTAAGTGTAGTCAGTCCCATATAGACATTTGATCACAATAAAAAATAGAATCAGTGACACAAATGTCGGCTCCATAGTTTTCAATCCGATAATGCCGTTAACAAAGAGACTCCAGTGACTGAATGTATACACGAAATGTCGTGGTCTAGGCAAATAAGGTGCGCTAACCTAAACCAAGTGTCGTAGTCTGAACCTAGCTAAAGGCCCGGCCACGACATCGGCGGAAAGCGGCTAGCGGCGGAACGGAACCCATTACAATGTAAGAGTGATCACAAGGAGGAGGTAATAGTAGCAATTAAAATATATATATTCCAAATTATTCCGCGCGATGTTAAGAGGTAAGTGCGAGGAATTTGTTTTTGGATAAGCCGTTCGTACGTTAAATAAGGATTTAAATTTTAGCCCACGGATTATAGCCACGGGACGGGACGTTTCATGACAAATCGATCGATATACACACATCCAATTTAAAAGCGAACAATTACCAACACATTAGGCATACCGATGTGGCGGATTGGATCGTCCGATTTACACAAAGGGCAGACTAGCGTGTGCAGGAAGCTGTCAATGGAGTCGGTGCAAGCCGCGATGCAATGACTCGCAAGGTCGGCTGATGACTAGCTCAGGGGAAACGGGAGATGGGAATTCTATCATTTACCCATATGTATCCTGTACCTATAAGTTACTCGTGCTCAGTAGCTATAACGTGGCTACCACTATTCAGGGCCGCGGCATTGAATGGCCTTCCTTCCTTTATAAATACGCAACTGTTTCTGAATTATAGTTCTTCTGCGGCTTTGCGATTCGCGGTAGAGATGTTTCGGATGATGAAGTATCTTGTTGTAATATACTGTTCAATCATGTATTCGTCTTTGTACTACATTTTGTACAAATCCGTTTAACATTTTACATGTGGTTTAGTAACAAACATATACCTAAACATCCACCTAGAAAATTTCGAGTTTAAGGTATATATTAGGATACAAAAATGCGTTAAAAAAGAATGTATCCGTGCTCTGTAATTTTATTAAAAAAAAATTTTATTATACACAACGGATATATGTTACACGGTCAGTTTGGACTTTGGAGTCATGAATGACAATAAACTGACAGTTCAGAATCATGGATTGAACTGAAACCGGAATAAACGTGTAACCGATGTCATAAACTACTAAGCATGATATAGCCACGCGGGCGCCTTTGTCGGGTTGGGTTAGTTAGATTATATTGGTGTCCCATAAGTTTTCTTACTCCCAAATAGTAAAATCTAAATAAAATTGCGGAGAACTATCTAATTAGATTTCTAATAAAATAATAATTATTTCGTGCGTTTCTATATTACTTATTTATTACGGTAAGTACTTCTGTGGCTAAACTGACTAAGGCTATCTGTTGTTTGTCAGTCAACTGTAGCAACAAGTTTTGTTCCAGAGGTTTGCTTCAAGAAATTATTCCAGCCTCCAAAAAATTACCACCAGCCTAAGCCAGATGAGTCTTCGTCATAAAGAGTTTAAGTTTACGAACTTACTACTAATCGGTTGTGATCCTTCATTCAGATTTTATAAATTCACGAGTGAATAACTGGAACCATATCTGCTGACAATGGCTCGAAGATGTTTTTATTGTCCGACTTCCCATTAACCTTCGTGGTCGCCAAATTAAGTAATACAAGTATTTATGTGTGTGACCGGCCCTATCGCTCCGCCTTGACGTCCCATCAAACCGGTGGGTACATTAATTGTCCAATCAATTACAGTCTTGTTCTATCGAGGAAGGTTCTCTGACAATATTTCACCTCTTATTACACTTAGTTCGCTTTTTTCGATATTTCTGAAAACAAAGCTCAGCCTATTCAGCCAGGTTTTAGTGGTATATTTAGGTACATCATCAAAATCAATCAAATGTCTAGTCCTATCTGATAATCTAACTGTACCATGGTTGCTTGTCAATAACATAACAATAGAGCAGAGAGTGACAGAACAACGAAGAGAAATGTTTTCCTCAAAAATGCCCGCTTCCTTGTAGCATAAACAAAATATCCTTACCAGCTAATCTAGTCGCGTCTTCTGCTATCGCGCGATATATCATTATCCTGTCCTTGTCGTACCTGTACTGACTAGATAAAAATGGGTAATAATTGTCGCGCGAAAAAAGAGTAGCGTGAACGTTGCGTAGTTATACTAGAGGTGCAGATTGCTGGTCTTCGTCTATCTCGTGGTCCAATTAGACCAAAAGGCATCCTCTGATAGTCAAATACGACTATTATTCCTAGTGGTAGTATTAGTACCTAGTAGTCGTGTTTACCTGGACCTTTTATTAAATCCAACAGTGTGCAGGGCTGTTAGTCTAACGTTCACTTCCTGATTGAAACTGCTTTGGCGAGGTATCGCCACCCACTTGCTGGCCAAGGTTGCGTCATCGATCCGAGAGCCTCTGGCTTGACTATGGCTTATAACTTGCCGTAGATAGGTTGAGCTTGTTTTGGATAATTTTGGGGCTAATGTCGCCTTTTATGGACAAATTCATTGCTAAAATTAGCATATCAAGCGTGAGCCATCTCGATTTAAGGGGAACCTTTGTTATTGACCACGGTGGCATATTTAATTACAAACTAAGATATGCCAACCCGGAACTTGGTAGATGATCGTGTAATATAATAATTGACATACATCCAGTTTCGATTTTCTTGTGATTCGATAAAAACACATACTATATATATGTTTCGACACACATGAAAATCTCGATTCTGGGTTCTTTGAATTTCACTATTTGTCGTTCAAATGAAGTACATGTCATAAATAATAATGTCAATTTTATAATAGAAGGTATTGGTAGACTTGGTAGTGAGCCAGTTGAAACTGAAAGCCTTTGCTGAAATAGCATTCCGCTGCGAGGGATTCTCAATAAAGGTTTAGCGATAAATCTCTATCGACGGGTTCGTTTGTTTCCCAACAAAACAAGTCGGACGAAGCTTTTCAACGCGAAGGCCGCGTGGCAGTTGACTCACCGCGCGGCTTCCCTGCCGGCTGAGCGCTGAGCGTGACGTCACGCGCGCTGACCGACATACAAGCGATTTCAACTATCAGAATAACCGTATACGCTAGCTTGGCAGTGACAACATTGGCGGACTAATGTTGGCTTTGCAGTACAGTAGTCGTAAAATATTGTCCGTTTAGAACATTAAACACTCATTAGTAATTACTTTAGGAGTGATGACTTCAATTCGTCCTTCATATAATCGGGCAAAACTCAGTCCTAGAGCGAGAAGGATAGCGATTCTATATAGTTTATGTTAAAAGTCCGATCGATTGAGTAAGTCTGTATAGTTTCATATTGTAGTCAGTAGTCAGCAATCATTGTTTATACTTATAGCTTAATTTAAGTTGCTTCTACATGCGAGTATAGGTCAATTTGGGTGCTCCTTTCACTCCTATTAACTAAAACACTGCCTAATATTATTAACAAACACAAAGTGCGTAGGACGTTTCCACAGTTACAAAATATTTGCCAATCGTTAGCCGCTAGCTCTCAATCCTAAAGTGTCAGTACTGTCAGTAGATAAGCACTATGGAACTGGTTTTTCTAGTAACCTTCGCGACACCACGTGGGCGGCGGCCAGAGGCCAAACATTGCCCGGATTTAGTAGCCCGACACACGCACTTTGAGCATTCGTATTGAGTTCTGATTGCCAATATTCTCTAAAAATGGAAAGGATGAAAGGACATCTTCCTTTCGCAATAGTGATGTTACAGCTCTTTTAAAGCTATTTACTCTCGTTTATATGCGAATGATTTACGGTCGTTAATTTCGATTGTGTAAATATAATTTTGAGAGGATTTTTTTTATCGTGAGTTCTGCTCCGTCTACCGAACTCAAGGGAACGTGTTCAAAGCAGTAGTTATTTGTGGATACAATAAAGTCCAAGTTATATAGATGAATCTTCCAAAGACAACAATTTTTCCCAACCTGCGGTTTCAAGACACAGACTTTCGATTTCTTGTGTGATGTCATCAACTAACTGTTTGGGGGTCTCCATTATAAGGCTGCGAATTGCTATAACTATCAATAAAACGTCGATATGCCTGTCCGAGCTAAACGTTTTGTAATCTAGATTCCATCTAGTACATAGTTGCGTGTGTTTATCTATTTCGTTATTGACATAACTTCTCTGATTGAAGTTCATTCCTTGTATGAGTTGAGCGATGAATATAAATGTGCTTTTGCATTTAAAATAGAATATTGACTTTATAAAGCGAATCTAGTCGATGTTGTAGTTAGTAATATGATCCTGAACTTGCTTTTACGATTGAGCTCAGTATGTTAAAGCAATTAACGTATAAAGGCCGATTATTGAGCGTTTTAAAAGCTTTTGGATTGATGTTACTTGGTCGATTCATGAAAATGCTTTCGTAAATATTATCCATTGATCCTTTAACCTTACAATGTGGAGCATTGGTAATAGTGGTAATGCCATCGGTTTTGTAACCAATGAACAAATCGAATTCAGGTCGTTCGCTATATAAGTTGTCCCTTCAATTTGGGCTAATGATACCGGAAAACTTCCTTATCTTCGAACACTAGAAACTAGTCCACATTATTCCAGTGTTCGTTCCGCTTTCCTTTTATGTTTTATCTATGTCATTGTGAGGGTTTGTCTATTATTATCGGTGTGAATATTAAAATATGAGTTGGTAGGATTGAACTTATGAGAGAAGAACAAAAGGTTATCATTTTATCAATGAGTGAACCTTCAATGTAACCCTGAGCGTGAAAGGTTGGATCGGTTTGTGGTAAAGACTTGGAAATTTCTCCAAGATGACAATATCCATGTCTTGCGGCTTAGTTTGTACTTGGAAGTGGAAAGTACACTAGAATATTTCATTTTTATTCATATAAATCATTACAATCTCATTTTTGAATTACAATACCTAAAATCGGGCCTACAGGAAATCGTGTACTTATTTTAAATCGTTTTGCTTGGGATTTCCACAATCTAGATTAATAACATAACGTAAGAAATAAATCTTAGCAACAACAGCCTTCAACACCCACGCTTGCAGTTAACGATTCGGTGACTCCAAGTTCACATCAGCACATCATTACAGACCTACCATGTTTAAAGACACATGTATTTACTTTAAAACTATATTTGTAACTAATTTGAGTGTATTACTGGCGTTATGGAAGAGTATCTTTGGTAAGAATACTAGTCAAGTTCGCCTGTTTCTAAGGAAAATTATTTCTCAAGTTGTTGCGAATCAAAGAAATTCATACCTCTTAATATTCGCGCTCGCAAATTGCCTCTCCTTTTGATATGCAGACGTTTCCTTTTTACTCTCTCTATTCCATTATAATTCAGATATTTCTCTGCCCAACTTCAACGTTACTTGGAAAACTATGTGCTGTTTATTATACTCGTAGTTCATTATTTGTATTGTAATTTCAGAAAATAATCATGAATTGTCACTTTCAACCCATTGTCCTGTTTTTTTCTGATTTATATTTTTTTTCTGTTGGTTTAAGTTTACACTACCGTCAAAAAGTTTAAGACCAAACACAATGTTCAGTGTCATTGTTATAAACCCTTCTAAAAATCATCAAACTTAGAAAAAAAAGTAATCTTATTATTTTTGTCTTTGGTCCTGTAGCAAAGACTATTTTCAATACATATGTACAGAAAAAGTATTTGAGTGAGAAGACACTAAAAAGTAATGTTTCTAAATTTGATATTTAAACGATATTGTTTGTTCTAAGAACTTCAAAACTGAAAACCAAATGACTACTCAATTCTTCACATGTCATCCTAGTTCATATAAAAGGACCCAGGTGCTGGTATAATTCACATTTTACAAAAAGTCTAGAGTGACTCGGTTTCCTAGGACACTTAGTGAAAAAATTAAAAATAATGGGTCGTAAGCCTCGAACATTTGTGGCACAACGTAGTGCTATCATCACACTTAGTCAGGAAGGCAAGACAGAGCGATATATAGCCAGTAAATTGAATATTTCTAAGACAGCTGTCCATAACACTATCTCCAGGAAGAGGAAAACTGGGAGTTTATTGGATCAAGCACGTTCAGGGAGACCCAAAGTAACCAGCAAGGTCGAGGATCGAAGAATAGTGTCGATGAGCAAGAGAAATCGACGCTTGACAGCTACAGAAATCTGTGCGGAAATAAACAGCAGCCGTGAAAAGCCCGTGTGCGTCTCTACTATAAAACACCGAGTACGTCAACACAATCTCCGGGGTTGTGTAGCTGTTAAAAAACCATTACTACGCAAACAAAACGAGACAAAAAGATTGCAATGGGCTATTTCTCACAAGGATTGGACTTTTGCAGACTGGTCGAAAGTATTATGGACAGATGAATCAAAGTTCGAAATTTTCGGGTCAAAACGTCGAACGTTTGTTCGCCGCACACCGCAAGAAAAAATGTTGGAGCAATGTGTTGTACCAACTGTGAAGCATGGTGGAGGGTCTGTCATGGTGTGGGGCTCGTTCAGTGCAAATGGTGTTGGAGACCTCGTAAAAATCGATGGTATTCTTAGAAAAGAGCAGTACAAGAACATTTTAATAAGACACGCGGTGCCGTCAGGAACACGTTTGATCGGCAACCCATTTGTTCTGCAAGAAGACAACGATCCCAAACACTCGGCAAAGATCTGTAGAAGCTACACAGCCAATAAAGAACGCCAAGGTGTGTTAAAAAATAAGATTTGGCCACCGCAATCCCCAGACCTTAACCCGATCGAACTTTTATGGGATGAACTCGACCGTAGAGTCCGAAGACAATGCCCGACATCTGTAACTGCTCTCTGGGAGATACTGCAATACGAGTGGAAATCCATTAGCCAAGAAACGCTACACAAACTTATAGGAAGAATGCCAAGAATCTGCTCCGAAGTGAAAAAGCGTCGAGGAGGATTTTTCGATGAGAAAAACGTTTAGCTTTTTTTTCTTATTATGATCCCTTTTTAAATAAAATTACTGTGGAATAAATTGTTATACGCTTTATTTTGTGGGTTGTAGGTACTGAAAAGTAATATGTATTCTCATAGGAACTTCATGAAATGTTGATTATTTGCATGTATCTTGTTTGGTCTTTAACTTTTTGACGGTAGTGTATCTAGAAATGAATGTGTCAGTGGAGTACCTTACTATACCGGTGCACATAAAGGAGCAATTTTCTACACTCTATTTTAAGGAACTCGTTTGGAAGAAGGATATGACGAGGTTTTTAATTGACAGTGCATAATTTTCAGGACTCGCTAGTATACAATATATCCAAATGACTAACTATAGCTGAGTGTACCTAGCTTCTATAATCCTCTCGCCACGTATTGTAGTTCGTCGACACAAGTCGTTATCCTCAATTGGCTGAAACCGTTTGCGCGACCAATTATCGAATTGTTCAACTTTGTCGTTCTATTTAGCGACGTTGAATCATTTCTCATCCAGTTAGGATTAACCTCTATTAACGGTTTTCCCAAGAGTCTTGATATTTTAAATAGACTCTACACTTGGTGCCAATGTCGTCGGGTCACCTGACGACATTGGTCACAACACCTGACTCAGGTGTTTCTAAATTTGAAATTTCGTAAGGTTCTCGCTTTTTTGGGCAGTGAGCTTTCCATTTTTGGTTTCATTGTCTACTTGGTACAGTATTGCTTTCTTGTATTAAAATAAGCGTTGTAAATGGTTATGTCTAGGTTTAATGCTATATATGCAAATAGTTTATTCGGTGGCACGTGGTGTCTTGGATAAATAATAAAAATTACACTTATAATATTGGCACGTAAAACGCATTGTTAGATATTGTACTATAGGATAGAGTATAGATC
This sequence comes from Apotomis turbidana, assembly GCA_905147355.2. Lineage (NCBI taxonomy): Eukaryota > Metazoa > Arthropoda > Insecta > Lepidoptera > Tortricidae > Apotomis > Apotomis turbidana. Next base: position 24,229,139 of record LR990283.1, on the reverse strand, counting down.
GTACTGTAATACAGATCGGGTTTATCTAATAAATGATTTATGTGCTACTCCTACGATACTAGCCGGTTGCAGTGATAGATTTCCCGACCAAGGTTATTAATTTAATGTAATTTTGTTATGTTATTTTAACTACAGAACGATTTGAAGCACCTGTTTTGTGTTACCTGTATATTCAGCGGTCTTAAGCGTGAAAACATGTACGTATGTAATGTAAGAATGTTTGTTTGTACTATAAAAAAATGTTTATTATTTTAGCTCGTCAATGCATGCGGCAGCAAATGCAAGCAAAAAACAATGATTGTCATTTACCTGTGAACTTGTTCTTTCGTTTGTATCTGACTGAACTGGTCTTTACGATGCATTGGATCAGGGATTATTGTATAATTTGATATGTACTTGGTTTTATATAAATATATGTCTCGTAATAGTCGCAATATTCATTATCACGTGTAAACAGTAAAATGTTCACATGATTATGCCAACAAACGCTCAGTGCTTAATGCCTTCTACTTTAGAAGTGCTAGCTAAAAGTGTTAATGTCATATAAACCTTCCGTTTTCCTTGACACATAGGTCCTTCTTGCCTGCCTCTCCACACCATGTCTGCAGGGTTTAACAAGGCTTGCACCGTAGGCGGGCAGTGGGCGGCCGCGTGGTTCCGTCTACAAAGACGCGAATTCTTAAAAAGACTTTCGTGCCTTCGGCCAATGAACATTCTTATTCCATTTTTCTTTTCGTTGAGGGTAGTGATGTCATCCATTTCTCGGCCTCCGACTGGACTGGCAAAGATAGATGGCTAGATATAGAAATTCATGTCGTGGTTACACCTGAATTTTCTTTATATTCGTTTTGGGTTTAAGTAAGCTTAACATTAAAGCAAGTAAACATTGGATAAAAATCTGCACGAAGTTTCATGATGCGTATCTTGTAGGCTGCAGCGTCAACTTAGGCAGGCGCAAGCCACACAGAAAAGACGTAGGATGAGGCGTCGCGGACGGGGCGAGGGCTCGGTGCCTGTGTCGGGTCTTTTCTTTGTGTTTTGCCGTAGGGCGGACACAACGAAGCGACACGCCCGGAATGTGTATTCACACAGAATTTGCGCCTTGAGGTGCAGTTTCATGCATCGCGGTGCAAACATTTTCATACACTGCCTATTGTCGCATCAGCCGCACGCGTCTCCGATCGGCCGCGATGCACGGAATATAATTGCACCTTTAGGCATACTGCGAAAGATTCGCAGAAAATATTGCCAACGAATGAATTTCCCATAGCTATAGGACCCATATAAACACCTGTGTGTTCCAAACACGGCGACCCTCGGCATAAACCAAATGCAAGTATTATTTGGATAATTATGAAGTGTGAAAAAAATCTCCAAACTGCCACGCGAATGTTGTTCCGAACAATACACAAACAATACGACATAAACAAACTGTATAAACATTAACAGAAAAACATGTTCCTACGCAAGTTCAAGTCGTACTTATGATTTATGATCCTAGGAATTTCTCAGTCGTGGGTGCAGTTAATCAATCGTATGCATTCTGTCGGGTCATGAGTATATAAATGCGTATCTTTGGTATCTCAAAAATGCTCAGAAAGCGTTCATAAATCAATCGGACACACAAACTAGAACTCGGGAAGTATGATGCCATACTTTTCGCATCACCGATTGAAATCGATAATATTGTCTTGGCTCAACTAGTGGCTAAAGACTTCGTTATGATTGCGTTTGGAAAATTGGAACTGTCAGTATTAACGTCGTCATTACATCATACGTGTACATGATTCTGATTCTAATATGATAAAATAAACAAGATTACAATTCAAAAAGTCATTTACATATGACTTTTCGTTTTTATTTTATAAATCCGTACTACTGATTGTGGCCGTAAAACATCCCCAAAATCGACCCTAATACGCTAAATATGAAACCGTTGTCTAAATAGCTCCAAAAAGAAATATAAAATCAGGCGAAGGGAGAAATTGAAACCAAGGCTATTTACTTGTAGCATTTTCAGTTAAAGGGAGTTTTCAGATATAAACTTAAAACTAGAGTACAAGGAAAACAAACGGTGTAGGTACATTGTCTTATTGATTCTAGATAGCAAAATGCTATCGCCTCTTCGGCGCTAAAAGTGGACGGTGACCTGAATACGGTGCATCAAGTTCGATTAAACATACTTTTTGCGTTTTAATTAATTCATGTCGGCCAAATAAAGCGGCTAGGCGGTAGTCCAATAACCAAACTATCTGCGTAAAGGAAGTTAAGTTAACTTAGTTTATAGTAATGCAGTGGCAAATGCTTTTTATTGTGTTTCTGCAAAAAGATTAATAATAATAACTAAAACTATTTTGGTCAATGATTTTGTTCTTAGCTGATCTCACAAGATAGCTTAATACAAAAGCATCTTAAATTTGAATTCAAAATTCTGTACTTGACTAAAAAGTGCACGAGTGTGAATGGGTTAGATTTTCAGTCTTCCTGCAGTCTTTCTAAATGATTTCTTCCATGTCCTCCATGATACTTGTAATCATATAAATTTTGGTAAATGTTAGCCGTGCCGCGGTAGAGCACAAAGAGCATACATCCAAAGAGATATCATCGGCGTTGTTCTCTTGTAACGCACACCGCTCGGTTCCAATCACGCCGCCGCATTCGGTGCGCAATGCTCGCTGCGCGGGCGCCGCTCGTCTAGCCGGTTGTGACCGGATCGCTGACTCACCCGTAACCACATAGACTTGAAACCAAAACAGCCTACGTGAATTGAAGCAGTGACCAACCTCGGCTTTTTACTGTTGCCTAGATGCCGGTACTGACATCGGAACCTAGTTTTGAATTAAGTTGCAAAAATTAAATTACTGACATATTCTTATCCGATAACTATTCGGATTTATCAACGATATAGTTGCTCGTTTTCTACAAATCCTTCCTTATTGCTTAGTTCCTTTGATGCTATTCGTAGCGCGCTTTTCATCTGCTAAGTATGTTTGTTTAAATCCAGCTGTTGGTCGACCGTTTGCATCTAAATGTACTTATCTTATTTCTCGATTGAAATTTCAAGCAGTTTAATGAAATAACGGGTTAGCGTATAAGGTCAGTAGCCTTGGAGCGATGAAATGTCAACTCATTACATGACATAACATAATGTATGATTGATTGCATTAATTTTGATCGGCAGTTGCCCTTGACTTTAGTCTGCCGTTGAGATTGATTCACTTTGTTAATTTTGACCTTTTCATTAAGATACATCCACATTAATAAAGAGTTCATTATCTATGTATTATGCAAAATTGTGCTTCATTTAAAAGAAGCCATTTGCAAAGTATTATAGGGGATATACATATTACATAGTCAGATGTCATACTCACACGTACATTTTCTGAAAGGTGCGTTCATATGCTGCTTTGGAAAACAAAAAAAAAACACCATTTAAAAGAACCTATTAGCAAGGTATTATTGAGGACAAAACTAAATGCCACACGTAAAATAGTTTTGAAACACACTACCTCATTTTGACCCATTTCACATTAGATCTCGAGCTCAGTTTCCAAACGTATAGAAAATCCATATGAGACTCCGCAGAGAACTGCCAACCGGAACACGATTCACAAAATAATAATGTATTAAAGCGCTCAAGCAATTGTTTTTTTATGTGGGCCACGGTCGCGGCGTTTTGCGAATTCACTATGCGAGTCGGCTCATTACGGCCTGCACCTACTTTTACTTTACACTCTCCTAGCGAGCCTTGCCTCAAACGAGGTTTGAAAGAAACTCAATGTTGGAGACGTGTCTTATATGAACTGAGTTCTGAAGTACGACGAGTAATGCTTCTTCTCACTCTCGAGACGCTGGAATCGATCTATAGCCCTTCATTTGCCTTACAGTAACAGCAAAAAATAAAAAAATGATGTTCAAACATATTAATTTTAAAATTAGGATCCAAAGATATGATCCAAATGAAAATTGCCAATAGGTAATAGATAGCGAATATAAAAATATGCACTTTTCTGAAGTTCAAATTATTATATTCGGAACTTCCAAATAGTACTGAATGTTAAACGCGTATTTTTAAAAACACGCACATGTCGAATGGTTAGGAAAATTTACGTTTATTTGCTAATAGTGAAATCGTAGGTTAGTATTACGTTCTAAAACCTTTTTGTAATAGTGTGGTAAGTTTTATACAAACACAGATATATAGACATGACAGATTTTTTGTCGCGCTCCATTTTCTCCTACTCCCGCACCGAAAACTCCGTTTGGTAAGTCCGTACACATCGCAAGATTTATGCCAATAACCATGAATGCATAACCAAAGTCCCTTATAAATGTGTCGTTATATACCATATTAGGATCGTGTTCTGAATAGAAAGCCGCATTGACCTTAGTCGACATTTCACGAGTTCGACCTCTTTATTAACTTCATATCTCGGTGTCATTTTCGACCCTTTAGCACTGCCCTAGGACAACTATGGGAGTTTCAATAACAGAATTTGATGAATTCGTTCTAGTTTCATTTACGTCACCACCATTGATTGCTTTAATTTACCTCATCAAGTTTTCATCCGCCGCTAAATGATAGATGTGAAATGATTGCTATCTCTAGGGAACTTGGTGTTAAACCTATTCAGCCTATGATAAATGTGCTTTACGGTAAGCCTTCCACGGAATAAACGCAAAGGTATAGTTAAGTTGATGCATTGCTGGTAATTGCTCTTCTCTACCTGCGAACTTGGCCGTGGGAATCGAGCTAGTTTTCTTTTCTTTTATTCGCCGACTAATCATGAGGTGTGTTTCGCATTTCTTACGCTTCCATAATAACATTATCAACATAGTTTTTCTCTGCCTTCAATGAGCCCCCTGCATTAGTGTAGTTGTAGACCATCAACATGTGCTGTGTACACATCGCAAATTAGGACACCGTTACTATAAATAGAAGGTGTTTCGTATTGAAACTTATTTTTTCGTTAGCTGGTGTTATTTTCGTTAAGAATAATGTTGTAAATAAATAATTAAAAAATACCGCATCAAAACGTTTTATCATTCTCCAAGTGAGTATGTTTCATAAAGAGGTTATAGTCATCTCGATGGCCTAGAGCTTGAACCAGAGAAATATTCCAAATTAGCAAAGCGAATTGTACATTAGATGGTGAGCGAAAAGAGAGTTTATGAAAATATAACCGTGACTGGTAACACCTCGCCATCCTATCAAACTGAATGAGCCTATGAACTCACGAGGAAACGCAGCCAAATTATAATTAGCTCACTCCGATGCGTTAACAGGTCAATGACACGCACAGCACGCGACCAAATGAAACTGTAACAGGCTCAACAATATGCCAATATATCTAGATCTTCGGGCCTTGAATGTTTTTGAGCCTTCGCGGATCATGTATTAGTGGTGGTCGTGGTTACATATTGGCAGTTGGCCATGTATTGGTTGTCACCGATAGAAGATTATAATACAAGCTTATTACCCTGATTAACCGGTAAGATAAATTTTATGCGTTGATGTTTACGTAACCATGCGTAAACGTTAACGTAAACAAGTATCCATTTGTGTCTTGAAGGACTTCGGAATCTTTAATAATTCAGGACAAACTTCCGAAAGTAGGTATCCACTGAAAGTTTTATTTTCGGTGTATCGATTACTCTAATATGAAAGTCGTTATCTGAATTCTTGCCGACACTCCGACAGGTTTCGTTTTTTAGTTCAGTTGGGCGCCTGACAGCCAATGAACCACTTTCATAGTTGTTGTTTATTGAACTTCATCAACTACATACTTCTTTAAGTTCTTTATTATTATAATGATTAACTCCGCCTACGTCAGTACCACTCTCTGACTGCCTATTGTACCGTTAAGCGTTTTCCTCTTTTTACACGTACCTTCGCTTTTTGCTCGTTTTCGGCAGTTTTATACACTTTCGTTGGTTCGGTCGCGCAGCGTAACGGCGTATTCAATAGCTGCAGAGCAGTGGGTATCCCCTATCACTCGTATACAAGCCTCATATTCTCGATACTTAAAATAGATCCCCAGTCGTACAGGTTACAATGTAGTGAAAGCTAAAATGTAACGTCGACTCAAATTAGACGGCGAAGATGAGATATGTATTTGCTTTCGAAGCCGTGCTAATTGTTTACATCCGTCGCGGTGAAGTCTCGGTCATCCGCCGATTTGATATTTGACTCTCAGTTGCGGTATTCTATGCATAATTCACGAGTCTACCCTTATCTGCATAATGGGGGATAAAAGTCTCGAATAATTAAAATTTCAAACAATAGCGGTGAAAGAGCGGAACCCTGTGGAACTGTTCCTAATTATAACAAGCGAGGGCAAGGTCACCGACCTTCCGCACGCCGGGTTTAGCGTGCGTACATCTCGACGTCTCCCGAGTCAGTAAGTGGGGTTTATGGAAGGGACACGTGGGGAAATGTTGACATTTACGGACATTACGTGCGGACTTTGTTAGGCCCTCATGTGATCGAAGGAGTCGTACTAGGCCCTGCAGAACCGGGAAATTTTAGTAAGGCTTTACCGGCATTTCCGGGTAGTCCCGTACCATGCAACTTTAGATAATCTTTTTAAAAATGTAACGGTGAGCTAGGTAGCTTATCGAGCGAGTCTATTCTGATTTATTATTATAGGGAAGCAAACAAATTCATCAAGTTTACTGTGATACTTCCGACTTTGGAAGAAAAAATGTTGGAAATCTTGAGAATGAAATTCGTTGATCGTTTGGTCGCTTTTAACATATCTACGAAATGAATAGATTACTTATAATTATTTTATGAAGTGCCCTATTGGACCTAAAGTTGCATGTATTTGTAAAGAAAGATCAAAGACTCCTTAAAGAAAATTTTAAGTTTAGACGTAAAAGGCAAAGGTGATATTGGCATGAGTCACTGAAAGCGAACCGCGTCTGATATGAATGCCTTTTGACGCTCCATAATGATGGGAACCTTTCATATACATACGGTAGCTGAACAGTAACGCGATTAATCTCAGTCAAACGACGATTAGAATGACAGTTATGGAGCCATAAAGGAAAATGTATTTTTATAATGATTTATACAGGAATGTCAGCACATAATGGGTGCGGTCAGGCTGCCCCGGTAATATTTGATACATTCCAAGTGTCCCAAGCCCCAATAATATTACGTTTTTGTGGCAGAGTAATCAGCCACTTTTATTGTAAATTTTAGAAGACAGAAACTCAGAGTCAGAATATAGATTTTATCTGTGATTTGAAAGTGGCCATCATTATCTGACATAATGGATTTATAAAGACTGTGTACAATCAAGATGGATTTCTTAATTATGATAGAAAATAATATATGAAATGAAGAACAAATATATGAAATGCAAATGATTATATATGTATTTGCACTAAATCTTATTAACATTGGAAAAAATATTTATATGAAATCTTAAATGAAGGAATATCTGAAAGGTTGTGTCTATTGCTCTAGCCATATAAGATTTATGGTAATGTGAATTACTTATGACTCAAAACACTTTCAATAGAGGGTATCCAGCTTTGCGTATGTGCCAGCCACTATTGTGAAAAGTCGCACGCCTCAACGATCGCATTATCCCGACAACAATACGCGAGAAAGCACCGTGTCATTGCAATCGTTCTCGCTTTCACGATGCCCAAATATTATAATATTCGCTTATATTATATACTAAATATATCCCGTATTAGACGACTGTTGGGTGCGGGCATCGATAGATCGTTCAACGTTGTAGGGTTCTTGGAACCTCTCGTCCCCTACGTTGGATCTTTAATTTTATGATGATAAAATAAAATCTAAAGACAGGCGGCAGTAGGTGCTTTGCCAGTTTCTCCTAAATAAATTGACGTAAATAGGGAATGCAAACCAATAAAATTGGTAGTTTACCGGAAATTCGGTAATCCCATACAAGTATTTACCGGTTTGCATTCCCTACCCGTGAAACTCTTAGATCTTATGCAGGCACTTTTAACGCTAAGGCGTAATTTGCCGGGCATTCTAATTGAATTATTAGTTTTACTTTCTATGTGAATATTCTCGGAGGAATAAAAGCGACTAAATTCAAATCTTCTTTATTATGATTATCAAGACACCAAAAGATACCCCCAGCACGTTTTCAACATAATAAATAAATAAATAATAAATAAATATCAGACAACCTCACACAAATCAACCTAGTCCCAAATTAAGCTCAAGAAGGCTTGTGTTATGGGTACTAGGCGACGATATACATACTTATATAGATAAATAAATACTTAAATACATAGAACATCCATGACCCAGGCACAAATATTCGTGTTCATCACACAAATGTTTGCCCTTGCCGGGATTCGAACCCGGGACCGTCGGCTCAGTAGGCAGTTGCTTAACCACTGCGCCAACCGCGTCGTCAAATTTATTTAACATAAATACAGCTCTTTTCAGTCTGTCTGAATAGATCTATTTTAAATTAAGTACCTCATCATATTTAGACTTACCTACTTCGGGTTTTGCTTGCTATATATTTTTCCTGAACAGTAAACAATGTTAGTAAATTATTAATTACGCGTTAAGAATGCATGTTTTCAGTTCAGTTCAAATATTTATTTCTCTAAGATTACTTACAAATCACTTAAGCGAGAAACAATAGTATTTTATGCAACAGTTTTATAAGAGGGGGTTACGATGTGAGCGTAGCGAACATCGTAAGAAAGATGCCACGAGCGTTTTTTGACTTACTTATACAACGTTGCATACAATACTTTTTCTACGACACGACATTTCATAAATAAAATGCAAATAAACAACAAAGAAAATAATTACACGTTCCCGCTCGGAATCAACAAAATTCAATAAAAATAGTCTGATAAACTTTTTTTTTTATTGACGTCCATCTGTCAAAAAAATATGAACTTATACCTAAAGGTATACGTTCACTATACTATACATCCAAGCACAGAAGATAAAACTTTTTTTTTAAGTTGGCAGCAATGCCTTAGTACAATAAGTTTTTTTTTAAATTGCAAATTGTGTGAATGCAGCTGTTTATTATGTAATCTGTGGTACCAAGTAATGCTTTTTTGGCGACATTATAACATCGTTTTTTTGGGCAGTAGAGTATAGACTTACAGACTTTCATAATTTATGTCTTTATATTAGAGTTAGTAAGTACTGGAGTAGAAAAACAATATTTCGGTATAACAATATTCATTATAAGTATTTATGTAATATTATTTTATTTACAATATTTATATACTTGTGTTTTACTAATCTTTACATTAGACCAATTGAACAGTGGACCGTTATACGAAAAGTCTTCAATATCTTCTGTCGGGTTCATTGCTCATTGTCGCTTTCCATCAGGCGAGGCGATACGTTTGCTCGTTTGCCTCCTATGACATAAAAAAAAATGCTGCGATAGAATGTAAGGAAAGAACTAACAAAGTAACATATTCGATATAATTTGGGAGAGCAAACGTTCAGGATGGGCCGTAAATCGTTAAACACAGTCAAGTACCTTCAAGGATCAATTGAGCCCAGCGCCACACACCGATTGTTGATTTACACTGAAACAGTTTTCAATTTGTTGCCATTAGTGTATGATGATAATAATAGAAAATCGTTTTGTGTGATATTTACGATGTTACAATTCTAAATACTCATTGCCGTGACGATTATTAAGTTTCCTTTTTGCTACATAATTTGTATGGCATTGGGTAGACTGATAATGTTGGTTCATAATAATATCAGAAAGCAGGATTGAGGCTAGTATTTTGTTCGGTTTCCGCGACTGACACACATTTAAATAAAACAATTTAAACGGATTATATCGCGTATATTAATTATTTGTCAATAACCTTTGACAACGGTATCTGTAAAGCTACCGAAACGTCAGGGAGGCTCAAATAATTAATATACGCGATATAGTCCGTTTAAATTGTTTTATTTAAATGCAGGATTGAGGCTTAAGTAAACGATATGTTTCAATCATGATAGTGAATAAAGCTTTGCCGTCGTACTATCTCGCAAATGCTCGTTCGTATTGATATTTCTGTTTCAATATTTTTAACTGTAGTTTATTGAGAGAACTATTTGAACGCGAATTTATTTGAATACGATGAAAAATAATACAATGGCTAAACATTAATCAGTAAGTATACCTGTTTATTGTAAACTTTTTGCTAGTGAAAATATCAATTCAAGTCGTTGCAATTAAACCAGTCTGGCTCCATTTTAACACGAAAAACTTTCCCTTGCATCCCAGCAGGAACTCCGACCTTGCTGTCTAAACACATTAAAGGCATACTTAATGCGTCTAGCCAACCTCACGCCCTCCCTACCGGCCGCTCCACAGAGACATGAGCGGTATCTCTAATCTGAGCCATTGTTTTTAACCATCCACGATCTATATAGAGTGCGATTCCACTGAGGCGGAGCGAAAGGTAGATTTGCGGATCAACCAATCATGCGAGTGGAAATCTGCTTCTCCGCTACGGTCTCTTATCGTAGTTTAAACACATTCGAATAGTTGGTACAGAAGCTCTGCAATGCTGTTCAGCGGCATAGTATATTAAATTGTAGGTACAGTGGTACACTGCATGAAACTGCACGGAACTGCTCTAATGTGTATTCGTTAATAACTTGTTTAGGTTATTGACAGTGTGTATGAGGGCCTACAAGTGTGCGAATTGATTATGAGACTAACATACTTATGTGCCTACCGTCTGCGCGTCCGTTCCACAGAGACATGACTATCTCTGATCCGAGCCATTGTTTTTACCCGTCCCCGAGCCGTTTAATCTCTTGTTGCCTTCAAAACACATTTGAATAGGTTGGCACAAAAGCTAGCCTTTACCGCTCAGGCAGTGACATAGATTAAATTGGGCACTGCATGGAAACTGCACTGACATATTAAAATTTATTTTAGTTAGTAAACTTTCAGGTTTTGGCAGTGTCCATGAGGAGATATTTGCTTGCGAATTTAAGTAGGATTATTCTATTGTTGATTATGAGAGGTTTAGCCCGAGTCTACAGACAAGGTGTGGTTTGTGTATTCAACAGCTGTGTCAATAGATATGGTTTAGAAGTAGCTGACGTTTGAAACTTTTTATTATGCATGCTACATTTCATAATGAAGTTTTCAAATGTAATCGTGCGTAATATTTGAATTTCTCACGCTATCCAAGCGCAACTATCATTTTCCTCGTCGGATGCTCGTTTTTTTTGCGTTGATAATTCTAACATATTTCCCATTTTCAATTCCAGGCCGCATTCATTCGGCGATCGTGTCCGGGGTCAACCTGGAGACCCGGTCGGTCACCGTGGAGTGGTACGAGCGCGGCGAGACCAAAGGCAAGGAGGTGGAGATCGATGCCATCCTGGCCCTCAACCCCGAGCTCGCGGGCACGCGACACACGCCACACCTTCAGCCCATGCCTAACAAAATCACACGGGTAAGCTCCTTAAGGTTTATGAACACCTGGTACTTTTAGTGAAATTCTTAAGAATTGGAAAAGAGAGTGATTTTCCCATAATGATGCTCTATTCTATGGAGTGGAGTGTTATAACAGAAAATCTATTATTATGATCGGATAACCATAAAACGATTCTTTGCAAGTAAAGACAGACTTCAATAAAACAATTAAGTCCATATTTGCAAACATCCTTCTGGGAATTCGTCTTTCATGCAACGTAATTTCTCACAGAAAGCTATTAAAAGATAGTCAATGGTTCCGAACAATGAGTGAGTTTTTAATTTCGAATCTATTGTTGCGATCTGTTTGTTATCAAGTATAAGCATACACTTACACACGAGCAGGGATGCCGGAAAGACCCTGATCCATAAAATTGAGGCAGGTCTTTGTACCACTCAACCGTGTCGTTCAGTCAATGACCACGCTCGCTTGCTTGCCTCTCAACTACTCGCCTATTACTAAGACTGTGTCAACTAACGCTTGCGATCCTAACGTACATCTCGAGTGATTTCATCAGCTACTAATCATAACCGAACACGACATTCTATATTAATCGTAGGCGTTACGTCATCTCGTGTATTAGAAGTGATTTAATTTTGATTGCATTTATTTGTGTAGGGTTATACAGATGTTGCAAAGATGACGTAAACGAACTCGCTTTCTTCAAAGCTTCGAATTCTTGGTAGTCGCATCAGTGTAGTTAAAACTATAAGTAGAGTTGCGAGTAATGTATCGTCAATAACAAAGAGGAGTAGGCTTGGTAATATAATTTAGCAGGGTTGCCACTCGACCATTTATGTAGAGTAGCTGTATTGTTTGAATTAATTATATCTGCTTTATACAATATCAAACACAAGTGGCAATTTCACATGATATGGCTACACTTTTCGGTTAATCGATTGCAGCCCACATTAGCGGAACCATGAAGCCTCCTTAGTTATCGATTAGCTGGCCGCTTCAGCGCGTACCAAGCCGCGATCACTCGCATTGTTTGCCCACAAGCACGTTGCTATTCAACACACAGTCCAACGTCTTCAGCCGAGAAAGCCTAATGTGTGTGGCGCCCATGCCACCCTGGTACTCATTACTCAAGAACGGCAAAATAAATCAAGAAATTTTGCTGATTATTATAGTGAGATTCGTTCATCAATGGCTGGAACCTAGTGTTACGACTGTCATAGAAACTCAAGAACAATGTAGATATGTTCCCATACATCATCAGCTGGCAGGTGATCATTTTATTGTGATGCGACAACTTTTTGCCTTGTGTTATTGCTTGTGAAATATTTGGTACCATTGTAAAATTGCAAAAAGTTAGCGCAAATGAAGCATAGATAGTTTTTTAAAGTTATCACAGTTGCTAGGCAACGCGCACGCCTCTAAAATCACAAATCACAACAGGTAGTGCAATGATTGCAATGTAGATTTTACACCGATGTGTTAATGTTTGGATTGAAATGAGTTGTCGTATCGATAGCACCCTGTGTGTAATCTTAGGGAGCTCATTAAATATCCATGAGTTTTTATATGTCGTACACCGAAACACCTGAAGTAGCGGCTATCGATGTTTACCACAACAATGCATTGGTCGCGTGCCGGCCGTCGATCAGATGATTGATGTCCAGCGACCTTCCGACTTGTACGGCTGTCTGACGCACGGTCCGCATCGATTTTCCACGGCGCTCTATTAGCACAACAGTTTCACTTTCCACGCGGACTGGAAGACGTTTAGGGACGCTAGTGTTCCGCGGATTCGATACGATGACCATGTCAGACGACGCTACGGACAAACCTGTAAGTTTACTCTCGATTGGAGTTCGATCGGTCTCGTGAAAGCCTAGATTAGATTAGGCTCGGGCTCGGGAAGGTATCGCGAAAGCATTACGCACGATCGACTGAGCACTTTCGCTGTTCTGTTTCGTCTATATCTCTTAGGTGACTGTTTCCACTTTCCATCGAGCCATCTCCTGCAGAGATGTATTACGAAATATCCGGCTGTGGATTAGTTTAAACGATCGGCCGAACTCCAATTTCTCCATTGACTGGGCATGCTTGTGAAGGAGGCATCGGGCTCCTCGTCGGACGACGGCGGCTTCCTGGCGGGCGCGGAGGGCGAGGGCGCCGGCGACTCCGGCCACACGCTGCCCGTGCGCAAGTCCCGATCGGTACGGCCACATTCGCACGGGCTCCGGACGAGAACCTTGTCTGTTGTGGATTTCCTTCTTGCCTGATGCTCATTGAATATTTGTTCGACACGCTAGTGCATTACCGACTGCATTTTGATTGTTTTCTCTATCAATAAACAAGGTCTAAAAGCTTGGATTTAATAAATTCAAAATGACGACGAGTGTGCGCCAAATTGGGTTTCATTCTTACGGAATACTGCATTTATCTGAATGAATTGAGAAAATTTTCCTATTCAGGAATATGGAAATCCACGACATCACGAAGGTTTCTCTCACTCGATCCGAAAATTGTTTAATACACTTCTTTTTATTTTCGTTGCTCCACGATCTATGATTTGCACACGATTTACGAACAGCTTGTTTTGGTTGGTCGCTCGTGTTATTGTCATGCTGTTTGGAGGCTACACATGCTACAATGCAATTCGTTCTGCCCCACCATGACAAAAACTCGATCCGATCGATTGTTCCGTAGTTGTATTGTGGATATTTGAGGCAATTATTATTATTACACTTTCGTATCACTGTATTTCAATAGTTAAATGTTACCTTGTAATTTTGTTTACAATTTGCACTTACTTTAATGGCATGACATCATGTCGGGCTGATTCATCTTCCCACACCAATTCCAAACGGAATGTTTCTTCAAAAAACTTACGTGGCAGTAATTGTGTAAATATATTTCTTTGTACAAAACTTTACAGTGGAGTAAGGGCACATTCACCATATAAACGACTATGTAATTGTTGCTAGGAGATTTTCTGGATATTTTTTACACTAAGGAAGACAAAAAGGGTCTACAGCTCTGCGGTGGACGGTGCATGCAAGATGTCTCACTACAGCACTAAAGTCTCCTACACAAATTAAAATTGTACCTAATCAATGTTTTTTTCAGCGCGAAAGTGAATGTATACCATGGGGCCACGCGATGCTTACGGTTATTTACACTAGTTATTATACACTTAGTTCACGTCAAGCTTCAGAGGTTCTAGCGAAGTATCCACGTTGTGTGTACCGGAGTGTTTGCTCGACCACTCGAGGACAAAAACGGTTCGACGAACTTGTTCTGATAGTACTCAATTGCGAAAAACTGAAATTTGAGCTCTTGTTCGTTATCTAATAAACTAACCTTAAAGCTTAAATCAACTTCGTCCGCGTAAACTTTTCCTATAACGTAGTCGGTTAATTCCAGCTGTCCCAGTACCAAAATTGGTAAAAAAAAGTTCTGCCGTTTCATCATGATGAGCGGACAAAGAATATTTTACCAATAGATGGCACTGTATAGTCGCCATCAAATATATCGCAGCATATAAGGCGTTCATTAATATCTGAACACGACTCTTATTGATTGGGCATTACAGTACATGTTCACATATTTACGAACGCCTTATATGCTGCGATATATCTGATGGCGACTACTGCTGCAACCGCGCGGCATAATACGAATATGAATCCTGCATCGCGCTGCGTTATTAAGAGGGCGCCAACGCGTTGGCTAGCTCTCTCTCTCACTGAGTGTAAGCGTGAGCGAGATGGAAGTGCGTGCTCGGAAGTGAGAAAATCATGTTTTTTGAGTTTTGTCATAAACGTGAGCATTTTATATTGAAAATAGTTTTAGTTTTTGAGAACTTATAATTGTGCATTTTGAAGATCCAACCGAAAATATCTAAAAAAGGGGTTATGTTTGAGTGATAAAAGTATCGAGAAAATTATTAACAATCGTGTTTTCACGGTGACAAGGTTGAAGAAAAATTGTTTAAGTTTCTTATTTCCAAGGGACAGATTTTTAATCACTATGGATGTTGAGATCTAGGATCATTCACCTGACGAATTTTGCGTGGGTGGGCTCTTAAGATCTTTTCTGAAATGGTCGTTGTTTTCTCTCCATATAAAACTGATTTTAGAATTTTATAATAGTATAGATTTACAAATCATATTCCTCCTATAGATATCAATGTTATTTTTATTATTTTGCTTATATACATATTCTTAGTAGCCGCTCGTTCCAAGCAATTTGGGCGCGTCCAATAATTAAGCGTACGTTATACGTTGTTAGCATGTTAATCACTTAATGCGATTCATAAGAGATAATGGACTATGAAATGGAGCCAGTATTTCAGTCAAGTGATTGCTTTTCTTCATTATACGACCGTTACTTACACTAAACATTATTTTGGTTGCAAAGTTGAAGATATAAATAAAATTTTGAAATTTGTTGTGATTATTAAAAGTTTTATAATTAATATCATTAAAACTCTCGTGAGACATCTTTAATAATTATAAAAACGGTTTAAACTCACACAAAAATTACTTCGAGTTCGAGTCGCGGAGCAGCGGGGATAGCAGGCCCTGATGAAGAGCTCTGACAATTTTTTACGTGAGTTTAAACCGTTTCTATAATTAGTTTACAATTATGTTAAAAAACTGAGACGTGCTTATGTGAAATAAACTATATCCACTCGTAAACAGTATTTTGTATAGCCTAACCGTTTTACAAACCATGCCATATTGCGGATTTTAGTGGTACTAATTTATCTAACTGGCAACGACAAAATTTCCGAGGAAACAGGACTAAATATTCCGCAAATTTCAAGTATTTTTTTTGCATAATAAAGCCAAAACTATCGACAGCGACGAAAGTTAAATTTTTTCAAGGAATAATTATTTATTTCGCAAATAGAACGAAGGATTGAGCAGCATACCGGTAACCAATGTTTTGAATTTGCTTAATGACTAATAATCACTATTGAGGTTGTATAATACAAATATATGACGTGTTCACTTATTGCCTTATGAAAGTTTGTGGCGCCATTATCCCTGGGACGGACCGACGCTGGTTAGGCTGTATATAACCACAATTCTTAAAGAAGCCCCCTCTTATGCGAGAGGCTTACAAAATGGCTTTAGATTTGATGAACTAGATTACAATCCTTAGTGACAAGCTAAAAATAAGCTAAGTATCACTCAGCTCAGACCGATTCTTTTGCATTATAGACCTAATAACAACAAGCAAATTGAATTTGTTAGCATTAAATATAACCAAACGATGCTGCAACGTAACATCTAACAAATATTCCCTGTTTACTTTACTGTTATGTATTTGGCAGCGACTCCAAACATCTCGGATTTATGATTGTCGACGCCATCAGAAAATTGGATCTTGTTCCCAGTGAATAACATCCCTAATTGAATTATAATGGAATTGAAATTACGTTGACCTAATTAGGTTATATAGTTTTTTCTAGAAAACTGTTTTAAAGGATTGGTTAAAAAAATGTCATGTACGTTTCTACTTTTTAATCCATACTAATATTATAAATGCGAAAGTGTGTCTGTCTGTCTGTCTGTCTGTCTGTCTGTCTGTCTGTCTGTCTGTCTGTCTGTCTGTTACCTCTTCCCTCTTAAACCGCTGAACCGATTTAGATGAAATTTGGTATATAGATAGTTTCAGTCCCGGGGAAGGACATATGATACTTTTCATCCCGAATAAATATAGTGTTCCCGTGGGATGAGCGGGGTAACACCGCGGGTCACAGCTAGTATAATATAAATCTTAATAACGTCTTTATGTTTAGTTGGCCCCGCACAAAGTCTTAGGTTATTAAAGGTTTCATTGTATCATAAAAAGCAACTACATACCTTTATGTCTTATGATATGATGTTTATTCGTTACATTTACTACTGGCGCCATCTATCTCTTTCGTTGTCACTATTTAGTCGCCGGACAAGCTTGCCCGCTGAACTTTTCGTTGAAATCGTTTTATGTAGAAATTGCATCTATTTTATTAAAAATAAAGTAATCGCCCTAATTCTGAAATGCAATCGTCTGTTGCCATTAAGTCCAAAACTGAGTTTCCTCGATAATGTACTTAGCTTCTTTCACAATTTCTTACTTCTGGCTTAAATGACGCACTCGAAAGGGATTTGCAGTAACGTCACCGAATTGATTCTATTGCCTATTTCGGTATAAAAACGTTCCCCCAGTGCCTTGGGGCTGGGGCTTATTAGGTTTCCTGGCGGGAAGTAAATTGTTCGAAACGGGATAGCAATTCTCTCGACGATTACGTTTCTCGAGACGTCCGTGTAATTACCTGTAAGCAATAAGACGAATTACTTGTTTTATACTTGAGATTACTTTAGCGTTATTACAATCTGTATTTTATTTGTGAAGACAGTTTCTATATATAAATGTGGCAAACGTTAGCGTTAGGTATTGTTCCATTGAGACAGTTTGTGTATTAAAGTAATTAAATAACATTAAATAATATAGTATTTTTTGTAGTCTTTCTCTTCTTTTGCTTTTATGACTTTTGCATTACAAGTGCATTTTAATTTATCCCTACAAAACAATCTTTTTATTGATGCGGTATACTTGTTCATTATTTAAAAAGCAATACGTATCCAGTTTTTTGACAAAGTTCCTTTAACTGCAACTATTTAACTTGAATTTATGGATTTAAATAAAACAATGTTTACGGATTATATCGCGTATATTTGTTATTTGAGGCTCCCTGACGTTTCGGTAACTTTCCAGTTACCAACGACAAAGGTTGACTGAGATAAAGGGTGAGTACTATTAAATTGTCGCCATTTGACTTTTAGTTTACAAAATGAAATAATATTGTAAAAACTCAAAATGCTTTATTTACAAGAAAGGGCATGATAAAATAAATCAGTTAACCCAATTTTATGGTGTCTCCAGGTTACGACGAGAGAATTCTCGGACTTTATACTCTTGACGCGTTTCATAGAATTTTGCACGGATTCATTCTTGATCAGTTTAGTACATTTTATCCATTTATCGGGTAATGATGTAGCCGGTTGGCATGTTTTCCGCAATTTTGTTTTAATATTGGCCCAGTATTTTTCAATTGGCCGCAGTTCTGGGCAATTTGGTGGATTCATATTTTTCGGTACCACATCGACAGAATTCTGTTTATACCAGTTCAAAGTGCCAGCTGAATAATGACAACTTGCTAAATCTGGCCAGAACAATGTCGAAACAGTGTGTTTTCTTATGAGTGGTAACAACCTTTTTTTTAAGCATTCGGATTTATAAATATCCGTCTTAATAGTGCCAGTGGTTACAAAAGGCGAACTTCTCATGCCGCACTGGCATATTGCTTGCCACACGAGGTACTTTTTGGCGAATTTCTCCACCTGAATCACTCTTTCTGATTCATGCAGACTTGAGATGTCGCTAGAAGAAAAGTATTGGTTTCCTGGTATTGATTTGAAATCAGCCTTGACGTATGTTTCGTCGTCAATAATTAAGCAACCTGTTTTTTGAACCAACAGGGTGTACAATAATCTAGACCGTCTCACTGCTCGATTATATTGGTCTAACGTTCTTTTCGGGGCTTTCTGCTTTTTGTAAGTAGATATACCGCACTTTTTTTTAATTTTTTGTACATTCGTCTGACTTGTACCAACTTTTTTGGACATATCTCGGGAAGATATAGCCGGATTCTGATCAAACAGCTTACACACCTTTGACTCCAGTTTTTTGTTCTGTTTTCTTGTTGGATGACCCTGTCGCTGTTTTCTCTCAACAGTCCCACCTTGTTTTAGTTTTTTGAGAGTCCTTTGCACTGTTCTTCGACTTGTATTGCACGATTTTGCAAGCTCCGAAGTGGATACATTAGGATTTATAGAAAATTCTCGCAAAATTAATTCACGAACGCTTTTTTCTTTTGATGACATCTTGACAGATAAAAACAAAAGAACGTTTTTTTTAAGACTAAAACATGCAAATACATTAAATTTAAAATCTGATAAGTTTAACCAAAGAAGATTGCCAATCCAGAGAAAAAAAAACCGGCCAAGTGCGAGTCGGACTCGCGCACCGAGGGTTCCGTACAAACACTTTCCATCCCTAAGTGGTTAAGTTAAGTTTGCACCTGGTATGTATAGCGCCCCATATAAATTAGGTGCAAAGTTAGGTATTAAATTTTTTTTTTATGGTTTTCGTAATTATTCCTTTATCTATGCTATAAGACGTTGCTTCGTACCAAATTTCAAGATTCTGAGTTCACGGGAAGCACCCTGTAGGTTTTGATTCCCTTGCAAGTGTCGAAAATATGCAAATTAGGTGCAAAGTTAGGTATTAAAAAAAAAATTTATGGTTTTCGTAATTATTCCTTTATCTATGCTATAAGACGATGCTTCGTACCAAATTTCAAGATTCTGAGTTCACGGGAAGCACCCTGTAGGTTTTGATTCCCTTGCAAGTGTCGAAAATTTGCGGCATAAACGGCTGTATCTTTTGATTGCGTTGGCTTAGAAGTTTGATTTTTTCACAGCTTCAAGGGACAGTAGACCTGAGTAATTGATATAAATTTCAGCTTCATACGTCCACGCGTTCCTGAGAAAAAGGGTCTTGACAGACGGACGGACAGACGGACAACAAAGTGATCCTATAAGGGTTCCGTTTTTTCCTTTTGAGGTACGGAACCCTAAAAAAACGAAAAATGTTGGCGACAATTTAATAGTACTCACCCTTTAATCACTTTTTTTCTGTCAAAGTTACATGTTACATTTGAGCAAACTACCCATTTTATAAATATGAATTAAAAATATAGGTGTAAATCGTCTGTTTATATCGTTTTATTTAAATGTGTGATCGTCGCGGAAACCTAATAGTAGAGTTGTTAGTCCGCTGTTTTCTAACATAATTGTGCGCATCGGGTTACAAGCATGAAATTTCTACCACAGATAGAGTGTTCCACGGTGATTATTTTCAGATGTGGAGGGAAGTCAGATTCGTCCCCTGTCAGGCGGGAGAGCGGAGTGAATACGGCCAAGTATCCCTCTTTTCTTTCTTTATTTCTGGTCAGTTAAGTATACCAGGACGTGTTTGGTATCATTTCCGTGTAAAACAAATATCAGAAATTAATTTTTTATGTTATTTTTGTATAGTTCTATATAAAAATATGGGTGTAATGGACGAAAAGGTAAAAATCACAACAAGTTTTTTTATTCAGTGAGGTATATTAGTTTAATTTCGTGAACATTTTCAAATTATTTTTATTATTTTAAAAAGCTCATTTTTTTTTTTTAATTTATTTATTTCAAAAAAGCATGGTACACATTTTATAACAAATTTCGCCAAACACGAAGTTTATTGGCGAGTATTGCACTCACTTTTTTAACATTAGTACCATTAAACTTAACTAGGACGCCTTTTAACGAAAACGATCCAATCCACACAAAAAAGATGATGTGAGCTTTACACTCAGGGTTCAAATTTTAAATTTCGTTTTGTGCGGTTTGGATCCTTATCCTTAAAATACGTTCACTTAACCTTAAAAGTAGGTAGGTAACTATTTGCCAGACACTTTAGATTCTTTAGAATCAAACTAAGTAGGTAGGTAGTAACCATTACAGTAAGTGTTACACTAAGACAGGGCATCTAATAGTATCTTTTTTAATCTATTCTTAAAAATACCTTTAGTGGCGCATTCATCTTCCGGAAAGATAGAATTAAATATTCTGGGTATTAAATATTCTCTTTTCCTTTTACCATAATAATTATTTGCTTTTGGTTCCGTGTAGGTATGGCGTGACGTTACTCGTAGATTTCGGGTGTACACTCGGACAGTTTTATAATCAGTTCTTTTGAATTGTTCCGTTGCTAATATATATTTAATTTTTTCGTGGATTGGAAGAATATTTAGTTTTTTATATAAGTCCATGTAGTTATTACCCGCACAGCTGTTTTTGGTCTTTTTATCAATTTAATCTTGTTTCTAAAAATATATGCATGTTGGGCACTTCTCATACAAACAGTAGCTTAAAATATATCTTTACGTCGGCGTAACCAACGTAAATCTCCGAACGCATCCTATTTCGCTTCATTAAATACATCAAATAATGATTGTTAACATGCTTTTACATATAATATTTACTATGTACGTCCTAGAAAAACAAATTAATGTAATTAAAACAAAAATTTTTTTTGCTGATGTATCACGAGCACACGGGCTAATCTTAACATCAACAATTTATTTAAGTTACTGTTTGTATGTACACAATATTTATAAATTTTTAGAAACTAGATGAAATTTCCTATTTCGCAATATTTTTCTTAGTTGTAAATATTCAGGAAATATAACTAATTTATCTCCCTGAATAAAAAAACTTGTTGTGATTTTTACAATTTCGGATATACAACCATATTTTTATATGGTACTATGAATAAATAACATGAAAAATGAATTCCTGATATCTTTTTTACACGAAAACGACACGACACAAGTCCTACTAGCGTTACCTGATCAGTAATATAAAAAGAAAAAGAGGACTCCTTTGTCCTATTCACCCCACTTTCCCGCCGCACAGGGGACGAATCTGACTTCCCTCCACATCTGAAAATAATCACCGCAGAATACTCTATCTGTGGTAGAAATTTCGTGGTTGTATCCCGATGTACACAATTTCGCGACTTAGCAAAATGTACTAGAACACGCAGGCTAAGCTTAACATCAACATTTTTTTCAAGGTACTTTTTGTATCAGAGGTGCCCAATATGTATACATTTTTAAAGACAAGATAAAATTTTCTGTTTAGTAATATTTTTTTAAATTGTAAATATTCAGGATAGATAACTAATTTATCGTTCTGAATAAAAAAAACTTGTTGTGATTTTTACC
Organism: Apotomis turbidana; assembly: GCA_905147355.2. Taxonomy (NCBI): domain Eukaryota; kingdom Metazoa; phylum Arthropoda; class Insecta; order Lepidoptera; family Tortricidae; genus Apotomis; species Apotomis turbidana. The sequence goes on along the minus strand of LR990283.1, from coordinate 24,206,833 downwards.
TTTTCGGCGATAAACCCAAATTTTTATATGAAAGTATTCTTAAATAACATGAAAAATTAATAGCTGATATCTATTTTACACGAAAACGATGTCGCGCAAGCCCTAATAGCCTTAACTGATCAGTAATAAAAATAGAAAAATAACAGTACTTGGTCCTCTTCACCCCGCTCTCCCACCACACAGGGGACCTAAATAAAGGACTAATAGACTTATTATGCAAATTCCAAACACATAACACCACATAACAAGATTCCCATTTCGCCCTGGTGATGGAGTAGAAGAGGAAATTGCAAACGCATCCTGCAGTTGGCCTAGTTGCATTCGCATTAGTTTGCAGAGTTTCCAGCTATGGGGTGGAAACAGTAAATGAGGTTCTGTTCAAACTAATATACGTTTACATACATTTTGTATATTTTTTACAAAAATATACAAAATGTATATATTGTTGCGAGTAATAAAAAAAAATTTTACCGGTCAGTTCTTTATTTGCATTTAACCATCTTAAACATTATTTTCGAGAAATAATTAATATACTTTAAGTTTTATCAGAATATGTAGTGTGCGCACCAAAACCTTGGCTTATTTATTTATTTGTTAGGCCATTAGTCTTATTTTTTCTTGTGTTTGTTATGAACGTTTTAAAATACCAGATGGTAGGAACACGAGGAACCCTTTTCGATATAGTTCTTTAAATTGACAGTACTTAATTCGGTTTAGCTCCGTTCCCTCAACTTTCCATTTAGTTTCTCATCCTCGTTCCGAACTTGCGTTTAAGTTGCGTTGTTCATTATTTATTCATTTTTGTTGTTCAATGTGTAGTATTGATAGCGTATTGTGCAGTGATGAATAGCTAATGAAGAATTCAACTTGAAGCGTTCATAGCCCTTCCTGGGTCAAGGCCCGATAGTCCGCGTGGTTTTTTGTAAATCGCTATCACTTTACAAAAAGCAAAACCTCACCGAACAACGGCATGCTCTACGAGCAAACTTGAAATTGGCGAAATCATCATTAACCTGATGGAAGCCATATATTAAAATTAGAATAGAATAGAACTAATTTTCTTTTATTTACTTACTTTTTCGTAATTACTACTGGGTTAGTACAGGGGTATAGTAATAAAATTTAAACATATTTAACAAGCGTATAATTAGAGTTGCTTGCTCAATTAAAAACCCAAATTAACCCTAATCTGGTCCGGAATTAGCGTGGACAATTTTAATTCGGACACCGATTGCCAAATGGGACGATGACTAGTCCGACTACCGATTATAATCTAATTTCGAACGGAACCATGATTAAGAAAACCAACGTATCTAATTTCGTGTAATGCTTGTGGTTACTTGTGGTCCACTTGACTTGATCATCACCAGGGTGGGTACAGATATAGTGTGTAATAATATTTTCTTCGGTTGTATAGTGCGTAATGATTTTCCATCACGACTTGACGGGCAAGCTGGTTTTTATATTTCCATCTCAACTGTTCCTTCAAAGTTGATACGGAGAATATGCTAAAACGAACTTTTACCACAAAAACATTAATGCAGCATATCTGTTATCAATAGTGAGTACAGTACCTGTCTCCCGATTACATTCAGCGGAACATATAGTATAATATTAGATCGTATTTCGCAAAATGATTAGCGCCATTAGTTCATTTCATTACACAGCACTATGCTGTTATTGTGGCATTACCTACTCAATAAATTAGAAGATTAATATGTGTGCGAATTCATTTATGAACCATAACTTTTTTATAATGATATAATAGGTCATATTATATCATGATAGTATGCAGCTACTCTACTGACCTTCCAGTAAATTAATAGAGTGCATTACTGACAGCTGACATGCACGCGTTTCTTTAAGTGCAGTAGTAATAGTAAAACTACCTTTGTTCTTTGAATACACAGTTCCTGTAGTAGTGAGACAATATAATCTAAAAGTGAGGGGAATAAATATTGGTAGTGTTGATCTGGAATTTGGCGATAGTGTTAAATTTTTGATTGAATTTTCATTGATTTCTAGGATTGACTATATGCTGCATGTTTAAAGATGAGTTTTATATTTAGATTAATAATTAAAAATATACAATATTAAATCTAGTATTTTTAGTGTGATGGTTTTAGTGTATTGATACGTATATAGTAAAAATAATTTATTTTTCACACGGAATAAGAGTTCTGCCTATTCTTCTACTTACTACAAATAGTGGCTAAAAACTAAGAAGAGTTATACACAGTTTCGAATTAAAATTATACGGTTTCAGCTGCTTCTATACTGTTACATATTTTAAGTTACGTAAAATTTAGTACAAAATTGCTTATTATAGTAGAATGCCCGCATACGGCCGCGCGCGGCGGCGCGATCATTTTCGAAAGTGCCGCAACTAGTGTTCAAATGAGGGACCTTGTTATTATAAGCTAATTTATACCCTTTTCTCTTCCCGATGATACCCAGCTTCTTTATAAACTGCTTCAAAAACGTTAGTAGCGATGTGAATAGTGTTTTTAGATTCAAGCTCGTGGCTAATTTCAGACGACTACGATTCAGTTTGAAACTGGCCACGATTAGTCTGGAAGTGTTTTAGTATTTTTAATATTTCGTCGGTTTTTTAAATCTTATTTGTAAATATTTTGTTTAATATCTTCGACTATATTTTAATCGTATCTCTTGTATAGATAGTTTTTGCCGTGTTCAGTTTTACATTTGCTGCTTTTCGTGTATTGTAATAGTGTTTGTGATTTGTTTATTGAAATGACCTTTCTGTTTTAGGACATGACTCGACAATCCATCCATCAATCCATCCCAGTGCCCACCAAAGGTAAGTTGATTTCCGTATTTACGTTTGAAGGTTAGAATGTAATTTTTAAATTAATATTTGGGAAAATAATGGGATGCAAGAAGTACACTAATTAATGTGTTATTTTTAAGTAGGTATACGCGAGTGAACGAAACATCGCCTCGCGGTTACTAATAGATGCATTGCCAAACATAACGTCATTATCATTATATAAATTATTCGCAGCTAGATATAAGATATCAAGCTATCCTAGCTACTATATTTTATAAGTTTTATAACTAACACGGATATTAAGGAGACTCGTTTTAGAAAACGATTAGCGTACACGTAAATACGTTGATTATTTTCTAGCGATAGTTAACTTTTTGTGTAGATACATAGATAACATATAACTTTGTGGTTCTGCTCCATACAGTCGTAAATATTCTTAGAACTTTCCGTCGTACTATTTTAAGGAATTGCAAGAAACCTGTGTGTTGTCCATGAATCATACTTTTTGTCCTATGCCACAGAATATATTCTAAATATAGCACAAAGACTGGCCTAATGAGGAGAGTTTGTAACGGTTTGCGATCTTACATTAAATCAATTCACTTTATTGTCTGCCTTTTAAAATGACACATTAGCCCTGTATGTAAATGTTCAAAGATTAAGCAGAATTTGACTCAACGGTTGGTCGTCATTGCTTTCGTTTTTTTTTGTTTTGTTTTCCTCTTGGGTCTGTACGTAATGAAGTGATTAATCCTCATTGGTTACATGTTTTTTACTACACAAAGAATACGTTTAATTACCACAAACTTGAAAAAAAAAATGTGACGTTTAGCAAATTTAGCAGACAATTTGCTATATGGAAGATTATACTTTTAGGCGTGCCTATTTGTAATCTAGAAAGTCGTGTAAATGGTTCCTTCTATCTGTGGTTATTTATTTACTCCCTGGACACTTTCGCCTGGTTGGTTTCTGTCGATTCCTACTTATATGTATATGTAAATTTCCAAACGCAGTAAATCATAAATTACAAACATTTCCGTATTTTCTAGCAATTAATAGATCCTGTATAACTCTTACTATTACATTGATGTTTAATTTAACGAAACCTTTTACAGCTTCAAGCTTATAAAGGCAGATCCTTTATTTGCTTTAAAGAACTGCCCATACACAATTTATCCCACCCTCTCAATTCAGTCGTGAAAGTCCGAACGAGACGAGACATTCCGTTTTCAGTTGGACAATTTGACCAAAACAACATTGTACTAACTTAGAGTTCATTGGTCGGGTCAGCTTAGCAAACATTGCTCTTAGACAATATCGCGAGTGGTTTTATAGCTGTTGTGTCACCGAATACCTTAATGTAATAAGTATAACGCTATAGTTCAGTCACCCTGTCGTGTGAACGTAAATAAAAACAAAACGTTGGAAATTATAAGACAACTGTTCGTCGTTTCTCTTTACGTGGCAAAAACGCGCCCTTTGCAATACAAACTGGATCAAATATGAAATACTCAGGAATTGAATTCAAAGATTTCATATAAAAAAATGGTTGCTTATCTTTGAAACAATCACTGTTCTATTTTTAAATCATTGATACAAATATCAAATCTCAAAGAAAGATTTGAAATGCGTTACCTTTTGGAAGAGACCGGGAATCGAACCCGGTACCTCAGGATTGCCGGTCTTGTTATCCTTCCCGCCACCCTAACGCCCAAGCAACCTTTCGAATTTGTCCTTATGCTTTGTGTGTCGATCTTTGCATTGTTTAAAAAAGGCACCTTAGCGACCTCTATGTAAATACGTTAACGTATATCCTACCGCACTACTTTACAGCAGTGAACTAGCAAGCGAGAGGGCGCTGTTATTTATAAATTTATGAAATTTACTTTAGAACACAATAGTCAAGTATGATACGATCCAATCGCGACCGTAAAATTGTCATCATTAAGGCCTCACTTTATCGGAAACGTTGATCTTTATTGATTTAAACATACGTATGAATGACCCACATCTTAGGTCATCGCCCTGTGTTATCACCTGTACAAACGGTGTTATTAAATTCGTTTATTTTTCTTTTATCCTACTGTTTAAGACAATCCCGATTGAAACAGGACAAGAAATAGAAATAAAATAAATAGTCTTGAAGCAGATAGGCATCACAGTGGACCAATCGTCGCTAACCGACTCTTGTCAAATATGGCAATTGCGGGATGTAATTTGAACTTCGTATCGTTCTAATCAGCCATCTAGTATATGGTGCCTAGCTTTAAAACCTTCACATCATTACGACTGGCTATATTGAGTTTATGAATCAAATAACAATTTGTCTCTTGATCATAACTGACTTTGTTCTCCCAAAATTCGCTAGTGCCTAAAGTACCGTCTTACTAGGTCAAGTGAGTCAGGCAACTGACACAAGCACTGATCCTGTTGTACCTAATCGGGCGGCAATTACACTTAGCTCGCCAAATGCACATACAGATTACAGACGCCCCTTTATTAGGCGTTCTGAGAAAATTTCAATGACGTCATGGATGTCCTAATGGTTTGTGCATATTGAGTTACATATGTTACAGTGCAGTAGAGATTTACAAAATGCACTCTATAGGAGATACTAGAGGTAAGAAGTTGTTCTCTGGGGTCGTTTTCTGGAAGTAGTCGCATCACTTGATCACTTGTTTACTCCTCCTATTTCATTTTCATTTATTTCATTTATTCATTTAATTACAATTTAAGTTTACAGCATACATGACACCAAAGCACTTACACGGTAAATTATTACATAAAAAGAAAAATACATGTCAAAGGTAAAAGATCATTCAAAATAATACAATATTTTAAAATTTATACATCACAATTAATTCACATTATCTAGGAACTGCTTAGCAATACAGCACAATTGAGCAAAGCGATCAGCAAATATATCAGCATCGTCGTGCTGAGTGAGCAACAGGTATCGCAACGATATTGCGCGCGCGGTAGGAGCGCGTCGAGCGTGACACGTGCGAGCGGACACACGCTGCAGCAGGCCTGGCCGGCGGCGTGGCGCCACCGCCACGCAATCTAAATCTTGGGGGATCCTCGTCGGAACCACCAGACCTATCTTTTCCAGCACAGTCGGGCTGTCCACTCTGTGATGGACAATAGACAGGTAGTGGACTAACAATAACAACTTCCTCCTCATCCGTAGCGTGTCTAGCCCCACCATCCCGGTGACAAACAATGAAGGGTACAAGTATGGGTAATACCCATAGGCCTTGCAGTACAACCAACGGGCGAATTTACGCTGTACTCTTTCCACCAACACAGAATGTTTATCCTCGTAGGGATCCCAAATAACAGCGCCATACTCCAACCTACTACGGATATAGGCATTGTACAAAACCACAGAAACTCCGACATGGAACTGTTTCGATGCCCTCATGACAAAACCCAAAGCTTTGCTAGCCTGTTTACAAATATTTGTTACGTGTTTACGTGGAAATCTAATTTATTATCTAAAACCAAACCTAAGTCACGGATTTCGTCAGCCCTTTCCAAACTAGCATGCCCCAGGCAGTAATCGGCTAAAAGTGGTGAGCGCTTACGTGAGAAAGTTATGACCTTGCATTTTGCTGCATTAAAAGGCAGACGATTTGCATCACTCCACTGAGCTGCAGCATTGATATCGCTCTGCAACGCAGCGCTGTCAGCCACACTACTGACGCCAAGCAACAACTTTAGGTCGTCTGCAAAAAGCAAACACTCAGCCGAGCGAATTGCATCAGGCAAATCATTTATCATCAAGAGAAACAATGTAGGCCCCAGAGTACTGCCCTGACTCACCCCAGACAGCGTGCTGTAATAATTTGACTCGAAGCCACCTACCCTGACGTATTGCTGTCGATCACTCAAGTAACTGGCAAAGAAACTTAATAGCTTTGGCGTGAAGCCCAGTAATGCGAGCTTCCCCAGCAAGATGTCGTTGTCGACCAGGTCGAATGCTTTCCGAAAGTCAAAATACGCAGCGTCGACCTGGCGCTCAGTATCCATTTCTTTGCAGACGTAATCAGCGAGGGCAATTAGATTTGTGGTAGTAGATCGGGCTTTACGAAAACCGTGCTGGCTGGGGTGCAAACGCTCAGATACCTGTTGACTTATGTGTCGATTAAGGGTCATCTCAAATATTTTACCAAAAACAGATAGAACTGCTATGGGTCTATAAGAAGTGACGTCCACATTTGATCCTCCCTTAGGAACTGGCGTCACTCTAGATTTTTTCCAACGACTAGGATAGATGGATTCTTTGAGCGAGAGATTAAAGACGTACAACAAGGGAGTCACCAAAACGGAAGCACAATCTCTGGCCAAAAATACCGGGACACCATCAGGCCCTCCAGAGGACCGCGGTTTGAGTTTTCGTATAGCCGCTCTAAAGTCAACCTCATTTATGGAAGGGATCGAGACCGATCGAGAGTCACCAGAGGAGTGGGCTACGCGCTCCGCAGCTTCAGGATCCAAGCGCGGCCTGTCCTGCTGGAACACTGAGCTAAAATACTTAGCGAAGGCATCTGCCGCGTCTTGCCCGCTCACACTACGGCCCTCGAAAATAAAAAAATTATCTCGGTGCTGCCTTTCACTTTTTTTATCTTTTATATATTGCCAAAACTTTACCGGGCAAGTGATAATACTGTTTTGCACTGTTTGTATGTAATGTTTATAAGCTTTACTAATTAAACATGTGTTCTGTAATACTTAAACATTTGTTTATTGTAATCCTTTTGCTCTTGTTTAAACCCTTTCCTATGACTACTATACGAACCGTCATCGTCATGCCAGCCGAAAAACGTTCATCCAGTCGGCCATCTTCCAACTCTTCCAAGACCTTGACAACGACCGGTTGTGAAGCTCTCATTCAATATATTTTGTCTGTTATCTTGACCAGAACCGCGACCTTATAAATGATGGATCTCGGAGGGCAAATTGGACAATTGTTGAAAATATCACATCCAAGGATGAGATCGTCGTAGGTACGTAAAATATAAGTAACCAGGTTAGCAATTGGCTACATATTGGCTCAAAATACATACAAAGTGGAAGTAGTTCAATCCCCAATAACTCGTAAATGTTGCGTCCTTCGCAATGTATGCAGTTCAACCTAGCGGAGCAATTAACGTTTCGGCCCGCCCCAGTTACCGGAAATTGGTGTGTTTATGAACTGCACTTGCACGTAACACGTAACGCGATTTGTTCTACCCCGTTGTACGACTCGGAATAGTTCTGCTATTTTTGGATACCACTGCTTAGCTAGGGTGACAATTACTTTTTAGAATTTTGATCTTGAACTTGAAATTAATTTTAAACGTCTAATTTATTTATGGTTCTATTTGAGGTTCAAGACTCGTCAATATCATGGCATTGCTTCCCTTGCCTGCTTGATCTTGTCTTAGACATGGTTTGACATCGCTAGTAATGAATTTATGATGGTTATGTCTTTGCGTGTAAGACAATACTATCCTTAATACTATGATGGTCGCGTTTATCACGCGATAAATAAAGTGACAAAGTCCGTCATTTGATATCAAAAAGCATGTGTCATTGCGTGTGACGGATACTTGATCACTATTTATCACGTGATGAACGCATAGCGCAAAACGCAGTATTTTTCGAATCTTTAGGGTAGGGGTTTTGAACAACGGTCATATATAGAGCTTTTATATTTTGATAACGTTATCATCACATTCAAAAACCTTCGTGCATCTAGCTTTGCAACCTAGACACAAAACTTTACATGCCCTGGACAGCCCAATTGCGTGCCAACTTGCGTTCGCGTCTTGGCCGCTTGGTACGTAACGTTAGTTTCGCAACGATTAGTTTGCGCCTTCCCCGTGCCACTAACTTGTTGCTATGACGTGCAATTAAGAACTGATTAGTCTTTGACATGATTTACCTGGGTATTAGCAAGGGCACGCTTAGATGATATATTGAGATCTTGTTATTATTATTATTGTCCTTCTCGATCTTCATGCCCTGGACACCCTAGTCGCGTGCCAGCTCGCGTTCGCGTCTCGGCCGCTCGTTACGTAACGTCAGTTTGGCAACGATTAGTTTGCGCCTTCCCCGCGCCACTAACTTGTTGCCTACTATGTGACTAGTTTATGACATGATTTACCTGAGTTTTATCAAAGATGTTGTCTGGTTGAGAGTATTTAAGTTATGATCAACTTTACCTTTTGGTACGTTCTGTTAACCCCACCTGTCAGCAACTTCCATCTCTGGCTTGAGGTTTACTCGCTTTTACTAACGATTACTAAAGCGAGTCTTTACCTCCTAAATACCTCGACAACCCTAACACCTATTTTTATATGAAGGATATCGTTGCAATTAGGTCATAAAAGTAAATACGCGCGTTTCATTGCCTCGGTGCTTATTAACGATATAACCCCAGTTTTCCCCATTGTTTTAGCCCGCAACTTTAATAATAAAATGTAATTCATTATTACCAAGTTGGAGTTGGATAAGCCTTGTTGACGTCATGTCGTGTTTTCTCAATCTACATTGGGCGGTGCAATTTTGTTTTATTCTAACGTAACGCAATGCAGTGGCATTTTTGTACCTCCGCGCTCGTATGACATGCATTGCATTTGCATTTATTATTAACTTGTTAAACTTTACTTTCTACTTACGGCTAAATTGTATAATATTTTAATAAAATTCCGCCTTCAAGCCTTAGTTTTTACGGTCGCGAATAGCTAACATTCTATATTTATAGTTTGGTTCACTTTATAGTTACTTACTTTGGCATCTAGTTACATATTATGTGTCTCTAATGGTATTAGTATCTTTTTTAGTACAATCAAACTCATTGAAATAGATTATCATCACATTAATTAATCGAACGTGTCTCTGTAGTTTCATCGTATATGCACCAAATATCGCGTCGTCCTTGAATGGGGTCTAGTTCTACAATATGCATCTTTCCGCACAAAAGCAATAATTCATCTTTGTCCACTGTCGCCAAAGGGCTCTCCAGTCCAGACTAATAATAGCCTGCGTATTTCGGCCCCCTGAACTTGACCGGCCGTGGCAATGAGATGGATCACGAACTTTGATTCCAGTGTATGTATGTTAATTGTATTGCTTGACCTTTTATGAGCTTGGTGTTAATTCGTAATAACAGTAATACGACTGAAATGTAATGTTAACCAATTGGTGACGACCGTTACGGCGCACCATTGGTTCTTTATTATTGTTTGACTTGTAATGGACGAAAAGCTCGCGTGGTAATATTATGCTATGCTAGGTTTTAAACATACTGTAAACGTATGTAGCAAAGCGCAGAGAGCAGTGATGTGTAAAATGGACCAATCACATTCCTTAGATTTAAATTCCCTTTGTTTTTCTGATCGGTTTCTTTTCTCAGCTCCGCTTGTGTAGACACTTGGACAGGCAGCAGGCAGACTTTATCTTTCGAGTATTTTCGGAAACTTTTGTATGGATAAGTTTCCAGAAATTTTCGGAAACGCCGCATCACTAATCGCTGGCTCGTTCTAAATTTTTAACATGGCTCGATAGTTATTGAATCTTTTCTCGATAAATTCTACTAATCATTCGTTAATTCAGAATAAGTACCTAATCTCAATAGAAATATTCGTTCGAAATGCATGTGACAGGCCAGGGCATTGGACAGGCATTAGATACTTTCAGTACTGCATTCACTTGCACGTGCTTCATATGTCTTCGTTCCCACGGACAAGGCGGCCTGCGTCGCCTATCTAAAAGTCTATTACCGAGAGTATTATTTTTACTTATGATTTTTGTTTTTTTTTCTCCTCACATCTATCTTTTACAAAAGCATGCACATACAACCTAATCTGACTTTGGAGATTCACAATGACGCGTCACACTGGACACTTGATAAAACTACACTATAAAAAAATCTCAAGAGAATCTAGATAGCCACTCGTGCTAAGGTCGTCACCAAGCAGACCTTTTGCACCCTTCTTTGCATGTCTATTTAAAACTTAACCTTTCTTATCAAGACCTATAACTTACCGAAACAGGAACGAAACAGGAAAACAGATAATCGACCCTTCCTCTTTACCCTACGTATGAGGTTATATTTTTCATGTTTATCATTAAACATGGCGTGTGAAGCCGTGGGTTTTGGGGTTGGTTGAATTTTACATGGGGCGGTCAGCGTGTTCGCTTTGGCTATAAGTATAGGGCGGCGGTTCGCGCCCGGGCAGTGCGCGAGCGGCCGTGTTAAACACCGGCTGGCACCACCGTTACCGAGCCAATGGATCACACACCAGTGCACTGAACCTGACCTTCGTGTTTTTTATTTATTAAATCGATTCCATTATGCCAGTGTTGTACGAGAGATGCACTCAACCGCATTTGCAGCGGCGGTCGACTAAAAGTGTTGGCCGTAAGTTCTTGTCTGTCTGCGACTCAACTTTATGTGGACGGAGTTTTTGAAGTGTCTCGTGGATCGGATTTCCCGTCGCGTATCGACGGTTGGAAAAGTTTCCTTTTCAGTGGTTTTGAAGTGAAGTTGCTTGCCCTTTCGAATGTCGCCGGACGACCTTGTCAACCGCCTTAATGAACTTCGACTTTATCTTGTTATTTAACATTTTGTATCGCTGACTCATGTCCTGTAATTTCCTTTTGATCGGAAAACGAAATGCGTATAAATTTCATGTAAATGGAAGCCGTGTCCTCGTTTTTACAAGCTTTTGGTTATAATTATATTGTGCTACATATTCAGAAATATGAAGCTTTGTCTAGTATTTCTTATGACAGGGCATCGTTATATCGCGGTCCATAAAACCGATCCTATTAAAAACATTATTTTAGACATGAACTTGTATTATTATCGTGTCGTTAAGCATCCCACATGGAATCATGTGCTTTTTGTTTATAATGTTTTGATAGAGGATAACGCACCGGCCGCGGTGATTCAGGTGCGTAGGCGCAGACTGACGACCCGCGCGCTTGTTTTTATTACAGTTCTTCATAGTTCGGGAGACCCAAGGGTTTTCTGAATTATTTTGTTTGGCTATTTATATACAGACAATTTTCTCTACACTCAATTTAATTTCCAATGAATCTTTGCAAATCCTTTCTTAGTATTTTGCTTACAAGAAAATCTCTAAATTCATTGTAAGTTGGTGTTGTATTGTACAAAGTTACCTAATGCCAAAAATTAAGCTCTTATAAATTTTCCATTGTGATTTGTTCTCGACTATTACTATCCTTAAGTCTACAAGTTCGCGAGTCACAAGTTGATAAAAAGCTGGTGACCATACTAGCTGTCATAATTTTCTTATTGTTGGATTCATAAAGATGGACGCTATGAATCCTCCATACAAACCTTTACAGATGCTTTTCTTTCGCAGATATGGCTTACGCCGCTTACGTTGTTCATACCTAGAAATATTTGAAATCAAATTCGCAATATGTAATGATTGCGCCGCCCTAGAGGCTAAAAGATCTTGATGATGGTTGATGAGACAGGTCATTCAGATAATTGCGATTTTTCATGCTCAATATTGCAAACAAAGTATGACGAATTGTCAGTCTTGCATTGAGTGTGGGTCGAAATTGTAATGGGTTGATTTAAGCATGGAACACAATAGTCGGCTAATATTCAACAAAGGGATTGGTTATGATTTCATTGCATTGTTGTAATTAAAACAATACGCGATTGGATAGTAACGTACAATACGCAGTGGTGTCACTCGATTCTTTGAGGAGCTATTGATGCTAACCCTAGATCTACACTACACGCGAAGTTGACCGAAGTTGGGCGAATATGACAGTGTGGAGGGGCACTTCGCCGCGAAAACTCATACTTCGGCTAACTTCGGCCAACTTCGCGATAGTGTAGTGCTAGGGTAACGGCTTGCATCAAGAAACTGTCACGAAGATGTCTTTTACGTTAAGTCAGTGTCCTGCAATGGTCAAATGGCATTGTTGATAGTGTTAACTTCTTATCAACAACCCCACACCATTACCGTATCATTATCATTTCGGTATAGTGTGACGATTGAAGCTTTCGAACATTATATACACATCCAATAATGGGAATATTTTCTAGGGTCTACTTCTAAATATTCTGATACTTACTAGCACATTGAGTTGAACTACAGCTATTCTCAATAAATACATCATATCAAGATCCCTGGGCACTAAAGCGCTAAGGAAATGCCTCAAGCCCGAGGATAGTGCAATAAATACCGTTCAAAATATCCAGGTCAAGTAGTAAATCTCTTCAAACCTAACGGGACCTGCCTGAAGTTTTGCGAGCACGTATTACCTAGATGGAGTTTAAAGATTCTTTGATAGCACGTTTTGGAGGTTAAATTGCGATTTTCATTGACCACGTGGTTTACTCTTCAAATCCAAACTGGATCTTTGGATGGTATATAATCAAATGAAACATGCTATTTCCTAACAACTCGTTACCATCGTCATAAAACGATGACTTCTTTAATTTACTTGTAAAAGTATGGCAGGCAGATAGATGGTCAGTTTAAATGTTAGTAAGCGAATTTAATAAGTTGAGTAGTGGGCAATATTGGATTTTAATACTTACTTTGTTGGCCCGGGACAGGAAAGTACTGCAGTGTCATAAACGGGAAACTTTGTGTCTTAATTTCATGACAAAAACGCGTATAATTATTTCCGAGCATGTTTTAGAAAGAGACGTATTTTTAAAGTCTGCGACACTGTTTTTCTTACCCAAACCAAACGAACGATTTTTTGCTCAGGACTATTTTGCTAAAGCGATAAAAGTCGAATAGCACCGTTAACACTTAACAGATATTAATCTCTTCGCCATTTTCTTGCAATTACGGACGGTTTGGAAGTTGGAACAACTCGCCCCAAGAAATGTACGTAAATGGTGTATAATCGTGGTACTATACCTCCGTATACGGCACTGCAAAGGTTATCTTTATCTAGATTGGAGGTTATTTGCGTATGGTGATGTGACCTGTCCATATAAAATCCGTATTATGGCGTTGCCATGGTGACCGTTGCCATGACCATGTGTATGAGTTGCTTGGTAGTTCCTTCTTCACCCGTGAGGTTTTAGCTTCTCAATAGTAGTCATTTGTTTTGATTAATTGCTTTATTACTAAAAATGTGTGATGAGAGAGAACATAGACACTATACTTTCTTAACATATTGTTTATGAGTTTTCTTTGGTGCGTTAGGATACCGAAAAGCTTTTCAGGTAATTACCTAAATAAGAAAATTAAAACTCCCCCGACACAGGTAGCTGATCACCAATGAGTGATATAGAAAATGCTACTAAAACTGAACATAACTACAAAATTTGGAATTTTTAGTTTCTATATTGGCTGAGATCTAGTCACTTGTTCCAATAAAAGCTGAATATCTTGGAAACTACTGGTACTATTTTCACCTAACATAGCTAAGAACCATCTCGACTTACAAGTACATAGGGTAAATCGCCAATAATTGGCCACCGTCCAATAACTGGCCACCTCAAACTAAAAATGAACTCTGTTCACCTATAAATATAATTCATTTTAGTATAAGGTGTTAATTACTGGCCACCCTTCAATAACTGGCCACGTTATACTAAAATCAATTCTGTTTGTAGGCGAACAAAGTTAATTTTTAGTATGAGGTGGCCAGTTATTAAACGGTGGCCAATCATTGGCGATTTACCCTATTTCGATAAAAAAAAACTGCACTCAAATTGGTCCATCCGTTTGGAGCTACGATGCCACAGACAGACACACAGATACACAAATATACAGATAAGATACACATGTTAAACTTATAACACTCCTCTTTTTTGTCAAGAGTTAAAAAATAACGTGAGCGTGAGTTTAAAACATTATTTATCTCAGTCTAAAGACACGGTGGCTACTCAAGAAACTTTCTGCCCCAACGGCTATCGTCACCATTTTTGCTCACTGCGGTCGCAACAAAAGGTTAGAAGTTGTATTTGTGCATCTGTATATTCCCTACCATTTTACGGGAAAAATACTGAATCGATTTTTTGCAAAACTGTTATCATTTGACCATAGTTATGCAGAAAGCGACCATAGTAGATTTTTTTTCAAAGTGACTTAAGTCTTAATAAATTAATGAGTTTGGTCGCTTTTTGCATTATGAGAAAAAATCTTTGGTCGCTTTCTGCATAACTATAGTTATTTTAGCCTCAGCTGTCTCTCAGTCCATCGTTGGACTTGCAATATTCGCATAATGTGTATTAGTAATATGACCACTATAACAACAAATACTGAGAACAATATATAACTAAAATTGAAAGGGGTCAGCTTACAAAAAATGAGTTTTTTTAGGTTAGACACATGAAATCTGCATTCAGTCATCTGATGATGATGATTGATAAGACTATTGTATGACTACTAAAAATATAAGAAAACGAAAAAAAAAAAAGTACGGAACCCTTTGTTCGCGAGTCCGACTCACACTTGACCAGTTCGTTATTTTATTACTAGTTAAACTACGACTGTTTTTCACTTGAGATTGCTAATAACGTAAACGTATGGATGACTTTTGAAGTGCAGAAGATCAATCCGGAAAGCAAACCCTTGGCTATGAATTGCAAAGATGAGAGGGGGAGAGAGAACGATAGAGCGAAATTTTGTGGGAAATTATTTTTTTATTTATGCCAGCATAATCATAGATTTTATAGTCCAGAAAATATGACCAAATGTCAAGTATAACAACGTTAAGTGCAATTTAATAGCGAAATTCAATTCACGCTACATTGTTCCGATCTAATGTGTTCTGCCAAGCGGCAACTGTGATGTATTATGATTATGATTGCGACTATGTACTTGGGGTTTTGTATTGTTCAATTCCAACATGTTTCAATTTTCTTTTATTCGTCAAAATGTTTTAACATGGGTATTTTTTTTAACTCTCTTTTATCAAGGATAAGCTAAATTAATGATAAAGAATTGCGAATTGTCGGGAAATAATCTGTCAAGAGTAACTTTTCTGTAGGCAGTTTACCTCGAAACCTATCATTTATGATTTTTCTAAATCAAAGAATGACAATAAAATATGTACCAGAACTATCAGAAGACTAAAGGTATAAATGGCGGCATAAGGAATTAAAGTTCCGAGCAAAGTTTTTAAACTCATGATCTTTTTTCAACGGCGTGATTTCGCAGTTATAATTGAAGGCGATATACGATGGCGTCAGTCTTATTGCGCTATAATCCGCTGAAGACATTACAAATTCAGGCGCTAGACCAAGTTCAGTGTAATCAATCACTATCGATCCGTCTATTTGAATCGTGTGACGTCACTGCGGCCATTTTTCATCCAGACAAAAGACGGAGCCAAATGGGCGACAATTATTTTCCAATTTTACTTAACTGAAGGGAATTAGTTCTTGTAACTGAGCTGTATGTCAGTCTGTGTTGTGCTGTCGGTGTCAGTTGTTTTCAGCGTTGCTGTTTTGTTGTGTGTGATGTAGGACTTTATAAAGGAATTTGATGTTCGAGTTGTGGCTTTTAAACGCATCAAATTCAAACAGTTTTATTAGGCGATGTGGTACTTGGGCTTTAGGTTTTTTTTGAATTTCCAAGAATAGAATTTCTTACTTGAAAGCGAAACGAGTAAAATATTCAAATGTATCTGCAAAATTAGGCTTCCTTTTTGCTAAAATGCGACTTTCTCGTAGCCAAAAAAGTTTTTATTGACTTCGCCAAAGTTAGTCACAACCTGCTGTTATTTAGAGGCAAGTGAACCTTGCGTTTCCAAGGAGTGTCCATTAGTTTATAAGTTTCGTTTTCAACTTTTTCGATCAATGATTTTATCGCGTTTCTACGCTATTATGATCACCTGAGCATTCACGCCTCGTCTATTATAACTTCTTGCTCTACTAATCGATCGCATTTTTTATTTGAGTAAGGTGCCGAGTTAAATTGCATATGAACCCAGTGAACCGATAAAAAGAGTTTTTTTTACTAGTTTAATCAAAATAATATCAGATCGGCGCATCAGATCTGCAAGGGCATAAGAATATTCACCAAAACATTAAGATCCTATAAATTGAATCTTAGGTATTATTATGTGTACCTTTTTTCAAACTCAACGCTTATGCAGTCTGAAGAAATTGTTATGTTAGTATGATATTTACAGTTTGGCTGATGCACATTCATATATCCGCAAATTGCTGGTAGCCTCTAACTAAAGCGATACATGATTAGTTACGGTTGGTTCATCAGTTTTCTTCTCCAGAAACCGATCTTCTTTTTTCGCCTCGATCTAGATATCGTGTTAAATCGCGTGTGGAGCTCGTGCAACTTCTCCGTCACGCATGCGTCATGGTTCATTGCCTTGAGTACGGAAACAGATCCTAATATGGCAGCGCAGGAGGTGCGCCAACGCAGCGAGTCTCAAACTATTCGTCTCTCGGTTCGCATGTCACTTGTCTTGATCTTTCGTTTATAGGCGGTCAATAAAGTGGTTTAATCCTTAACTGTTTTAACGGGGTTGTGTTAATAGCTGCTAATTTAAATGAGCTACAGGCGTTTTGACTTATTAAGTTGACTTTGTTGGCAGCAAAATAAATCCATCTGGGTGACTTTCAAAAACTTTCTGTTAAATAGAGCGCTTACGTGGGACGTATTAAATACAGACTGTGTTAGCTGAACTGAAATATTTACTTGAGAAATAAATGCGTACAGCTTAGTAAAACATAATAATAATAATAAATAAATATTAAGGGACATCAATCATACACAAATCGACCTAGTCCCAAACTAAGCAAAGCTTGTACTATGGGTACTAGACGACGATATACATAATATATAAATACATATATAGATAACATCCATGACCCAAGAACAAATATTTTGCACAAATATTTGCCCCGGCCGGGATTCGAACCCGGGACCGCCGACTCAGTAGGCAGGTGTCTACCAACCGAGCCAAACGCGTCGTCAACGATGCCAAAGTAACCAATAAAGAGGTTAACAATGTGCTGTTCGTGGCTACGATGCCGCCGGCGCGTCGCGTCCGTCTCGGCCGAGAGCATCGCGCCGACGGAGGCCTTCGTCGAGTCACCCAAACACTTGCCCTCAGAGCGCGTCACGGAGCAACATACCCCGCAACACGCGGCACCACGTAAGGGACACACCTTGTAGCACGGTTTCGTAGGACGGCGTTGCTTTTTGCACTCTTCGGTTTGCGCGTTCTGGATTCATTTTCGGCTTGGTATTTATAGTATGATTCATGGACAAAATAGTGTAGTATGTTTTCTTATCTCTAGTTTTATATTTGAACGATTTTGTCAGGTTTTGAATAGCTGGCGAAATTATTGGCGACAACGTACCAATTTTTATCGTCTGACCACGAACCTAAGTTAATGTTTCAATGCATACCCTAATAAATACTTCGCTTCGTAAGACACGTGCGAGCTCCGTGACACTGAAACTGCATGGTTGTACTTTCTTTCTACTTTTCTCTGCAGCCCACTGTTACTCTTACTTACCCTGTGTTTCCCCAGTCCCTGATGATTCGGAGCTCGAGCGTGAATAGTGCATAGGTAGTGGCTGTTTCCATATCTGCATTGGCACTCTTTGGCATAACAGTGATCTAACATCAAATAAATTTCCAGCGACGACGCGGGCGACGCGCAACAACCAGATGCGCATGTCCAACGCGCCGGGCTACACGAACGGGCACGGCGGCGACACGACGGGGCGGCGGGGGGCGGAGAACGTGCCGCCGCCCGCGCAGCCGCCCGCGCCGGTGCCTAACTCCACCAGGGTCACGCAACAGGTCAGTTTACCCTATTTCAAATATTGTTAAGATGGAGGCATCTTTGCTACAGAATTCCGGCAGGTCAAATTTCAAATTTAATTAAATTCGACTAAACTTTATACTTCGGTACCCAACCTGTCAACTGACTGTCAGTTTTGTCACTACTTTATCATTATCACTTAGCTTAACGAAAAACTTTTTTTCTCATATCAGGGGTGTTGTTTTCTAAGTTTTCAGGAGTGCAGTCTACAAAAATTACGTAAAAAATCGTCTTAATTCTCATAGAGGTTATCTGTCTCCGACCATCGTATAGTTATAGGCCTCTCACTCCAATCTTTTAGAATAAATTCTTCTTAAAATTATTATGGGGGATTTGGATCCTAGAAACCCATCAGAATGTCTTTACGCCATAAACAACAAGACAAGTCAAGATATTCTTTACAAAATTTTAAAATACCTAATACATAATGGTATATGAATTGTATGTGTGTAATGTGAAGGAAGTTGTGTATATTACTAGTACTACTCTCTGCAAATATGACCTATGAATGAAGCTTCATAAACAAGAGTGCGAATAGATTCTATTACCCCCGAGCTAAGGTGAACGACCAGCCGCGTATATCACCTTATAAACGGTGCTGTCAGTTCAGGACTCCTACGTACAATACGCGGATGTAGCATACTACGTCCGCAAGTTTTATTAATGTCAGGCTTATTTGTTTAACGCAGAATAACGAATGACAAGACAAACGTCTTTAAGTACGCTGTATTGTCAGACCGCTTTGAAGGGCATGATGAAGCGCTCCTTGTCTTAAGACTGCACCGAGCGAAATGTGAAAAAATAGGCAGTTGCCGTTAAGTAGATAACGTCAACACTAATTGTTTAATCAATTTCTAAACTATATATTTAGCATTTCGAGGAATGTGTTAACAACTTCTCCGTGGAAAAATTATAAGATTATTAATATTTTACCCTAGAGAACTGAGCAAAGTTGGACGAAAATTGTAAAATCGTAAGCAGGCGTTAAGTGTTTTTTTATACTTTAACAATGGAAATCTATTCTGATTTTCAGTTCATAAAAAAGATGAATGTTTACATTACAATTTGTCCGCATCAAATATTTCAATTATTGTTTGGTATTAAAGTTCCAGATTTATCAAAAAGTGCTTTTAATTCTCCATACATTTTTACTATGGCGGCCGCGCGCCGATTTAAATACGCATTCCCCGCGCTCTATGGTTCAGTCGCAAACGCTCGGCGCCCTCTTAATATGCTACTGTATCGTAAGCTTCACGATTCTACAGTTAAAAGACACTAATTCTAACCTTAATAAAAATAATAAAAAAAAAAAAAAACAAGAGAAACGTTAAATCTAATCTTATAATCTAGGTACGGTGTGAAATAATATGCCAGTAATTGCACTCTTCACTTTTCCCTCAACGAATTTATAATGCTTATTCGTGTGGTTTTTAACTACTCCTCTAAATATTCGTATAATTGATAAAAACGCGGGATTACGAAATGTTAAATTATTACATCAATATCCCCTCCAGCATCGACGTCAACTATAGCTATGGATGTAAACTGTATTTCTCACAAAAATCAGAGGTTCCTCCTACTTTTGGCATTTTTTCCTCATCTCTTTGTCCTCATCCGTAGCCAGCGCCGACGTCCAGCGGACGCTCGGGCGCCGTCAGCATCCCCAGCACCGTCTCTGTAGTGCCCGCTCTTGTTACAACTTATCTCCCTCGCAAGAATAACAAAGAGGTTTTTCCTTTGCGCTAATTTATCCTGAGGCTAATACTAGAATCATTTTTATAGTTTTTATTTTAGCACTGTGTATACCTTTCTAATTATGTCATCTATTATGATATTTATGGTATGATCTATTGAAATATTATTTCGTTATTGTAATTGTCACGTAGGCGTTGATGATTAGTTTTCAAGCCTACTAGAGCTCACTGTGGGACTAGATTGATTTGTGTAAGGTTGCCCGATATTAGTTATTATTTATTATTATATTATTTTCGCCTCCGGTACGTTTTCACGAGATGTAGTCTGGTTTTCATAGATAGATTGCATCACAAATACCTTGATGGCTAGTAGTGTCCAATGGACACCCTCTCTCTCGGAATCCGTAAGCGTAGCTTTTTTAATCGAAAAACCGCCCTCACTAACCGATGCCACTGTGGCGTCCGTCTGTTTGTCAAGAAAAGTCGATCACAATAGATTAGAAGTTTCTATCAAAAATAAAAATGTTGTAACTATTTTTATAGCCGAATGTACTTTCCTTTGAACGGGCCACCATCATTAGACCACCCCAAGGTACTATATTATTGTATTGTCATCAAATTTAAGTAGGTATGCAAAATTTCAGCTCAATCGGTTGAAGATATGCTTCAAAATTGAGTCGCAAGATTCCACCCGAACAAACATGTTATATACGTACATTAAAAGTTAAATAAAAGCTTACAAGCTCTCATTAGCGCTGAGCGTGATTTATGTATCTCTGCTTTATGGCAGTAGGTAGGTAGGTAGTTACGTATGACTTTGTGTCAATATTTACGAGTAAAATATCCGTTTTTATAACGGGCGTCTTTTCTCTTTCAGTTCAACTCGACGAACATGACGTCGGGAGTGACGCGCGGCGGCACGGCGGCGGCGGCGGCGTCGAGCACGGTGTCGGTGCCGCACGCGGTGGCCAGCGGGGCCGTGCGCCGCTCCAACGTCGTCAAGGAGGTCGAGCGGCTCAAGGAGAACCGAGAGAAGCGGCGGCAGCGGCAGGCCGAGCTCAAGGAGGAGAAGGTACTTCTATAATACTAATACGCCCAATGTACCTCTCAATGTACAAAGTAACACATAACTCGGACCTAGACAGTTTGTGCCATACGCAAGCGTAAACCCTATTAAAGCTGCACAAATGCATGGCCTATTTAAGCATGAATTCATTCATAAATGGGCCAAGCAAATCTGCAGCTCATTGTACATTTACGGTGTATAAGGTTAAGTCGGTGCATTCTATTCGTATAGACTCTAGAGCATCTTAAAACAAGTCTTGGGTCGCAGATACATTGTAAAAAAAGATTACACTGGAATGTGCATTGCATTCGGGGTTTAGGCCTTATGGTTTTATTTGGGCTTAGGCCTTTACGAGGTTATTGCACACCTCAAATACGCGATCTCTTCGGAGCAGTTGAAACAAACTTTGAATTAACGTTTTGTTTGTACTTTATTTTATTTTGTACACGTACTCACTTGTCACGTACTCGATGGTTTGTTCTACTGTTCTACACCACTATTAGAGTACGATGCGACAGCTAGAAAATCATCAGTCAGTGTAAATGCACTGTTCGATTGATTTTGCTTTATGGTTATATTCAGGAATAACTACTGTACCGTAGGCTCAAGATTCCATAAAAAATTATAATCAATATGTGTGTCATGATTGCAGGAAGCCCTTATGAACATGGATCCCGGCAACCCGAACTGGGAGTTCCTGGCGATGATTCGCGAATACCAGCAGAGCATCGACTTCAGGCCGCTGACGGGCAACGAGCCCGTCGAGGACCACCAGATCACCGTGTGCGTGCGCAAGCGGCCGCTCAACAAGAAGGAGCTCAACAAGAAAGAGGTCAGTCCACCACTGATGGTGTACGTGGTCTCGGAGGGACGGACGTTTTGGTATAATAATGCGTAAAAATCGTGCAAGTTTAAATGAATGAAATAAAAAGTTAATGCGGTGGCGGCTAAAATAAATTGGGCAACTTTCGTACAAAATACACCAATAGGATATCCATACATAACACACATTATAGCGGGTCTATCGCGATATTCCTTATTTACCTTCATAATCTAACGTTTCGGCGGGGTTGCACACGCCGTGGTCTCAGATGTACTGGTGAATATGGTATGGTATCGCAATAGCCCCGTTATAATTTGTGTTAATTATGTATACAACAAACGCGCGAGAGTATGAAGTGTCATTAAGATATGCATAATTACAAAAGCGGAAAATATCCATCATACAGGCTGAAAAATAGTACTGTGCAACTTTCCCAGCTCACAGCATACTGCACTTGTTTCCACTCATTGCGATGTATACAGCATAATCAGCAGTAGTGTACTTTAACTGCTGTTGTATTCTAGTTTTTGTGGCAATAAATATATTTGTAAGACTGGAACGTTCCGATAATCCGGCAAAGAAAAATACCTAGTGGGTGCCAAGACGCTCAACCTCCCAGTTGGATTAGGTTTTAGTCGATAAGAGTCCGGTATTGTCTGGCCTTCTTTTTCCAGACCTCCATGAGCATTATTATTAAGCGCGTAGCCTAAAATTAAAAAAGAAGCAGTGACAACTAAATTTATAACACGGAATAATGATTTTTCCAGGTTGACGTGATCAGCGTGCCGACGAAGGACCAAATGATCGTGCACGAGCCTAAAAATAAGGTCGACCTCACCAAGTACCTCGAGAACCAGAAGTTCCGCTTCGACTACGCGTTCGACGACAACTGCACCAACGAGATCGTCTACAAGTAAGTACACCAACTACGGAGAATCAGATTTATCACATACAAGCTTTTGCCCGCGACTTCGTCTGCATGGAATGAGTAATTTGACCGCCATCTATGTGGTACATAAGTACCTACATGGGCACTGTTTTACTGACTGGTTCATCGGTTTATAGTGCTTAAATTTCATCCCCCATTTCGCCGCTTTAAAAGATGATTTCCGGGATGAAATGAAGGCTATGTCCTTCCCCTTGGCTCAAACTATCTCCACTCAAATTTTCATCTAAGTCGGTTCAGCGGTTTAAGCGTGAGAAGGTAACAGACAGATAGACACACTTTCCCATTTATGATATTAAGTATTGATTAAACACCAGCTGTTATAATCTACACCATAGACTGCACTTGCTCGAGTTGGCCATTATAAAATGCGGCGTTTTCGAATTGGCTGACTGATATTCCTCAGTAAGGCCATTGCTGGAAACTTGATAATCTAGAAAAAGATACGGATTTAAATAGGTCCATCCGTTTGAGAATGTCATTTCAGATTACTACATAATTTTAGCGGAAGGGGATACCAGTTAGACCGCGGCGATAGGTAGGTCGCGCGAGTTTCTTTGACACAGGTGGCGCAGCAAAGCAGCAGCTCAAAACCTATCACAGCAATTGACGTTATGTATGATGATCAGAGCCCAGTACCGCGGTAAAACAAAAGACTGTCGCAATCTAGCTAGTGTTAGAAACACTTTTTATCGATATCGAGTCTACGTTTCAAAAATCGATACCTTATCATACCAATTAATTGATGATGATTGTCTATATTTTCCAGGTATACGGCAAAGCCGCTAGTACAGACGATATTCGAGGGCGGCATGGCGACGTGCTTCGCGTACGGACAGACGGGCTCCGGAAAGACTCACACCATGGGTGGAGATTTCCAGGTACCTCATCAGTTTTGCGGCCAAAATTCTGTTGAGTCTGTGTTTGCAGGCTGAGTCACTTTATAGGTTTTAAAAAGCTTTGTCAAAATAGTTGCCATATGCATGTTTTTACTTTTCACTTCCCCGAATTTCATTTGTCATAAATGTATAACTTGTCATCATCTTCATTTGCCATAATCTTTTTATTTCATATATCATAAACTCTTCGGGATTTCTTTAATACTATTCATGGAAAAATCATTAGGTTAGGTTAGGTTTGTATAGAATCTTTTTTATCGATTCATATTTTTTATGTGGTAATACCGTATGCGCAATGCGCCGGAAACGCAGAGGTCGCGGGTTCAAACCCCGCTTCGATTGTAGTAGATCGCATTCAATTTTTCTTTCTTAATTTACCTTTGTGTCATTATTTATAGGTTAGGTTTGTTTTATGACAGTCCCGAAAACTTTCAGCTTACAGAGAAAAATTTATTTATGGCAAATGATTATAATAGCAAGTGATAGATTATGGCATATGAAATTCGGGCAAACGATAGAGAACCTATTGTAACGTATAATTTAATGTACCCGGACATGTGAGCGTATATAGTCACCAAGTGGGTGCCGCAAGAGATGCCGGGACGATTTAGTTGGATTCCTAGTCGACTGGCAAGAAGCAACGGCTCATAGGGGGCTGTGGAGATCTAACCAAGACGCCTTTGCCCGGCACTGACACCAACGGGCTAGTAAATAATAAAATAACGTAGTGCTATAACTGGTATTTCTGTTCCGCAGGGCAAGACGCAAGACTGCAAGAAGGGTATCTACGCGATGGCGGCGCGCGACGTGTTCGCGTACCTCAAGTCGCCCAAGTACAAGCCGCTCAACCTCATCGTCTCCGCCTCCTTCTTCGAGATCTACTCCGGGAAGGTAAATCATGGCTCTATGCATCTTAAGACAATGGAGATTCAAAATTAAAATTGATTGATTACTTATATTAAATACCACTTAGAAAAACAAAAGGTTTCTAAAAGTAGCATTTAGCATGAAACTAGCGTACTCCCGCCTGAAAGGCCGGCAACACTTATGACTCCTCAGGTGTTGCAGGTGTCTGTGGGCGACAGTAATCGCTTTCCATCAGGTGATCCGTTTGCTCGTTTGCATCCTCATCATATCATCATCATCGTATCAGCCGATAGACGTCCACTGCTGGACAAAGGCCTCCCCCAAAGTTCTCCACGACCATCGATCTTGCGCTGCCATCATCCAATTTCGACCCGCGACCTTAACCAGGTCGTCGGTCCACTTTGTTGGAGGCCTTCCAACGCTCCGGTCCGCGGTCGACACTCAAGAACCTTTCTGCCCCAACGGCCATCGATTCTACGAGCAATATGCCCCGCCCACTGCCACTTAAGTTTGGCGACTGTTTGAGCTATATCTACAACCTTGGTTCTCTTGCGTATCTCATCATTTCGAATTCGATCCGGCAAGGAAATTCCGAGCATAGCTCGCTCCATTGCCCTTTGAGTAACTGTGAGCCTTCTTATGAGGCCCATTGTAAGCGACCTTTTGCGGTTTGAGGCGCATTGAAAGTTTGTTTGCATCCTACGACATATAAAAAAAGCCTACACTAAGTTTATCGATTCGTGGCCTCGACTCCAGAACTCGTTTGCCCCAGTGGTCTATACCTAAACGATACCTGAACAGTCTGGTCGTCTGTCCGTCGAGAACTGATGGTATTTTGTCATGTGGTTGTCATGTCTAATTTTGAATTTGAATGTAATGATAACTATGCCAATCAGCCAGCCAGTCAGTTGGTCTACGTCAGGTCGCCACGGAGGTTGGAGGCCACGACAATACTTAACACTTTCGCAACCAGACAAAAAAGCAAGACACATCCCAGAAACCGGCCGAGCCGACCCCTACGGCATCAACCCGGCCACCGGGCTGGACGGCATCCGAACAAGTTCACGAGCGCCTAGGGTTACCATTTAGGAATTTGAAAAGTCCTGGCAAAAAGCCGGACGAATCGAAAAAAGTCCGGACTTTTTAGTCACCAAAATAGGTAGGCATGGTAGTAGGTGGACGCTCGCATTGCGAGATTTGCGAGGGGGTAGGTGTGGGGTGCGGGCGGGGTTTTCTCATTAATCCAACTTATTTGAAGAAAGCCGGACAAATTAAAGGGCCGGATTAAGTCCGGACAAGAGTCGAAAAGTCCGGACATGTCCGGACAAATCCGGACGTATGGTAACCCTACGAGCGCCCGGTCCCCGCGCTGTTGGTGTCGAAAGTGTTAAACACGTTGATGTAAACATTGCAGGTGTTCGACCTGCTGGCGGACAAGGCGAAGCTGCGCGTGCTGGAGGACGGCAAGCAGCAGGTGCAGATCGTGGGGCTCACGGAGAAGGTGGTGGACAACGTGGACGAGGTGCTCAAGCTCATCCAGCACGGCAACGCCGCGCGCACCTCGGGACAGGTCGGTACACCACTTACTGCGCTACTGGAGGACGGCAAGCAGCAGGTGCAGATCGTGGGGCTCACGGAGAAGGTGGTGGACAACGTGGACGAGGTGCTCAAGCTCATCCAGCACGGGAACGCCGCGCGCACCTCGGGACAGGTCGGTACACCACTTACTGCGCTACTGGAGGACGGCAGGCAGCAGGTGCAGATCGTGGGGCTCACGGAGAAGGTGGTGGACAACGTGGACGAGGTGCTCAAGCTCATCCAGCACGGCAACGCCGCGCGCACCTCGGGACAGGTCGGTACACCACTTACTGCGCTACTGGAGGACGGCAAGCAGCAGGTGCAGATCGTGGGGCTCACGGAGAAGGTGGTGGACAACGTGGACGAGGTGCTCAAGCTCATCCAGCACGGGAACGCCGCGCGCACCTCGGTACAGGTCGGTACACCACTTACTGCGCTACTGGAGGACGGCAGGCAGCAGGTGCAGATCGTGGGGCTCACGGAGAAGGTGGTGGACAACGTGGACGAGGTGCTCAAGCTCATCCAGCACGGCAACGCCGCCCGCACCTCGGGACAGGTCGGTACACCACTTACTGCGCTACTGGAGGACGGCAAGCAGCAGGTGCAGATCGTGGGGCTCACGGAGAAGGTGGTGGACAACGTGGACGAGGTGCTCAAGCTCATCCAGCACGGCAACGCCGCGCGCACCTCGGGACAGGTCGGTACACCACTTACTGCGCTACTGGAGGACGGCAAGCAGCAGGTGCAGATCGTGGGGCTCACGGAGAAGGTGGTGGACAACGTGGACGAGGTGCTCAAGCTCATCCAGCACGGCAACGCCGCCCGCACCTCGGGACAGGTCGGTACACCACTTACTGCGCTACTGGAGGACGGCAAGCAGCAGGTGCAGATCGTGGGGCTCACGGAGAAGGTGGTGGACAACGTGGACGAGGTGCTCAAGCTCATCCAGCACGGCAACGCCGCGCGCACCTCGGGACAGGTCGGTACACCACTTACTGCGCTACTGGAGGACGGCAAGCAGCAGGTGCAGATCGTGGGGCTCACGGAGAAGGTGGTGGACAACGTGGACGAGGTGCTCAAGCTCATCCAGCACGGCAACGCCGCGCGCACCTCGGTACAGGTCGGTACACCACTTACTGCGCTACTGGAGGACGGCAGGCAGCAGGTGCAGATCGTGGGGCTCACGGAGAAGGTGGTGGACAACGTGGACGAGGTGCTCAAGCTCATCCAGCACGGCAACGCCGCGCGCACCTCGGTACAGGTCGGTACACCACTTACTGCGCTACTGGAGGACGGCAGGCAGCAGGTGCAGATCGTGGGGCTCACGGAGAAGGTGGTGGACAACGTGGACGAGGTGCTCAAGCTCATCCAGCACGGCAACGCCGCGCGCACCTCGGTACAGGTCGGTACACCACTTACTGCGCTACTGGAGGACGGCAGGCAGCAGGTGCAGATCGTGGGGCTCACGGAGAAGGTGGTGGACAACGTGGACGAGGTGCTCAAGCTCATCCAGCACGGCAACGCCGCGCGCACCTCGGTACAGGTCGGTACACCACTTACTGCGCTACTGGAGGACGGCAGGCAGCAGGTGCAGATCGTGGGGCTCACGGAGAAGGTGGTGGACAACGTGGACGAGGTGCTCAAGCTCATCCAGCACGGCAACGCCGCGCGCACCTCGGTACAGGTCGGTACACCACTTACTGCGCTACTGGAGGACGGCAGGCAGCAGGTGCAGATCGTGGGGCTCACGGAGAAGGTGGTGGACAACGTGGACGAGGTGCTCAAGCTCATCCAGCACGGCAACGCCGCGCGCACCTCGGTACAGGTCGGTACACCACTTACTGCGCTACTGGAGGACGGCAGGCAGCAGGTGCAGATCGTGGGGCTCACGGAGAAGGTGGTGGACAACGTGGACGAGGTGCTCAAGCTCATCCAGCACGGCAACGCCGCGCGCACCTCGGTACAGGTCGGTACACCACTTACTGCGCTACTGGAGGACGGCAGGCAGCAGGTGCAGATCGTGGGGCTCACGGAGAAGGTGGTGGACAACGTGGACGAGGTGCTCAAGCTCATCCAGCACGGCAACGCCGCGCGCACCTCGGTACAGGTCGGTACACCACTTACTGCGCTACTGGAGGACGGCAGGCAGCAGGTGCAGATCGTGGGGCTCACGGAGAAGGTGGTGGACAACGTGGACGAGGTGCTCAAGCTCATCCAGCACGGCAACGCCGCGCGCACCTCGGTACAGGTCGGTACACCACTTACTGCGCTACTGGAGGACGGCAGGCAGCAGGTGCAGATCGTGGGGCTCACGGAGAAGGTGGTGGACAACGTGGACGAGGTGCTCAAGCTCATCCAGCACGGCAACGCCGCGCGCACCTCGGTACAGGTCGGTACACCACTTACTGCGCTACTGGAGGACGGCAAGCAGCAGGTGCAGATCGTGGGGCTCACGGAGAAGGTGGTGGACAACGTGGACGAGGTGCTCAAGCTCATCCAGCACGGCAACGCCGCGCGCACCTCGGTACAGGTCGGTACACCACTTACTGCGCTACTGGAGGACGGCAGGCAGCAGGTGCAGATCGTGGGGCTCACGGAGAAGGTGGTGGACAACGTGGACGAGGTGCTCAAGCTCATCCAGCACGGCAACGCCGCGCGCACCTCGGTACAGGTCGGTACACCACTTACTGCGCTACTGGAGGACGGCAGGCAGCAGGTGCAGATCGTGGGGCTCACGGAGAAGGTGGTGGACAACGTGGACGAGGTGCTCAAGCTCATCCAGCACGGGAACGCCGCGCGCACCTCGGGACAGGTCGGTACACCACTCATTCCTACGAAACCACAGACAACCCCCACTAGACGGAGCATGTAAGGCGACCCGCGCGCACCAACGATATGGTACGGCAGAACATTAAAGTATCAACATGGCGGCCACCGTTTAGTTGCGTCCTTGTTTATGATCCATGCGTACGTCAACGAAAAAATAAATTAAATAAATGACATGGTAAATTGTAGTGTTAAGTGGTGTAGAGAGACCTCACAAACATGGACGCATCTAAACGGTGGCCGCCGTGTTGATACTTTAATGTTCTGCCGTACCATATCGTTGGTGCGCGCGGGTCGCCTTACATGTGCCTTACATGCTCCGTCTAGTGGGGGTGGTCTGTGTACGAAACACTTTTCTTATCAGTACAGCGAAAGGGCCAACTCTATTCCTGCACTTCTAGAATAACTGTGACACAAGAGCAAGACGGGTGATGCTGAGTCGCGTGACAAGCGAAGTCGCGGCAAGATATGCTAGCCCTGCTGTGCACATTTTCCCTGAAATATATTTATTTATTTATTTAGGAGAACCAACAGCTTTAACAATTTTGAGTAAACTTAAATATAATAGAAAGCAGGGAAGCCAATTACAGGATCACACGGGTAGAAACAATTTAACTAATCTTAAATTAAAGTGCGACACTCATCACTTCACGTCATCTCATCTTGTATAGAAAAAGTATAAAAAAAAAGAAGAAAATGGTAAACAAAACAATACACTACACTACACGAGCTCTAAAAATGGCAAAGTATATATAACTTGAATATCTTCAAGTTGAGAGTGAATGCTCCTTCTTAGGTCTTATTGTCACTTAACATCAGGTGCTTGCAATGCTTGACTACCGTGAACAAAAAGATGTTCAGTGGAAAGCGTACGTATACCAAAGTCGTCGTTACGAGGTTCTTTATAAACAAGTTGTTCGTTACCTTACAATCCAAAATCGACATGATGCCGTTGGGATAATTGCTTAACTAACTGGCCTTTCTGACAGCGATCACTTGTGAACTTACCTGAAATTACTGCCGATAGAGGCGACATCTGTCTGTGATGTGCGTTTGTGCGAGTAATTCTGGCCGACTAATCGAAGCAGTTTTATAAACATAATCGAACATATCGGTTAGTCGATGTTGCTGTCAGAATACAATAAATCAGCCCCGGCTGGTCATCCGGCACGTTGCTTGCTTTCTAACTCTAGTGACCCTAACCATTGACCTAATCCTTGTGTGTGTTGTTTGTTCACAGACGTCAGCGAACTCGAACTCGTCTCGATCGCACGCCGTGTTCCAGATAGTGGTGCGGTCGCCCGGCATGCACCGCGTGCACGGCAAGTTCTCGCTCATCGACCTCGCCGGCAACGAGCGCGGCGCCGACACCTCCTCCGCCAACCGGCAGACGAGTACGTACACACACACATTGTCAGATGAGTTAGATTTTGTTTGACTAGCTCGGCTAGAAACTGTAATAGATTCAGAAAACGTGATATATAAAACGTTACATTATATCATTATTATATTAGATGAAAAAACATTTCATAAAATAGTTGTGTTACTGATATAATATACAAGTCGAAATGCTGTTAAATGATCGCCATAAGGATCAAACGGTCCTGCTTCGCTGTCATCCGACGGCGCGATTATAATACGAGCTTTTGACTGTATAGTTACCATACGTTTACAGGAATGGAGGGCGCCGAGATCAACAAATCCCTCCTCGCCCTAAAAGAGTGCATCCGAGCCCTGGGCATGAAGGGCAGCCACCTGCCGTTCCGCGCGTCCAAGCTGACGCAGGTGCTGCGCGACAGCTTCATCGGGGACAAGTCGCGCACCTGCATGATCGCCATGGTGTCGCCCGCGCTCAACTCCTGCGAACACTCACTCAACACGCTGCGATACGCCGACAGGTAATAAGACTATTGACCTATAAGTTGACCAGAACGGAGTGGCGGGTGGTAGGATGGTTCTGTCCCAGTTTGACATGTGAACTTTGTCTCTGTAATAGAGGCTTGCCGTGACCCCTCATGTGGGACACGGACAGTGAACGTGTTAATAAGGATTTCGATGGCATTTAATTGACTAATGGCGAAGTAGACATGACGCAACATTTTTTTTTGAGGATGTCAATCGATCCAATCTTTCATTGGGATCAAATGTCTACATGGGACTAACTACACTTAGACTGCTGTAAAAGTCAGAAGTGACCGTTAAAGTTCGACATTACTACGGAGCGCTGAAAACGTTAAACGCGTCCATACAAATGGCGAAAGGGACGTAACGTCATTTCTATATTGGGTACCTATATTTGTATAGAGAATAGCAAGTAATTTACCATTTCGGCCGTTTAAGTGCATGGTTGTTATACTAGTATCGTTACGATACTCCAGTGACTCGCACTCAAATTTTATCAATCAAGCGTGAACGCGACGAAATTTCGCTTGTCAAAGTTGCATTTACAAATGCCTCGTATAGATGATGAACCAAATGTTATCGCTTGTTATTGCAGAGTGAAGGAGCTGGGCACGTCGGACGCGTCGCGGCAGCGCGCCGAGTCGCCGGCCGCCGACGTGGAGATGGAGCCCGAGCACGACGACCTCGCGCAGCTGCGCTCGCTCAACGTACGTACAGTTGCCGAGAAACTGCTTGAGCCTAACCTTGACTGCGCAGTAGCCGATTTACGTACAAATATGCATGCGCAGATCCGCCATTTTGGGTCAAGAAGTTTCTCGGCAACTGTACACACAAGCTCTTGTCTGAGGCCACTGCTGCCCTTTGTCGGTGTTCACATTAGGCGCCTTCCTAATATGAACACTGACAAAGGCCAGCGGACACCACGCGCGGAATTACCGCTCCCAGCAAAGTCGTAGCCGGCCGTTAGAAACTCCTTAACGTACTTACAATGCTCCAGACCGGATCTTTCTAAACCTGATTTGCACGCACGTTTACAAGCACAAAAAATCATATCGTCGGGGATAGTGCAATACCGCGTAAGTAACAAGTGTAGATACGAATCAATATTCAAACAAATGCTAAGTATTCTATTGAAATGAGAACTTTATTGACAGCTGTTATTTATGCGGTATTGCACTATCCCCGACGATATACGCGGAAAAAAGCCCAGTTGAAATGCTCCTAACATCTTGCAATAAGGATTTTCGGTTAGGTTAAGTTAGGAGAGAGAAGGATGCCAATCACAGAACAGTATTCTAAAGTTTATTGTCAAGAAGACCACTCGTTGCAGTGGAGCCAGTTACAGATTCAACCATCTCCAAAAACCCTCATGAAGCCTTTCTCTTGGCTGTGGTACAATCCAATAGGCTTTTGCCTCTATCCCTAGATTACAACAACCGTAACCCCGGCTCCACGCTATCGCGAAGTTGACCGAGGCGAACTTGACCTCTATCATATTCGAACAAACTTTGTCAACTTCGCGATTAGTGTATAGCTAGTGTAAGATTTAAAATGTCAGAGCGCGTTCCACAGACAAAATAATATACGCGATCGAACCGGGCGATCTTATCTTTGTAGTATATGTTTTTAACAGGCGCGCTCCCTTCACAAGCGCAGTCGTATACCTACATGTAACCATAGATCATCATCATACAGGAGGGCGACATGTCCGCGGAGATGTACACGTTCCACGAGGCCATCTCCGAGCTGCAGCGGGCCGAGGACGAGGTGCTGGACAACCACAAGGCTATATCGGACTACATGCAGCACGCGCAGCAGCGCTGCCTGCAGCTGCTGCAGCTCACCAGGGACGTCGACTACGACCAGGACGGTGAGTTGCACCACATGGTTACTTCCCGACATGTTTCGAACTCGTATGGAGCCCTTCATCAGGGACGGCTGCCCGTACACCGCCGCGGCAAACTCGTCACTGCTGATACTTTGACCGACGTTCCGCTCTGAGCGCGCGCGCCGATGGCGCGGGGGCGGGGGGTGCTTGCAAGCCCGCAACTTGTCCGTCCAGCACTCCAACGTCACTTCTGTCATCAATAGACATTACGCACACTTGAGTAATGGTGTCCACGGGATTGTCCAAACGCACAATATGTTTCGCCGCCGGAAGCACAGGCTTCCATGCTGGAGGTAAAGCCCAACCGCCGTCTCTATTGAAATTCGGGCGCCGTCCGATCTCTATAGCTTCGTGTACCTTACGTTGTATAGAACGTTTCTCACGTACCAACACTCTTGCTTTATCGAAACGGACAAAATGAGACGCACCGGCTTCGACGACATGTTCAGCGACCGCGGAATTATTCGTGTCCAGCTTAATACAATAATTAAATATGTCACGAAAGTTTCAATAAAATTATGGTTACTTCCACCGTGATAAAACCTGTTGGAACAAGTTAGCTCAAATAGCAATAGAACACAAGGCCTACTCTGAAATGCAACGAGCTGAAGACGAGGTCTTTGGGCAACCACAAGGCTTTAGGATTACATGCAGTCAAGCGCGTCACTAGAGACGTGTCCAAGACGGTGAGTTTATTGCCACACCGATTGAATAGGCTCGGTCGTACCTGAAAAGTTTCTGGTTACGTTACTAAGGTTGGATTCGACCAAACTTATATTCCAAGAACAACGTCTAAAGGTTGAACACGCCAAAACTGGGGCACACAAAGATTAATATTAAATAATTTTAATAATAAATAACCACATTATGTTTTCCACATTTAATGTCGAATTTAATGAAGTTTATAACAACATTTCCTATTTTAGTAATTGTCTACACTGTAAGCCATACTTCTAACTTTCCTGCGCACACGGCTCATAAGACTTTGCACCATCTCATTAGGACACCGTTTCGACGCCCATGTCCATACTTTTTGTAGTTCAGAGACCGATTTTATTTCTCCGCCTTTCTTTTTTAAGATTCCCTTCATAATACTCCAGTACTCTTCAACAGGCCGCAGTTCTGGACTATTTGGGGGGTTGCATACTTTGGGTACCACCACGATTCCGTTTGCTTCGTACCATTTCAACACTGCTGTTGCGTAATGGCAAGTAGCAAAATCTGGCCAAAACAGCGGTAGTGAGTCGTGCTTTCTTATGAAAGGCAGTAAACGTTTCTGTAACTCTTTTTAATAAATACCTCTGTCTATTGTCGCGGTGGTAATAAGCGAGCGACTTTTTTTTCCGCAGCTACATATTGCCTGACAAATAAGGTATTTTTTTTTGGGAATTTAGACTGTTTTTTTTTAAATTTTACATTCTTCAGGAGCGTCTGTTCGACTTACGCTGGTATAGAACTCTTGGCCAGGAATTTGTTTTAAGTTTGCCTTTGCATATGTTTCGTCGTCCATGACCACGCATGCAAACTTCGTAATGAAATTTTAATAAAATTTTCGTGACCGTTTCTTTGCAGATAAGTTCTGTCTCGAGTCTCGATCTGGTGCAGCTTGGGGTTTATAACTTCTTAGTCGTGCCCTACGTTTAACTTTTTGAACATAGGACAGAGACATTTTCACATCGTGAGATGAGATCTTAGGATTTGAGGCAAGAATCCTTACAACACTCTCGTCCTTTTTTTTATTCTTGACTCCCTGCAACCCAACACTTCCTGGCTTGCGATCTATTGTTAAGCGTTCACGAAACCTTTTTAATACGCGGCAAACCGTAGATTGAGGACATTTCAGTTTTTTTGCGATATCTCTATAGCGTAGCATTGAATTTTCTGCATATTCGTGCAGAATGGGTTCGCGTTGTTGATGTTGTTTGCTCGACATTTTGACAGCGAATTAAAAAAAATATATATATATATTGACGTATTATAGGATAGTTCCTTGTAATCAAATAGGTGTCTAAAAAATTTGCATAACTCTATTTTTCGCGTAATAATAGCCGATTTTACATGCCCAAGTTTTGACGTGTTCAACCTTTAGTCTCGGATACTAATGTCAAACTATTGTCAGGTTTTTACTTGACTATCCCAGAGTAAGCGTTATTTTTGGAATAAACGTTTGGTCAAATCTAGCCCAAGGCTGAGAAGTTTGGAATGAATGAGAGAATCGTTGTACGACGCGACATCGTGCCACGATGCGACATCGTGAGATTGTAAAATGAATTTTAATGTTGCATCTTGTCACATGAAGATAAAGTTCATTTTGGATTTATTCATATCTACGATACGACGTCGCATCGTGGCACGATGTCGCGTCATACGACGTTGCGATGTCGTGTCTTGTAATTGTGTTTTGGCCCTGACGAGTATACTTTATGAAGGAATAAATTCCTGTTTCCGCTAAGATATGTTATTTTCTATGAAAATAAACATATCCTTATTGTTCAATGTAAGCAATGTTGCGTGGAAGTACCGCTCGCTGTATTCAAATTTTTAGAAATACAAAGTTACACCTGTATTTTCTGAAAGCACGGCGAGATTTTGGTGTGGTGATTTGGTTGTTTGTACATCCCATCCTAAAATAATCCAGCGTATTTAAACAGAAGTTGTATTCCAATAATATGTATTGCGCTTGTACGTTTTCTACGGGTGCTTATTAGGGTGGGCTGATCATGTATGAAGAAATATTTTTTCTCGAATATCGTAACGTAAGAGGTGTCAAAAGTTGCGGTTTGTAATGCCGATTTTAATGATATAATTAGTTTTAAATAAATTAAATATCTTGAGCCCTCTACAGTCCGTCAAAGAATTTACTTTAACCCTTTTTTCCATTCATATTCAGTCCCTCATTACAATGGATATAGATGCAGTTATGAATGTTTTTTAGCACTAGTATATAAATAAAAGCATGTTTATTTTTAAAAGTTCTGCAATTTACTGTCATTTTGTACGTTAATCGTAAAATATATGTCATAAAATAGGCAAAAATATGTCAGGTTTGCACAAATTGTTTTTTTTTAATCAAATTGAGGCATCGTTGTACGAGATTTTAGCGTATTTTTATTGAACCATCTCTAGCAGAGTGTCCAATAACACTTTTAGAAGTCACTAGTTTCGAGGCTTCGGTATAGCACGGAAATCCCCAGAGCGGAAGTAGATTTCATTCTACCGTCATTTGCAATTCTTCAATGTTTTCGTTATTGTAATGTGAAAGAGCTGGAACAAAC
Organism: Apotomis turbidana; assembly: GCA_905147355.2. Classification (NCBI taxonomy): domain Eukaryota; kingdom Metazoa; phylum Arthropoda; class Insecta; order Lepidoptera; family Tortricidae; genus Apotomis; species Apotomis turbidana. The sequence goes on along the minus strand of LR990283.1, from coordinate 24,170,473 downwards.
GAATGTTATATATGCGTATATACTTTGCCAATGCACAAAATATTATAATATTTCGCTAACAAAGTAAAATAGGTAATAATAAATAAATAAAAATGTGGAGGCGGCTGTAAAGGGCGCGTTCTTTGGGATGCGCCGCTTGAAATTCTGGTTCAAACAATCTGCTCGATGGCAAGCTTCTCAACGTGACTCTTTGGGACTCTTATAACATTACTAGCAATAGATTTACTGATTGTCCAAAAAATAAATTATCTGTATCACTGAATCAATAGCATTATTTCATGTTTTCAGGTAGGTCTCGAGAAAAATTTATCAACATAAAACGGTGACGTACCTACTCTATCTTTCAATGGCGGTTTAACTTTTATCGAAAACCATACGGGAGCGTAAATAGTCATAATGTATTATTGCATTATAGCTTTTAAATTCTTAGATGGTCTATTTGTACTAACGTAGAGTTTTAGCGTACGATTGGCAAAGGCAAGCTAACCTTAAATGTGTAATTTTCCCTGGTTGAGGATTTGCTAATTCCTGTGTAAGAATACCTGATGATACAGTTTAAAAATCTCCTACAGGTAGTTTGATCAATGTCCAGTTTATTTATAATCTTATCATCCAAGTTCGGCATATTTCCAGTGACTGGTTGATACGTTATAATAATAATAATTATATTTTACTTTTTATATAAATTTATTATAAAAAATACCTATCCTAAGAAACATGATTAAATGAGTGAATAATAATAATAATAATAAATCTTTATTAATAAAAACATAAGAATAACAATTTGCATAAAAAGTCTTACATCTACACAGAACACACTTAATTCTTGTGCCTGAACTAGGAAAATCCTGTATCTCAGGCTTTGAGAGAGGTCATTTAATTACCAAAATTCTTAGTTAATAAATCTTACTAAAGAAATAGATAAAAACGCGTACAAATTATATTCAAAGTGTCAAAGTAATTGTTTACAATTATACTATAAAACTATATAGGTATATATATTTGCATTTTTTTTTTTATATGACATAATAATCGATTACGTTTATTACGTACGGCATTGCAATGTCAGCGTCAGCATAATTAGGAACTCGGTCAGGTTATAGTCGATATTGCATAAATCGTCGCCTTCGTAGTTTAACATATTATAATATCACGAATTATTAAAACAATATTTTTCTAAGTTACTAAATAAGGATTAATAAATCGAGAAAGGTATCTCATTTCTTAAAGCTAGGTGATCTATAGACCCCTATTATTGCTACGTTAAAATTACAATTCTGTAGGTTAGGCTATTCTATTACTATAATATAAACTGCCAAATAAATAAAGAAAACACACAAATGAGCGGCGCTTTTAGACGCCTTCATAGTCAATAGAATTTATGTATCTTTGCTCGGCGATTTTCCGAGCAGGACATTCTGCGTCACCTGTTTGGTGGTTATTCGGCTTTTTGAAAAGTCTGCATGTTGCACATTTCGGGGACTCCGCCTTATTTCCGCACTCTTTGATAGAGTGACCTACATCACCGCAATAACCGCACGTGTACTCTGCCTGCTTGCATGATTTAGCGGCGTGACCATATTGTTGGCATTTGAAACACCTGGTGACGATCGTGAAATCTCTCACTGGGCATGAGGACCAATTTACGTATACACGATTTTGGCTTATTAAGGACTTTCGTATAACGGCGGGCACTTCTAGGACGTAATTACAAGTCTCAGCATCTTTTTTTCCCGATTTATGGCTGAGTTTAATAGAGGACAAGAATTTTTCCCTTGTTAAGTCCTGAAGTTTGTCGGCTAGGTTTTGCTCGAAAATGCATTTATAGACTGCTTGTTCTGGCATGGACGAAGGAACGCCAACAATAACAATCCTGGGCTTGCGTTTATGAGGCTCGTCAATGGTGAGTTCTGAGGTAGTCTTTTGAAAAGTTTGCTTGACTTTTTCAATGTCATCCTTAGAGTCTGTGCTGATTATAACGCCACCATTCTTAACTTTACGAAGCGCTCTTACATGGAGCTTCATCTCCTCCGGATTGATTATTTTTTGGACCAATGTTTTCGTGTCCTCACTCGTCTTTAATTTATCATTGGGATAAACTGCTACAGAACTCAAATTATTTGGTCGAATCAAGCAGCTGGAACTATTCTTGACCATGTCGGCGAAAGAGAGAGCATTTGTTATGGGCTTATCTGATGACTTGATGGTACACTCTAGGTCTCTGAGGCGATCTGCAAGGTCTTGCCTTTCCTTGAGGTAGTGGTTTTGTTCGTGGGCGACGGTAGCATGTTTTCGTAATCCTTGATAGTGAACTGCCATGTGCGAAGTCCCATTTCCGACCTTACGGCAAAGGTTATGAATCCGTAGTTTCTGATCCGTATTCAATTTACCTTCAGATGAGATAGTACATATCTCATTTAGGTATTTTTCAATTGAGGACATCCAAAAGTGTATGTCAGACGTTGAACACTCATTTTGCGTGGCGGCTGACTGATCGGCTGGATCATCCCTTGAGGGCGGTGGTTGAGGTGTTGATGGAGGGCTGCGCTGTATTTTGGCACTCCGACTAAAGGGGCTGCTATCACTCATTTTACAGTAGGTACTTCACAGAGAACGAAATGTCATAGTTAAAGCACTAGTCAGCAAATCCACGCGCGACACAGTTTATAGTATGATTGAGGTCAATATTATTGCGCACGATTTTATTTATTATAATATTTGCAAACACGTCCTATCGTAACGACGATGCGTGATCATCCAGTTATGACCAGACCTAGGAATCCGTGGGGCAAATTTCGTTGACAGGTAGGGACATCCTATATCGACAAATTAAACTATCGATGTCCGTTCTATATACTAGTGATCGCCCCCAACATTGTGTGTTTTTTTGTTCAATTGTTCAACATAGCATATTTTAAATAATCGCTAGGTTACAATAATATAAAGGTAGGGTGTAATACCTATAGCACTACAAAATAGTTAATAATTATCTCAACCTCTTTTGATAATTCAATAGAAGTAAATTACCTACATAGACAATCGCTAACTCGCTTTAAAACAATAGGTACTGGTCAATGTCGTCGGACAGTGTCATTTGTAAACACGTTATATTACATAAGTATTTTATATAAATAAATAATGCCTCCTAAAAAAATAGAAGAATTGCTTAAAAAACAACCTGAAATAATTAAACGTGGGTCCCAGCTATACTGTAACAAATGTCAATCCACCTTTCATCGCAAAAAATATTCTCTTCTCTTTAAAAACGAAGAAGAGTATTGAGTTATTACGTAATTATTATTTTTTACTTTTAATAAAAACATATTTTTACACTAGTATATAAAACGAACATCGATAATTTAATTTGTCGATATAGGATGTCCCTACCTGTCAACGAAATTTGCCCCACGGATTCCTAGGTCTGGTTATGACATCTATTTTCTGATACAGGGAAAGCTTTTTGCCTTTAGGACCCAAAAGGACCAAGGGCCTAGTTTACCCATCTAATTTTGCGAAAAGATGTCTCAATGGTAGCTCATATCATAAGCGTGTAGCAAGCATACAGCACATTGCACTGGTCTACCTAGATGTGTCTCCAGAAGATACTGTATAACGCCACCCTTCCAACTTGTGTTTGTGGCAGTACAGTCACAGGCTCAAAGCTAATATATTTTATGTCATTTATATGACTTCTATAAAAAATATTGGAGTTGGAAGGTTGTTTCTCATGTCTTTTTAATAATATAAACTTAATAACATCAGCTATTGTCGGAAGCTGCTTGCGATTGAGCTCTACAAATGATCCAAACATGGGGCAGACGGTTTCACTTTGTCGTTCCCCAGCGAATCCAAACAAGGACTTCTGTACTAATTCTTCTTCAATATCCAGCACTATTGTAATGGTAAAATCTTACAAATTAACGTCAAATACCATATTTATGATAAAAACTCTGTCTCATTGCAACCAACGATACTTATCGGTTCCCCAGTTTAAAGTAAAATGACGAAATTTAACAAGCGATTTTGAGGCACAAATCGCGTTCGAGCGAGTGTAGTTCAAAATTCATTATCAGGATGAAACTTACTTTATTATAACAAATCACTAAGTAAAATACTAGAGAGAGTAGAAAAAAATCATCAAATGTTGAAAAATATTTGTTTTATACATAAAACACGAAAGTAATTTTCAACCGGATTTTTTTATTTTTTTTTAATTTCAAACTTTGGTAGAGGGCTCAATATAATATACAAGATTTTTTATTTTATTTTTCATAGAATACGCTATTTTTTCCGCAACTTTTGAGGGGTCTTACGATGCGAATTTCGAAAAATATTAAAATCGGCCCACCCTAGTGCTTATATGTTGTGCGATGTTCAATATTGGTGTTGCATGTCTGTTCGCATGTCGGCGTGTGTTGCAGAGCGGTCGTACTTGGCTCGCAAGCGGCTGCGGCCCACGAGCCGAGGCCTTGGCGCGCGAGAGCGCAGGAAGATAGGTCTGATATAGGGGCGGGGTTATTAACGCGATAGACGTTTGCGGACATTCTTGTTTCGTTCAAATTTGAGCGTATTGATGGGATAAGATGTTGATATAATTGCATAGATGCACTTTTATTTTTGACTAGCTGCGCGTGTTACCCGCGGTTTATCAGATTAAGCGGCCTATTATGTGCTAATAAACTACCTCCATACCGAATTTTATCAAATTGGTCCTGCAGTTTGAGCGTGAGAAAGTCACAAACATACAAACACACTCACAGACTTTCGCCTTTATAATATTACAGTGATTTCCCGAAGAAAACTATAAACAAACGGTGTTTATGAATTTCACTACGGGTTCTGTCATTAATAAAAAAGTACTGGTAGGAAAATAACGTAAGAAAATCTATTCTAGCGATCAGGAAGCCTTTCTCACCTGCCACGAGTTCTCTCTAAAAATAAAATGGTGAACTAAGGAACTCTCTAAACCTGCAAAAAACTTGAAATCAACGAAATAATGATTATTGAATCCATTGGCTGGAATATGTAAAAAAAATGTAAACAAGGCTTTCAACGAACATTTTTCAGTTTCTTATTTTTAAATTTAATCATAATGTCCGCAAACCGATGTCGGTTCATTTTTGGAAATTTAACAAAATTCATCCGCGGTCATCGCTTCGAAAAGATAACGCCAATGCTGACGCTCATACTGTTTTTTTGTTTTACTTTCAGAACTTGCTTATTATTTTTATTAGGTATACAGTGTCTTCTAAAGTTGAGTTATATGTATTATATTCATATGTTATGTAAAACTTATGCAGAGGACTGAAACCACACCTTAGTTGCCGGCAAACTTCTTGAACAAAAATGGTGGTTATGCGCATGTACCTACAGTTGTATGTAAATCGGCTACTGCGCAGTCAAGTTTATTTTTAAGAAGTTTGTCGGAACTGTATATTGTTTCGTTGGCGGTACTGTATGTCAAATTAACAACTAATTGATATGCTTATAATCGGAATGCTTATCTAAAATCTCTCCTTATTGTGTTCTGTTGCATCTACGATTAATTTTACTAATGGTGTTACAGACAGTTTGTTTTCATATTTGTAAAGTACTATGTCTCATACTTTGGTTCTATGAGAGAGACTAAGTCTTTTACAGACATAAAAACAGACTACACGAATATTTAATATACCATTCTAACTATAATATGGTTGTATGAGGACATAATTGTTCCGACTAATACTATGATTTAAGGACCACGTTAACATAAAAAAAATAATGATTTAGCAATTTGAAGTCTACTTAAAGTTGAAGTTTTTTTTTTCATTTCGGTAGTATCCTTTTTGATACTGTAATCATCGGATCAAAACTAACCTGTTATATATAATTCCCTTGGCAGCGTACGCGACGCAATGGGAGGAGCTGCTGAACGAGCAGCTGGCCGTGCTGGCGCAGTCGCGGGACCTGGTGGCCGAGTTCCGCGCCAAGATGCAGCAGGAGGAGCACATCTCGCGCCGCATGCAGCCGCCGCACCACTAGCACAACTGTGACACTCACATTGCTCGCGCGAGATAATTATCCGCCTCTTTCTGCGCAGTTATGTGAGAGAGTAGCGCTATCTCGCGCGACAAGAGTTGCGAAGCATAGTTGTGCTAGACAGGCAGGGACAAGGGGGAGGCTCGCGCTCGGGCTGGCGGCAGTTCACTCCGTCTGTAGGGCTATGTCTCGCCGCGACTCAGCGTGACCGGTGCTCGCACTTCAATGTGACGGTTAGAATTTGTGGTGCGGAGTCTACTTGTACTGTACTAGACGTACAGTTCGTCTAGGACAACTGTGCTTCGCGATTCTACGCTACCCGTCGCTCTCACATTACTGCGCAGAAAGAGACGGGTTAATATCTCGCACGGGAAATAGTTGCGTATGACAGTTATGCTAGAGGTGGTGGTCAGAATAGCGAGTTATGATCGTGTAAGTCTGCTGTCTCACACTCGGTCTGGCGTCAGTTCACTCCGTCAGTCTGTAGGGTTAGCATATCTCAGCATGACCTGTCTTACTAATGTGACCGGTAGGATTTTTGGTGCGACAAAGAGTCACGAGTCTCAGTTATGCTGGACGGACTGCACCTTTAACACAACTGTGACACGCGCCCATTTCTCGCCCGAGATAATTGGCTGTCTTTTTCTGTGCAGTAATGAGAGAGGGTGACGGGTAGCACTATGTCGTGCGACAAGAGTTTCGAAGCGTAGTTGCGCTAGACGTACTGGTCAGAATGACGAGAGAATGATCGTTTAAGACGGCGGTCACACGCTCAGGCGTCAGTATCAGTCTAGTCAGAATGATCGTGTAAACCTCGAACTGATGAAAATAATTTTACGACAGTAAACTGACAGTACAGAACTGTACTGACGCCAGAATGAGCGCATGACTGATGCCCTACAGTTGCATAAACGTTAATTGCTATCTAAACAAAAGTGAGAGAGTAACACTGTTTAAGAGAGGCGTATTTTATGGGATTTAGGCTTATTCTACTGTTCTTGAAGACACAATAAGGTAGTAGAGCTAGCATATCCTGCCGCGATTTCAACATTACTTGTCTTGCTCGGACGATTTTGAATGGAAATATGTAGTATGTTACAGTTGTGCTAAAGGTGCAAATCTGTAATGATTTTGAAAATAATATGTTCCACGCCACACCTACTGTCTGTGACATATAAGTGCTTTTAGAATAACGGTATCGCTAAATGGCTTTACTTTCATAAGCAACTCTTTATACATTTGTTGTATTGAGAATAACCGGTGATATTATCGCTGTCTAGTGATGTAACTATTCTTATCTCTCTTTGACAGTGTTGGTCTATAACTCCCATATTCTCTGATTGTATAGTTTTTTTTAATTTGCATCGTTTGTATGACATTAGATTCTGACTTAAAATAACCAGATAGTAATGTACCAATGTCATTTAAATTTTTTTGCTAGTATTTGATTCGTCAAAACGGCATGATTTTATTGGCATTCAGAATACAAACGTTTTTGCAACTGAAGATAAAGTTCGGAACATTGTTTCCCAAGTGTATCTTTGCCAAATTACCACCTGCTTGGTTTATTCTAAAACCATGACTTTTCGTAGATTGTTATATAATATACAACCTAATCGGTTATATACAATGTTTTTTTAATCTTCCAGGATTGTTTTACCACTATTATAAGTTAATCTAGTGGGCTTTAATTAATATGATTCTTATAAAATAAATAATTTAAACCCTAATGGGTTCTATACAATGATCTCTTTTCTTTCATTGTTGCTTTAAACTTCTAGTAGCTTATAGAGTTATTCGAGTTCTATATTTGATCGTTTCGAGAGGCGGATTTTTGGCAAACTTCACATTTGGGATACAAAATTCGGAGTTGTGATAGGTTACCTCGAGTCATATAGGACTGAGCGAGTGGCGCACTAACGTACAGAAACAAATGTCCTTCTAATGACAAAAAGTGACTTTCGATTGTCCCTTCCGGATTGTTGGTTACTCACTTGAAAATCCTGCTGGACCCACTAGAGGAACCTACAGTCCGGAAGAAGTTTGTCCAACTTGGTGTCCAATTATTTATGGAACTTGAGGTCGTGACAAGTTTTACGAATTTACCCTATGTTTGATTTTGTGTTTTGACTCAAAATTGACCAAGTTTATTAATTCGCTTAAAATGCCTCATCCAAAATGTTCAATAGAATTGCCACAGTTTTATAATCCTTAGGGAACAATTCTGGCTCGCACAGCTCAGCCTCGCCTCGAGGTACCAGGGCCTCATGCTCTCGTAGAAGATCGCATCGGACCGCGAATCTCGTCGCAGTGATACTAAACGTAGTCGGAGTCGGCATCGGCCGATTATTCCAAATTGTGTATAAATCTAATCGGTACTGAGTCGTTAGGCGGTCAAGTTTTACAACCGTTTTGTGTCATTTTGAAGAACACAGACTGTTCTAAATTGTACGTATTATTTTGAAGGAATAAGCGTTATTTTGTGTTGAATTTTCTATCCGAATTTGAGTATCTTAGGATAAATGACGCTTCAGAAACTAGTGAAGTTCAATAAACAGTTGTCAAACTGACCCTATCGGTTCAGTCACCCTTAACTCTGATCTTAACATAATGTAAGTAGCTGGCCTATAAAACTATCCTCTTCCATTTATTTTTCGGATGTCGAGTGACAGTTAGTTATCTTTCTTAAACGAAATCCAAACATAAGTCAACGCAACCACACTCACACGTAGTGTGGGAGTTAGTTTGAGAAGACTTCAGTTTGGCGCTAGCAAATCTACTGCTTATTCTCTGTATTTTGAGTCTATTTCTTTTGCATGTACACAGTACAAAACCAACCTTGATTTGTAGTAGACTGTATCAGAACGTAAGCAGTGGTATATATAAAGCTTAGTGTACAATGACATTGTCGTAACGGATGCCGTCGCGTTGTTGATGAAACGATAGACTGTTTACTGTAAGTGTTTGAAGCACAAACCGGCGACACTAGGAGCGCGCTGTGTATATATAATATCGATTGAGGACCCGCGATTAGTGTGTACAATAATTGCTGATAATAGTGAATGTTATACACTGAGAATATTTCGTGTATAGTAAGTGGTTGTTGTAAATACACTGGGCTTGATTTAATCAACATAGATAATGGTTTATTCGTAGAATTAATGTCAAGTTTATATGGCATTTTGTCTCTCTTCCGAGTAAGTCTTATTCTAGTTTGGTTGAATCCAGTCTTAGTCGGGGTCTTGGCGTCTATTCTTAAATCCTAAATACCATCTCTTATCAGCTTTTCAGCTGTTAATGAGCAAGAAAAAAATCGGATTTGAGGGTAGATGTGGTGCGTTCATGGAAATTATTTCCTCTTAACATAAGTGACTTACTCATTGCATTTAACTCATCTAATGGCCTATCTCTTAGGGCTTTGCTAGAAAATTCTTTTAAACGTTTAGATTAGACTAAGATTAAAATGCTTTTCTCAAAAGCTTTCACGGAAAGTTCGTTTGATAACCCGCTTCCATAAAGAGTAAATTAAATAAAAAAGGTATTTTTCTAAGATACGCCGCTATGATAATTATTCGAATTGTCAGTCATTATCAGCATTATAGAAATAATTATGTAGTAATGTTCAAAAGAATTTTCTAGGACGTTAAAATTGTAGATATTCGTATTAAAAACGGGAGATCGGGTGAGTACAAAGATGAGGCCTCGGCGTACCCAGTGTTTGCGTGACATTTCGGATTAAAATTATAGTAACGTTTAGTTGCGAGGGCTTGATCTAAAAACCAACCATTTTGTGTGTAAATTAATTTGGTGCATTCATAGACCGCTGGTGCTTAGTCGTATTTATTACGATTATTTATAAATATATTGATATCATTATGGCAGTATAATTTCATTTTCATTAGTGTTTTTCAGATCAAGTTCTTAGTAGAATGTAATAATTTACTGAAAATTACTTTTCAAAATCGACGCTAATGTCAAAGTGAAATTAAATGTGTGAATGCCAGTTCAAAATTTGTGGTTTGTTCGAGTCGTGACTACTTAATACGGTATACGTTGAATATGTTGCCTTAATATGCTTGTTATTAATCGTTGTTTAAATTGTAATATATTCATATGATTAATTGTGTTTCTATATACGACATCATGAGGCAAGTTAGCGGTATACTCTACCCGAAACTAAGATGACATTATGTCAATATGGCACAAGTTACAAATAAGTTTTACACTGGTGCCAGTTAGACATAATTTAATCTTAGTTTCGGACAGACTGTATTTTTTTTTATTCGAGATGACATTTCACAGAGCGGAACATAGCAACTTCACGAATGAAGTTATATGACGAAGTTATATGGGTACGGAATTAATTAAAAATTATATTATTGTGTTACAAATGAAAACTGTTTTTCTGACAGTGATTCTTTCCAGTAGTCTCTCGAACAAAAATTAACCGCTCTGCAAAAGAACCACGAAAATAAGACGCCTTTATCAAGCAATAAACCAAGTATGTCAATTTCTTTAAATCTTACTTTCGTGGTCTTTATGTGCTCTTCTATATTGTGCCTAACAGATGAACTAAAATCCATATACAATGTGGGATCGTTAGAGGTTGTGTACAGTAGTAATGTTAGACTTCATTCCTTGCGTTTATTTTGGCGTTTTCTTGATATCGATGAAAGGAAATTGTTTGAGTGGTAGCTGGTTGCGAGACGCGTATCGGCGGGTTATCCTGAGTTCTGCAGGTTGTACAGGCAACCGTGCGTAATATGGCAATGTAGTAGCCAGCCTCAGAAGTTTGCTATTTTACTATCTTGTCCCTGTGACTACAATACTGAAGTTTGTCCAAATTACCATTTACTACCTCAGTCTACTTGTTTAGCTCAAGTAGGTACTTTACATTACTTAAAAAAAAAAAAAAGTTTAAAGTTGCTTTATTTTAGAAAAAAAAAATGTATTAAAGTTTGAGGTTAGAAATCTGGTTACAACGCAAGTTAATGCGGATAAACTTTACGGCAGAATGAAAAATTGTAAAAAGAAAAGGTACAATGGCTTTGTATATTTGAGGCTGACCGTACTAGCGACTGTTGGCCCCGGGCGGAATCAGACTAATGCGATCCGTTAGGAGCTATTTTTCAAACGAGCGGCGACAGGTAAATAGACATGAGCCGATGAAACAAGTTTATATACACAGATATCTCAACGTTTTGTATTTAATTGTAATTTATTTTTACATTAGTACCATTAAAAAAAATAGCATACGTTTTTATGTCATAAAAAGTGTAAAATGATTTATTTTTATTGTAAAACTCAATTCGAATCTAAAGTATACGGTCTCGCGGCTTGTTTTTGTCTGTAAGCGGATATCTCAAAATTGTTTACAACTGTTTGTATTGCCAATAAATATTAAGAACTGGATGTTTTTGGTTTCCTACTGCAGGTGCTACCGCTGCGGGCTTCGGTTGGTCCCGACGGTCGTTGACTTTAGCCATATTTATTGCTATGTGTGTTTAAGAAATACGTATTCCGTCAACGGCTGTCGGCTTTGCTTGCTAGTCCTCGAGCATCCTAGCTTATCGACTTATTAGATAGTGCTTATTAATAAATAAAAACAACTAAATCAGTACTCTGTATCAGAGTCACTGCGTTGCGGCGATTTGATTGTACTGAACGAAATCTCTCTTTATTATTATACATGGTTTAATTATTATTAATTGTAATATTTGCGTTGACTGTTCGCCGGCGGCGGGCACGGAACGACGAGGCGGCCGCCAGAGCAAATGCTTTATTGTAATAAACATATTTTAACATCGCACATAATAAATTAATCGAAATTGAGCGTCGTTGGTTTTATTTTTCTTACCTTGTAAGCCTTAGCACGGTTTGCGGGCGAGTTGAAAGCTAGGCGAGGTGAACTCGTGCGCTGGCGCGAATTCGCTGCACACTCGCCTTGTTTTCAAGCACGATTATTTTTTTACTTGGACTGTATAGGGCTGTATATTCAGTGAGTCGGATTTTGTGTGGGATTATAACACGCTAATGGGATTGTCTCCGCGCCACAGGAATGATTGTATCAAGCACCGAATATCGAGCACAATTCGTATAGTGTGGACTGTACCGCCTTAAGAGGCTCGAACGAGCGCGCTTCGAGCATTTGGCTCGAACTCGGTTATTTGGCGAACACATATGTGATTGCATTGCGTTCGGGCAGTGATAGTTATATGTTCGTTGTAATGTTGTAAGTCCACACTTGAGCCGCGATCAACTACAGAACGGTTCCGCTCGTGCTCGGCTCGTCTAGCATAGACCTACCATAAGGCTCTAAATGTTAGACACAGCAGCAGATTTGTAGGAGGTAGGCACAGACCATAAGAATGCTAGAGAATGTTATCCGGAATTCTAAGATCAAATTATGTCATACGGTTGTATGTACCTTGTGCCAAAGTGACTTCAGTAAGTCTGCAAGCCATTATCGCAAATAAACAAATATATTGACTGATATAAATAAATAAATAAATATCGGACAACCTCACACAAATCGATCTAGTCCCAAATTAAGCTCAAGAAGGCTTGTGTTATAGGTACTAGACGGCGATATACATACTTATATAGATAAATATATACTTAAATACATAGAACAACCATGACCCAAGCACAAATATTCGACTTCACACTGATGTGTGATGACTTTAGTCATCACAATTAGCTTGAAACAAGTTTTATTGAGACACTTCGAAAACATTAGCTTGTAAGCAGTTTTGACAGCGCGTGATTGTGGCGCCATCTATTTTTAACATTGCATTTCCTGTCCTCACAAAAGCGGAACGGAGATGTTTTAGATGGACCAATCACATTTCTCAAATTTAAATACTCTACTTTCGCTTCACAAAGGCGCTTCGCTTCTGTGGACAGGCAGGCTTGACTGGCTGGCAACACATGAGATGCGTATGTGTAAAGTAAATATAGCTTGGCAAATTCGTTCGTGACACTCACATGGTCCAACATCCAATTGCTGAATAGAGGCCTCCCAATCGGTGTAATTTGTACCACCATTGGTACTGCCCAATGGTAGAGATGGTCCGCCGGGCACACATCTCCACAGCGATCGTTATAGGTTTTCAAGGCCAATGATATTCACCAAATTCTTGTTATTTACATAATTTATTTCGTGTCGTACCAAGTAATTTGTACTGTTATCATGACAATGCCTTAAATAAAATGAAAACGTATAACAAAATGGACCGGAAGACAATTTTACAAAACCATGAGAATGTATCAAACCGACATAGCCACTGGAAAATAACATCAACGTTATAACTACTAACCACCAGCATGACTTGAACACTGGTCCTCACTTCACTCTTCGAAGTTCTCATCGTGTAGCTCTAAATTATTTAATTTAACAAAATACCGTGTAGTGGGACGAAAAGTATGTAATTTGATACTTGAGAGTAAGTCCCACCCACTAGTCTATTTTACATAGCTTTGTACGAGTGACATCTGTCACTGTCATATTTATAATCAGGGATCGATACCGGTATTCATTCAAATTGAAAGTTTTTTTTTAAATTACTATAATATCAAAATGTGTAATAATAAGCGAAAAAACTAAATTGAATAGGGTATTTTTTTATGGAGCCGAATAACGTTATCCGATCCATGTTTATAATCGAATTTAGGTTAGGTTAAAATGTAAATGCAGGTACTAAGATGACAGATGTCGCTATATGAAATAGACTATAGTCGCGACTTCAGCATCATACAAGTCATTCAGTAATCTTGTATTTCGCTAAATAGAAAGAAAAATATTATACAACATCATCAACTAAGTAATTATTTACTCTGACTCTGACAGAGCTCAGAAAGAACCCTACACACACATTTTACAACTATGGAACTTCTATATACATTTTCGTTGCATAATCTGTATCTATGCATAGGTACAGTCAAATTTTTAATTTATGAGCAAGTATTAACGGTGTTAAGGCGGGTTCAGATATTTTGATAAAATGATTGCTCAGAAATTTAAGAATTAGACTGTAAATTACGCAACCAAAGATATATACCATAACAATGGAATATGTCGAACGAATTGTGTAGGTAAGTACATCATTAAAACAAGAAAATTTAAATTTATAAACAAATGTCCATTTGTGAAATAAATTCGTGTTCATGAAAGCTTACCTGATAGTAAACTATATTGATTAAAGCGAATGCAATAAGGCCTAAAATATGTCCTAAATAATGCACACTTATAATAGGAATAAATAAATTCAATATATGTACAGTATCACAGAAAAAAGGTCGCATTACAACAGACGTGATGTGATAAACAAAATAAAGAAAATAAAAAATTCTTTGGTAATATTAAAATTATACGAGAGAGACGAAAGACATACAAAACGAAATGCGTGGCGGAGAAAAAAATAACCGTCGAATCCATCGAGAAATGATAATTTTTGGAAGATAAAATGTGTACCCTGAAAACATACTTTTGTTCGGCAGTCGTCTAAAAAGATATGTGGCAAGACTTAAATATTAATACCTTTCTTTAGAATATAAATATAAATATAAATAGACAAATTGAAAACAAAAAATACAATGCATCTTATGCACTTATACTTTTCGAAAGCTTTTTAGACGAATGCGAATGGCGAATTCAATGTATTTTATTAGAAAATCTAAATTATACAATTTAGATTTTCTACATGAATTAACTTACACTGTAGAATAGAAAGAGAAAGTAAATTCTAATCATTTTCAACCACGCCTTGAGCAACCTCAAAATACTGTGCGTTGAACACTAATAATTTTAAATAATCAAATATATTTTCCACTTCACATAAATAGAACGAATAAGGCTTTAGAAATCATTATGCTACCATCGAAGACGTTTTATATCAAATGTTATGTTGCACCGTATTATCCATAGGGTGATGCATAGGAATGGGAAAGGACAGGTTATGTTCGCGAAAACTGTTGTACAGTCTGTGAGCTCTTAGATTGCGATTCGGGTTTGGGTGACAACTGAGAGGTTCTTATCTGTAACACGTAAGAGCGAGCGAGACAGGTATAAAACGAGAATGGCATTCTGACAGCTCACTCACTGTACTGCCGGTACTGTTCAAACAAAGCTGGTAACATAATGATTTCTAACGCCTCTAATTTAACAATGATTTACATTTTCATTAAAATTAAGTTAGAAAGATAGTAATCTCCTACTACAATAATTGAGCCCGCCAGCAGGCTTTTGGAAGCTGTGTTTAAGCCAGAGAAAATAGTTGAAACTGCAAGGGAATAAATAAATCGGGTACGTGTTTTATGAAATTTGTATATCCACAAATGTATTTTCAGGTAGCAGGGTCAAATATAGGTACCCTTAAACAACTTACATATTATACAATATACAAACATGCTGTACCTGTTCCCGTTTATTTTCCTCGTTACTATTTGTCCAAAGGAAACTACATTCTAATTAAAGTAACAAGTCGATTAAGTAGGATATGAAAATGAAAATATAAACATTTAATCAAATTATTTAACACTTGATGAAAAACCGTGTCGTTTTCTCTGGCTAGGTTCCACTATGAACTAAAATAAGTGAAGAAAGTAAGCAATTATTCTAAATAAAGCTTCACACAACGATCACAATGCAAATAACTCCATCTAGGAATAGTCGGCATCACGGTCGATAATCTCAAAAAAAAAATACACACGACCGTTAAGAGCTAAAGCTCTTTGAGCTCTTCTTATATGCAGCTATGTCACTTATGCGTGGTCGTTTGCGTCGAGCGCTAAAGTGGGTAAGGACGCAGTACGAAGAATTTCGAACCTATTATTGTGGATGCTTCTCAATGATAACAAACTTTTTTTTAATTGGTATGCAAATTATGTGTGCGCTTAACCGCGGGCCGATAGCTTCTGTCTTGTGATGGTGGGGCACCCCAACGGAGGCACACGTAGCGACACGGTATTACGATACCGTGTCCGGCGGTATCTTCAACACCCGTGATTGGTAATGACGGGTCAATGTACTTAATTCTCGGTGCTTAGCGTCCTTACTTTACCATCGAGGCTTAATGAGCATTCAGGTAGTAAGCCGGGTTACAAAGGGTCCTCTTCCATCTCGAGCTCGCCGGCTAGGATGTGCGGGTCGCCTATAGCTGGCACCATGTGCGCGTATTCGCTCGTCGCCCACAGGTACAGGTTCAGGGTGCGCTCCGTGCACTGCCCTATGAATCTGGAATGTGATGTATATATATGAAAATAACGAATTGTTGATTAATTTCTTTACAGATAAACCCATCAACGAATCACACAGGGTTTCTACTAAACGTTGTTTTAGGCACATGAAGTACCGATAGCGATAGAGTTGATCGTTCAATTGACAGTCAAAAAGTATTTGTTCCGAAGTTTATTTTTGGTAGAAGTGATATATACCTTGTGAACAGTGCACCGAAGCTAAGCCATTGTCCTATTGCTAAAACTACGCCCTCGTTGGCCATCTGCAGGTGTTAGTAGTCCAGTTGCCGATGCTACTTGGGGACGATGGCAGGCCTTACATGAGCAGTAGGTTCATGAGCTGATATGGAGCATACGTGGCAGCATCAGCCTCACCTGACGAACGGTCTGACGTCGCCCTCGTTGGCCGTCTGCAGGTGCTGGTAGTACAGATGCCGGTGCTGCTTGGGGACGATGACGGGCGGGAACCCTGCCTGCATGAGCAGTAGGTTCATGAGCTGATATGGAGCATACGTGGCAGCATCGGCCTCACCTGACGAACGGTCTGACGTCGCCCTCGTTGGCCGTCTGCAGGTGCTGGTAGTACAGATGCCGGTGCTGCTTGGGGACGATGACGGGCGGGAACCCTGCCTGCATGAGCAGTAGGTTCATGAGCTGATATGGAGCATACGTGCCAGCAGCGGCCTCACCTGACGAACGGTCTGACGTCGCCCTCGTTGGCCGTCTGCAGGTGCTGGTAGTACAGATGTCGGTGCTGCTTGGGGACGATGACGGGCGGGAACCCTGCCTGCATTAGCAGCAGGTTCATGAGCAGCCGCGACGTGCGCCCGTTGCCGTCGATGAACGGGTGGATGTGGACCAGCTTGTAGTGCGCTAGGGCTGCGTATCTGATAACCATGTCCGGTTTATAAGTTTATGAAACATGTAATGTCTCATTTTTTAATGTGGGTACACCAAAGCTTACTGAAAAATTGAAAAAGGAGCTACCTGGTGGAAGAGACCGGAAATCGAACCCGGTACCTCTGGATTACCGATTACCGGTCTCTACGCTAGCTCAGGTAGTCCCTTTTTCAATTTTTCTTTAAGCTTTAATCTTTGTGTTAATGGTTTAAAATAAATGCCCGGTTTGTTCGTCCGGTATGTTTGGTATTTTATATGTCCGGGCGGGGTTTGGATTCGCGTTTCTAACGGCTTTCCGGACCGACACGAGCGCGTCTTACCTATTAGAGCCAGCGCATACTACGGCTTCTTGTGGCCGCGACAGTACATACCTACATATGTCTCTTTTGCACGCTCGAAGTGAAAAACCGGCCAAGAGCATGTCGGGCCACGCTCAGTGTAGGGTTCCGTAGTTGCCCATCCTTCACAATAGATGGGCTTCGAGGTTTAAATTACGAGAAAGATTTCAAGCTCTATAAAAAAGGTCGTAAACGCCAAAGTAACTGTAATTACATATTACCTTCTGGAAATTATCGATTATACGCGCCAGATTGAGCGAATTATTTTAATACAGTATGGCACTTAAATAATATGTGTAACGTTCGAAGTATAAGGATACCGCGCGGCCCTTAGTTCTTTTTTAGGAAAATTTTGCGATAAAGAATTTATTCAATATAGTTTTCATTGAAAGTACTTATAAGGCCTCATTTTCATGAATTTTTTCATAATTTTTTGACCCGTGGTTGAAAAGTTAGAGGTGGGGGACGCAATTTTTTTATTTTCGGAGCGAATATTTACAAAACTGCTGACTTGATCAAAAAATAATGTTTGGAGACCCCATATTATTTTTAAAAGACCTATCCAACGAAACTCCACACACTAGTGTTGAAACGAAAAAAAAAATCACGCTCACTTTAGGTGTTCGGGAGGTGCCCGAAAAAAAGTTTTTTTTTTTTAGTTTTTATTTTACCGTTCTGTCGGCGTGATACATACACATACTCATACTAAATTCCAGCTTTCTGGTACTAATGATCACGGAGCTAAGCCGCGGACGGACGGACAGACGGACATGGCGAAACTATAAGGGTTCCTAGTTGACTACGGAAACCTAAAAAAGGAAGATGTACTGTCGCGGCCACAAGAAGCCGTAGTGTGCGGAGAGCCTTAGACCACCTACTTTATGAGATATTATATTGTGATGCCTTATTTTTAAGGCTTAATGAACTATGCAAATGTTCTTGTCTGAGAAAACGATATCAATAAACAATCAATTCTAGGGTGTATGGAACAAATCAATTAAGTACACATACAGATGATATCAACATTACCATAATTCAAGGTCATTTGATGTGATAAGAATTTTACTTCTGTGGGAAAATCCGTAAGTACATAAATATAGAAGTGCGAAAATTTATATATCTTACTCAAGGGTATCAATCAGTATAAATTGTACAGTTCTAAAGTCATAACATCCTATAATGGTGTATAATGGTGCCAAGCAATCAAGTTCTATGTAAGCACTGGTGTTGTTAGCAGGGATGGAATACCATACCAGTGTTAATTTCAAAATAACTGGTATATTAGTGGACTAGGTTCCAACGTCTATATTATAATTATTACCGTACCCCGGGGTTTCAGGTGCATGAATTATTTAACACTAGGCACACATTAGTTGTCGAATCATTTGTGCACCAAAAACACCGGAGTATGATTATTACCAAAATACCGTTTAATTATATTTGAAAAAGATCATGGAATTAGAAAGAAATTTTAATGAAAACTGGGAACAGTGATGAATAAACTGAACTAAAAAAGGTTTGATACAACCTGATGCCTTTTTTTAGTTAGTATTTGGCAAAAAAAAAAAAAACTACATTTCAATAAGGAACTCTGGTACTGTAAGGTCTGATCTTTAGCACTGATCTTTAGTGGTATTTTTTCTCTTAGATCCAATAGTCAGTCGATAAATACACTTACCTAGCTAATAATAAAATGTTACAGATTCATCAGACCATAACTTTGATGTTTCATTGCTATGTAAGTACATATGTCCAAATACTCTGATGTAACATTACACTAAGGCATCATCAGTAAATGTAAAATACAGTGCTAATTTAATATACTATTGTTTTGCTGAAAATATGTGAGGGTTGGTGTTGCTGGTTGGTTATTCAAAGACTATTTGTTTTAAGTATGGCATACTTAAAATTATAATTAATTTTATATGGGTCACAGTTTGGAAACCACTGGTATAATGTCTTTCCATTAATCACTCACCTTACTGGATGTAAGTCTAATGCATCTTCAGAGTTCAGCCACTCTAAAAACTGCTGCATTAGCCGTTGAATCTCTGAGGGGCCGGGTGGTATATGCCCGCCTACATACACTTGTGTTCGTCTGAACTGACCCCCTTCCACCGGGTCTACGTGCCCCAGTACCCTCTTATGGATTTCCAATATGTCCCCCATAGTGATATCCCTCAACCGGTAAAGCAATGTTGAATTTATGTACTTCATAGCTGCATCCAATCCCAAGATTTCATTGTGTTCATCTATGCTTTTACCTGAAACTGCTATTCTCGTTTCTAATATACTCCTGGTCTGCTGCAGAGTCATTGTGTTACCTTCAATACCAACAGTATGGTAAATGTGTTGGAAATAAGCCTCTTTTTTAGCTCTCCGTAAAGCTGCATTGTTCTCTGGTATTGATGATAGTGCATCGCGTTTTTCGTCTATTTTCCTCAACATCTCTCTGTCCAAGTTTTCAACAATGCTAGCAGTGCGTTGTCTATTCATTAGGGCCCCAGTATGCTCCGGATAATTGCTTAATGCTAATGTGTAGAGTTGGTCCGCTCTAACTACATCCTTCTTCGTGTCTTCTAGGAACTCCCCATAATGGTTCAAAACGTCGGCATGTTTGGGAGACAGGGCAAATGCATGCTGGAAGAGTTTCAAAGCTTTGTCTGCCTTCCCATGTTTCTTCATTTCTAGGGCCGCGTTTAGTGACACAACGGCTTCGGCATCGCGCACGGAGTCCTTCGGCTTAGCCGACGGCAGCGGCACTTCCTGAGAAACCGTTTCGAGGTAGTTACCGTATAAACCAATAGGTATAGGGAAGAACGGTTTGGAATACTTTGCTTCATAATTAAGTAATTTGTGCAAAGAAACGACCACAGCCAACGTACACACAACACTAGACCATATCAACACCGTCCGAAACCTTTCTAAAATCATTTTTAGGTGTAAATATTTTGTATCACGACACTTCATTTCTCCCGACTTCTCTTCATTTCTCGACGTCCTACCTATGAACAACATGGTACTGAATGAAGTAGCTACAGCAGATTGATAAAATCTGTGATTCAATCACTGGAAATAATTCAGATTGCATCGTGTATTGCTGAAATTATTAGTGAGCGCTAATAATGTGAAACCACGTAATTCCATGGTTTAATGACAGTTGACAGAGAAATGTTTTGACACTTGACATTCGACAGCTGTTGGCGCTCAGCCTGTTTAAGCTACAGATAAAAATACTTGAAACTACGATCACATTTTTATTTTATTCGATTATATTGAATCGCAACCATTTTTTTTTAGTGTAGGAACACTATAAGCGGCGGTAAAATTTAAATTACTTTGCGAACTTTAATCAATATCGATATATCGTGTATATAACTGTATTATTCCTTTTAAATTTTTTTTTTTCATATTATGGCAAATATATTGATAATTTCAACCAACTTTTTGAAGTGAATAATACTTTTCCCCGAGTTCTAGGTAGTAGGTAACATAGCTATTTTATGCTTTCATTGCTTGCAGTAAAAATAAAGGTGAAAAAACTAATTTTCCGCGTGAATTTTGTCCATTTCGAGTAGTTTTTGAAACAAAAGTTATCAAATGAAAAATTCAAACTGTAGGTTTCAAATATGTACCAATAAATCCCATAGCCCTGTTCTAGGTAGTAACATCAATAATATATTCAGAAACATGTTTGATCATAGAGAAAATGTCTAAAACAATCAGCATTTTAAAAGGAATAAGGCCTCTTAATGACGACTCGACTTGACAAGGCAATACCATCCCGAAGTATCAGGGGACACTGTATCTTTTCTGTTTTCGTCGATGATATTGTGACGAATAATGTTGTGTGGTTATTAAATATTAAGGCTGCATACAATTTCATGTATTTTGCGTCCCTGTTTCCTTCTACGTCGTAACTTGGTCGTGACTATACTGTCGATTCATCTAACGATGAATTATACAGATGACCATTCGATGCCTATGCATTGTTATTTTGATAAAAAGTATCTCTGCACGAGTCAAATAGACCTGATGGGCCATTCCAAAGTTCATATATTATTAAAGTTTGTTTCTGTTTCAAGGGTTTCTGTGCAATAAATGCTGCCAGGTATTTCTTGGGGTATTTATAACTAGTAACCAGTTAGAAAATAATTAACACAGTATATATTTATAATTTTGTATTTGATAGTTTTTCATTCTCTCGAATAAATAACACAACTTTCTTACACGCTAACATTCAGATCATTGATTAATAATAAAATACTAATGATTGAACATCAGTGCTCTCATGCGCATTCATTCTTTATCATTACATTTTGGCTAGGGGGCATGCGCAGACTTAGAAGCATGTTCTTATGATGGCTCTCTGTCCTTAATAGTTCGGATTATACTCTACATAGCTTAGACAAAATATATAATAGGCTAGTTATTATTAGGGCCGCCACAGACGTCAGCAAGCGAGACATCGCCATATGACAGACAGAGACAAAGACACTTTCTGACATCATTCCGTACGGAAACCGAACGAAAATTGCGAACGTCTGTGGCGGCCCTTGATCCAGTAGTGAGTAGGAGCAAAGAGTTAACGTAAGAAGAAAACAACATAATTCTGCGCAAGACCCCAGTTTTCAAATGAAATAGCTATATTACAACAGTCGTACAAGCTAAAATACTTATTCGCAAATGTAGAGTTCACTTTGACGTGTTTAATAACAAAATAGCCAGCTAGCTCTACGTTTAGAAATAAGCCAGTAATTAAATAAACCCCCACTTTAATTCCTTAAGCTGCTTGCTACAGGAAGGTCTTTTAATTACGTTCATCCAAATGCTGAAGCGTCACAACTAACCCTCATGAACCCAACGTCACTTGTGAGCCTCTGCGTTCGATTAAACATTAAAATCGCATACAAATATCGCACAGAGCGCCAAACACGCGCAGTCAACGCCTATTGGCAGTATCTTGCTCCTGTATCACATCGCGCTTATATACACCTCGTAAATTCACAATAAAGATCATGAACAGCATTACTGAGACAGTGCAAATACACCGAAATAGCGACTGCATTTTGGCGCCATCGCGCGGAGTTGCAGCCCTAACTTCCTGCGAACTAGGAGACTGGCAACACCAACGGTTCGGCCGTGGCGTAACTTAAACTATACTTAGCAACTATCATGGCAGTACCTCTGCAGGAAATTAGAGAGCGAACAACTAGAGTTTCCACATCAAGCAGCTTCGATGGCTCCGGCTGCAAATTTTCTATAAAATAGGTCGTTCGACCCATTCACACTTGGCAAGATTCGTGATATCTGAATCTCTCATTATTTATGACTACATTTTTGTAGCCCGTTTGCGATTTTTTATTATCAGCGAAGCGTGCTACAAATACATAGTTCTTCACAACCACAGTTTATCAAACTATAGCTCAAGTAACAATTTGGAACTAAACTCTAATAGCATTCTACTAGCGACCAGCGCTTCCAAGTATCTAATGCATCACACAAATTCGTTATTTTCTATCTATACGAAATACAGACTTCACAGCCCGAGCCCACTATCTACTTTGCATTAGTTAAATACAAATAATCCTTAAATAATACAATTGTAAATTAAATACCTACTAAATTTAAAATACCTACCTGCCGAAAATATAATTGGCAAATGCACAAGCGTCGCTTGGCAGTAACATGATTCTATTTTTAAACGACTTAAGCTTTAACTAGGTTTATTTCATACAAACAATATTATTACCACCACTACGAATACTGATATTTTTGTAAGCACTACATTTCCTCTTCACGACGATGTCATCAAAACATTATAAAAACCTGTATCTCGCTCGGTCCGCTTTTTTACTGAGATCGACAGTGGCCTGATGCAGTCTGTCGTTGCACTTGAAATTATTCGGTTATTACTTACAAAAAACCTAAAAAGGAAAATTAGAATTGCATTATAATGTAATGTTGTAGTGATTTATTATTTTAACAAAACTAGAGTATTATTGTTAAAAAAGAAGACCGCGCGACTCAAGTAATCTGGCTGTAAAACTGTTGTGGCTTCTGAGGTAGATTTGAGTTCAAAATCAATCAATCAAATCTGCTTAAATTCATTAAATGTAGGGTATGCTAGGGTGGGTATTTCAACAAATCTCTTTCTATAAGACTCCACCAAATTTCCAAGTTTTGATGAAGTCTTATTCTTTGATTAAAGACGAAGAGATTGTTTGCATACCACCTTTACTAAGCTGTTGCCTAACTGTGGACATCCGTGGCAGTGTGTGATCACAGCGTCACAGAGTCCAGGGTTTAGCGGCACATGGCGTCGACGATGATCATGACTGAGTAGAGTGAACAGCCGAGGGTGATCATGGTGCCCATGGCGATGGTGGAGTGGTAAGCACGGAAGGACTTCAGCACGCGGAGGTAGCGGGGACAGTGGGCGAGCTCGCCGAGAATCAGGCGACCGACCTGGAACAAAGAAAAATAACATAAGAACTTGCTAATGGGAGAATAAACAAGGCACGGTCTCAAAATATGCACGATAATTGAAAAGCTGGTCAATACGTAGGTATGCATTTGTATAACCGATCAGTTCTTGACTTGTAGGTACTGTTGTAAATATCTCGAGAAGATGTTACCAATTTACGAGTATAATCCGTATATTTAACTTTATATTAATGCCTTTTCCTTTTTAGATTGAGGTTTACTCTAATCGTCCAAAAACAAATGTTTCTGAGTCGCGGCTATACCTAATATTTTTCTTTTATAGTAATTGAATTTAGTAAAGCCAAACTAAAAGGCATCAACTAATTATGCGACGTAAGTTTAAAGTTCACAATTACATCACACTATTTTAATGGGTGGTCCTCATGAGACACCCGTGTAGTAAAGTGTCACATGACTGCAACCCGAGCCGGCGTTGCTCATCCGATTTTCACAATAGCTATTCATTTGCTTGCGTAATAATGCACCTGCTGTGACGCTGAATCGCCATTTTACTAACATGTGTATTTAATAATGATTGCAACAGCAATTAAACGATTTCTTAAGAATTTTGGTCCCGTAGATAACGTTATATACGCGATTACGTAAGGTACCTACCTACATGTATAACCTTTCTTTGTAAAGAATTGTCTATCCGGAATTCTAAGGTCAAATTATGTCAAATTGGCACAAGTGAGAAACGACCTTAAATTTACGTGTTACCTAAAATACGGTTGTTTGTACCTTGTGCCAAAATGACTTCATTTAATCTTAGAGATCGGACAGACTATACAAGAATAAACGCGTACGCGTTTATCAAACCAAAAGGCATTACCAAAAATTAGAAAATACTTAAGATGTTTTTTGTACTTGTATGCTAGTCGGTTACTCTTGTATTTAATTAGCTCTTAACTAAAATCTTCCTCTTATTTCGCAACATATTTGTTAAGGTAATATTGTGGCCAGTGTAATGTCATGTGTTGCTGACAGACATGAAAGAATGCGATGTTTCCGAAGACGACGTCAGGGATAGGGCAAAGTGGAGGAGGAAGATAAGGAAGGCTGACCCCACCACCCTGTGGGATACATAGTCGGGAAACGAGAGAATATTGTGGCCAGTTTAGTTCCAAGTGAAAATTAATACTGACCTCTTGTCCACCACCAGCAGCCTCCTCCATCTGTGTTTTAGTGTGCTTGGCGCGCAGCATCGGTTTCACCAGGCGAAGGCGCACGTACGCTTCCATCGCGAACACTGCTAGCAGCAGAGCGAACTGGAACAAACAAACACTTAGGTCAGTGATGGCCTACCCGACATTTGGATTACGGATGGGCAAGAAGCGGAGTTTCCAATAAACTGAGAATATTTCCGGTCATTTCTGGTAACTTTCACAGGAATTGAAAAGAATATTCTATTTGGGATATCTCCTGTATGAAATTTAGATAAATTTTTATACTTATTTATATATTTTTAAGAAATTTCCACGTCCGTTTCCGTCGGGCAATCTCGTGCGAAAGTTATCAGGGTAGCGAAGTCTAGTGGAAATCTTTAGTTTGCGAGACGATATTATATATATCAAATAGTGTTTAATATTTGCTCGTCTTCATTTAAACGAAGATCGAAGTCTTGAAAATATAAAATTATGTATGCTAAATATGCGCAGTTCATTAGTTTAATTCATAGTGTTAGAACTGATATCATAACGTTATCTAGTGTATATTTTATCCTTATACCTATACCACCAGCGGGCAGTGTATCGTTTAAAGTCCACGATATTTTTTATAATCTACTTTATCTAACTTCCTTGTGTCTACTTATAACCAAATTGACGTCGTTCCATTGATAATATTCATTATGTATATCGATCTTATTTTAAAATGATTAATATAACCAATTAAAAGTTATACAAATCGCCATTTTTAGGGTTCCGTAGTCAACTAGGAACCCTTATAGTTTCGCCATGTCCGTCTGTCCGTCTGTCCGTCTGTCCGTCTGTCCGTCTGTCCGTCCGTCCGCGGCTTAGCTCCGTGATCATTAGTACTAGAAAGCTGAAATTTGGTATGAGTATGTGTATGTATCACGCCGACAAAACGGTAAAATAAAAACTAAAAAAAAAATTTTTTTTCGGGTACCTCTCGAACACCTAAAGTGGGGGTGATTTTTTTTTTTCGTTTCAACCCTAGTGTGTGGGGTGTCGTTGAATAGGTCTCTTGAAAATAATAGGGGTTTTCAAACATTACTTTTTGATAAAGTCAGTAGTTTTGTAAATATTCGCTCCGAAAATAAAAAAAATTGTGTCCCCCCCCCTCTAACTTTTGAACCACAAGTCAAAAAAATATGGAAAAATTCATGTTAATGCGGCCTTATAAGTACTTTCAATGAAAACTATATTGAACAAAATCGGTCAAGCCGTTTTTGAGTTATCGCCAAATTTCATATTTTTTCTTTAAAAGGTCGTAAGTTGACTTCCAGAAGGTAATAAGTGATTACAGTTTCTAGGGCGTTTACGACCTTTTTATAGAGCTTAAAATCTGTCTTAACTTAAACCTCGGGCTTAAAACAGCAGTTTATTGTGAAGGATGAGCAACTACGGAACCCTACACTGAGCGTGGCCCGACATGCTCTTGGCCGGTTTTTCACGAATAAAATCATCAATTTAATATTACGACGCCAAGGCAAAATTTTGTAATAATTGCCAAGCACAATAGATAGTAATCATCAATCATCGAGAATACCTACTAACGAGCTAATCATCATTACATCATTAACAATAAGTGCTCAAGATGTAAATATTATACATACAATAGGTATATGATTTACATTACATGACAAGGTAAACCTTGGCAGATGTGTTAATTTGCTAAGTGGGGGGGCAGTCACAATACGAGTAGGAGGTCACTGACACAAGAGGGAATAATTTCTAAATATTGTATAGTCTGTCCGATTTCTAAGATCAAATGAAGTCACTGGGACAAGATACAAACAACAGTAATGCATGTTTTAAAGTCTTGTCTCACTTGTGACAGTTTGACATAATTTAATCTTAGAATTCCGGACTAGACTATACTAATGCAAGAAATTAAAACTACATAATACTGCACGAGGTTTATGAAGATAGTTTTGTACACGTACTTACTAAATTCAGAAAATACATGTCTTTTTAATGGTCCTCAATGTTTAAATTATTTTTTGAATCTATTGTAATGTTTGATATAAGTAACACGTTTTCTGAAACCATTAGTTTTTAACCTAACCTAACTCTGTAAATGAATACAAAATTAATCAAACGAAAAAAAAAACGCTTTATTTTTATATCAAACATTACATCATGCGAGACATTACATTAGGTCAAAAAACGGTATATTAAACGTTGGGCATCCATTTTGAAGGTATTCCTGCTTATACCTAAATTGCAATAAAAAAAACCATTAGAACCTAGAACTAAACGGCTGATTTTTCTATAAAAATCAATCTTACTAATGTCGAGCTATAAGGGCCAACTGCCAGGAACAATAAATAAATATTTTAGTCTTAATCATAATAAACTATGCAAATTCGACGAACAGGTACTTAATTTAGTTACGTTATCAGTTAACGTGGCAGTCTGTACTAACACCAATAACAGTCATCTTCAATAACTTTCTCCGTTGAAAAGGTTGCACGTCGAAGTGATTGTATTCATCCAACGTATGTAAAGAAAGCAATATCTAGGTGATATATCACTAGTCTTCGTTATCTACCCGTGTACGTGTGTTTGTGTCACAACCTCACAACAGTCACGTAAACAATACATGTTCATTTGTTTTTGCAAACTAATCACTTGACGTAAATAGGATTAGGAACACAAAATAAGAACAGACTACGTTGCTTCTCCACTGAAGCTGAGTGGAGAAAATAAAGCAATCAGACCGCCTCTTTCTGAAGCCCAAAGGAAGTGCATTTAAATCTGAGGAATGTGGTTTATCAATTTTAAAAACGATTTACACACAGGCTGTATTTATGCAGCCCTTAAAAAGCTGTGGTAAGCTGAATAAGGGCTGTATAAGGCCTTTTTCAGCTTGTGTGCTACGTGGGTTACTCGTAGATTACTATGTTTCTACTTTTATTTTATATAATTTGTCTGTTTGTACAGAGTAATATTGTCTTATATAGCATAGATATTTAATGAATCGATTTTAATTTATTTATTACTTATTTATTTATTTAATAATTACATGCAAATTTACAGTTCACATGACCAAAACATTTGCACGGTAAACACATGGAACACAGAAACACAATTAAGTAAACATAAAAGCAAAAAACAGTAAGACTAACACATAGAACAACACACATTAAAAATAAAAGACAGCAATAATAAAAACAAGAAAAACAAGCTTAATTCTGTACAAAAAGAAAAAACAACTATTTACAACTACTTCTAATAAATAAAGGTAAACGTATTTCAACTTGTGTAGAGCTTAAGTAGGCAAAGATTTTTCTGCAAAATACACCAACACTGTCAGCAAACATGTCAACGTCAGCTTCGAGTGCAACGCGGTTTAAAATAGTAATCGCTCTCGCCGTCGGGGCGTTGGCGCCGCGGTGGGTGCGCGTGGCGGGCGCCGCCAGCAGTCGGCGGGGCCTCCGCGCCGCCACCGCGCCGCCCGCGCCGCAGGCTCGCGGTACCAGCAATCCAATACGTTGCAGGACAGATGGATTATCCACTTTATTATTGAGGAGACAATAATAATGAACCATAAGCAACATTTTACGTCTCAACTCGAGAGTGTGAATCCCGATCATACCCGTCACAAAAAGACTTGGGTATAAGAATGGATAATACCCATATAGCCGCCTATATACGTATCTGGCGAATTTCTTCTGTATTTTTTCCACCATAAGGACATATTTATCCTCATGGGGATCCCATACCACCGCTCCAAATTCCAGCCTGCTACGAATATAGGCGTTGTACAAAATAATAGCAACTTTGACGGTAGAGAACTGAGAGGAGAGTCTAATAATAAAACCCAACGTTTTGGAAACCATCCTGCAAGTCGTCGTAATGTGCTGTCTAAAGTCAAGCTGTTTGTCCAGTGATTTAATGAATCAGCTGCTGCATTTCTGTTATACTCGATTTCATATACCATGGCCCGATGCACTTGAGACGGTAATTAGGCGTTAACAATAGGATTAGTGATAACAAAAGATACCTGGCCGGACCCTTTTGCGGCGTGGTATTTTACATGCAACCTAATGATCTTGATCGTTTAACCTAGTAATCTTTATTAATGTAAACAATATTTCATGTTAGTTGTCATCTGACTACATTTGTGATTACACGTATACTTAAATAATTATGTTTCGACCTTGGGAAACACCCACAAGTAACCCGTCCAGTGGTGATGTTAGTTTGCAGCAACGTAAGAAACGATTTTTAAGCAAGGACGCCCAAGATGTGGTGATAAGTGTTTATAAGACATTGCTAAATCGAATGGGTAAAAAAAATTTGATTAAAGAAACGTCTATATTCACCAGTGTGCCGGAAAGGACAGTTAAAAGGATTGTCTCATCACTCTCATCAGGACCAAGATACCTCCCTCGAAAACGAGTAAAAGCTGACACAATTTTTATTTTAACAAATGTTGTTATAAAGTATTAAATATAAAGCTATTACTATTCAATTACTATAAAGATGCCGTACCATTATAATTAAACAATACCGTAAACAACTAATATTTCGTATTTTTATTTTCAAGTACCAAAATGTTTTAGTCCCGCTTTAGTTGCATGCAGATTGTACCGACGCGTGCCATTTTGAAGTGCTCCTAATTAGATAACAAAAGGCAAACATTATGAGCCCTATTGTTAAGTTTCAAGTCCATCGGGCCATGGTATATGAAATCGAGTTTACATAGTGGACAATTAGGACAAAGTCATGTCCGCTTTTTTTTAATAAATCAATGCTAGCGACCATAGTTATGTTATTACTTTTCGAGTACAAATATTCATATATATACAATAAACGTATTAAAACAACTCAATAAGATATTAATACGAGTATGACTAGCACGAATACACTCATAAAAGTCATAAAAAAAGCTTTGTGTCATAGCCAAGTTTTTCGTAATCTCACTTTCAGCGTTCACGTGATGGTGCCAGGAATATACAAGAATATGGCCAAATAACAAATCACGTGAATTTATGCTGCAAATAGTTTAGGTACATTGCATCCAGC
Source organism: Apotomis turbidana (assembly GCA_905147355.2). Classification (NCBI taxonomy): domain Eukaryota; kingdom Metazoa; phylum Arthropoda; class Insecta; order Lepidoptera; family Tortricidae; genus Apotomis; species Apotomis turbidana. Next base: position 24,140,280 of record LR990283.1, on the reverse strand, counting down.
AAATGAAGGATATATTGTTCTGTTTATAAGAAAACATAAATTTAATTAGCCAAGATCTAATGAACCATCATGGACATTTTCCTACAGTAGCGGAAATACATCCTCGTATCATATCATATCTGTGTATTTTGTTTTTAACCTATTCCAAAAAAGGAGGAGGTTCTATGTTTCACTGTATATATTTATATTTCTTTTTTTATGAATGCACACTGTTACCATCGCAACACGTCATAACTGTGGTATGCTAATTCATTAGCAAGTAAATTCTCTATCTTCTACCCAAATATTTCTTTAAATCAAAGTAGTCGACATTGTGCGCCATAAAAAAATACCTACGCGTTTTTTTTCGGTCGATATGATAGTTTTTTTGCTGCCGCTGTATATATTTGAATGTACCTACTTGTGGCTTATTTGTCAATAGATATTGTTGAATGTGTATTTAAACGGAATTGAAAGTTCCCAATACAGTTGAACCGTTTTATTGGTCAGCAAATTAAGGCCAATGGCGGTAAGGTGAAAGGACCTGCCTAAATTGTCACCTTATCGTAAAGTGCTTTTTGTAGATTAACCTTGTCTTTGACAGAGTAATGAAAATTTTATTATTTATTTAACGTATCTTGGTTTCGAGCATGCACTTTATTCGGAAGTATTTAGGTAAATAAAATAAGGAAGAAGCTAAAAATATTTACAAAAAATCAAGAAAGTACTTACAAAATCCTAAACTACTATCAAGATTTAAGTAGGCTATATAACTGGGCAAAAATTTTAATTGGTACCTATCTAATAATATCTATCCCAAAAATAATATCAGCACCTGAGTTGTTCTTAGATCCAAACGCTAAGTTAAGTAGGTACCTAATTACAAAAATATAACTCGTATCACATAACATATATAAATTAATACTGCGCAATATGACTGGCAGCGCTCTTTTTACGTGACCCGATCGCATTTTAAAACCTTACCTGTATCCAGCTAGTGTGCTCGAACCGCGTCATCGTCTGCGTTCTGAAGTAAGCGAGGAATGCCACCAAGCTGACGATGGCGTTGAAGGCGTAGTACACCGGGAAAAGCACGGTCTGAACGCGCCCGAACTCGTGCCGAGGGAGACTGAAGTATAGTACGATGCCTGTGAAAGAAAGAGATGAAATTAGATTTACTTTTTATGACTAAAACTGGCTGTTCAGCCAGGTGACAAACTTAAGATACACTGAATTTTGTATTTCTAGCCATATTTGAATTTCGAATGACGGATTAAAAAAAAAAAGATGTGTTTGCTTAGGATACATAATCAATGAATTAGCGGGAGGGTATCGATTGCCATTCATTTTAATTAATTATGCAAAACGCTTTATGTACTCCTCGTAAAAAAGCGGAAATTTGAGTAACTACCGAATATTTGTCTTTCACTTGTAACTGATTACGTAAGTACATAATAATTAAACGAATGTGGTCATGGAATTTGGTTGCGTATTTGTTCCGAGTAATATTGGTCGCTGTTCCCACGGGCTTGTTGGACTTGTTTCATGAATAAACGACTTTTGTATGACACGTATTACGAAACGTGTGGGTACAGTAGAGGTAAATGTGTCTATATGTTCATTCACCGAGTACAAGCCAAATGTATCGTAAACCTTTTGAATTTTAAGGAAAAGTGCATGAATTAGGTATAAGATAGGTAATTAAGTATACTACGTCTATATAAACTTTTATAGTACAGACAATAACCATATCAATTTAGAAAAACAAATCAATTGATTAAATACAAGAAAAAAGGAAAAACAAAGAAACAATAAATAAAAAGCTTAAACACTACTAACAACTATGTACAAAAAAAAACACCAAATATAGGGGTCTCGGTCCCGAATACAATTTTGTACCGTTTGGGGTCGAGACCTAGGTCCATGGGGTCCCAGTGCCCGCAAGCTTTACAAAGAATTATCCAAAAGGCTTGCAGAGACCGCGGGAGACCGAAGAGCTGGCAGCTTCCTCGCACAACGTATCGGCATAGCTGTTCAGCGAGGAAATGCTGCCAGTATTTTCGATACCATGCCGCAGGGGAATAATTTTTTGAATTTGTTTTAGTTTATTTTAATTTAGAAATATTAATTACAATATCCGTATCGTTGAAAGATGATGGCTAATTAGTACCTAGTCATAGTGGTAGGTAGGTATCTGTTTCGACGTTATGAGGTGACTTCAAGTGTTAGGTTTCTCCAAAATGATATGATGTAATTTCGAAATCTTCTAGACTTGTGACATTAGGTAAAATGGCAAGGGAAGAGTAAGTCAGCCAAATTACTACAATATCTCATTGAAACACTGATTGTCATCGGATGTCGGAGATTGTTGTCATTATACGAATAAGTATAAATTGAAAACATGTTTGTTTAACTAGAGCAAAACAATACCTGAAAAACAATACCTGAAAAACAATACCTATGTCTTTTCCGCTACCATGTGATAACAAACAGTTTGCAAGGATCAAAATAGAAACACGGCGTCTTATCAATGAAGGAAAAATACTGCTGTAAGTGCGGCAATCGACAATGCATAAAACAAAACATGTCTGATTCTTAGGTACAACTAGTTGACTTTTGGATATAGATAGTGAATTGGCTGTAGATACTGGGATATCATGGTAATTGCTATCTGATTCTTTGGACATTACACCCTACTCATATAAGTATGTTTAATTGAATGGGCAAATCATGTTTAGGTACTTTATCATATCAATATCATTTATTATCACAAAACGAAACGGTGATGATACCTACTGTTACATTTAATATCAGAATGGTTTGACGAATAGGTATGTAAGAGTCGAGTTCGAAAACGTTAATAGATTGTTCGGTGTAAAGTCTAAGTATAATGAAATTAAATGATGAACTTTATTTTGTAAGTAGGCACTTTTCTGTGTCTGAGTCTACCGGCTTCTAGATAGAGCTACGTATGGATCACAGACCATAAGCCGTGGTATGGATCTTCCTTGTTATTTAAAAAAAAACTCGAGAGCCAAAGATCAAATTCTCTTCTGATAAGCATACCTACTTACCTATACTTTTCACCCAATAACGTTATATACTAATAGATCTATTGAAGAATAAAGTATTGATAGTCATAATTCGCATAAAGGTCGAATCAATAGGACCAGGAACAGCCGAATCCCCCTCAGACGCAAGCACTTGACATAGGCAATTTGCGAATCCTGTTGATCGAGGAGGAAATATGCGTACAGCTGATGTCACGAGGAAACATACCTACACTATAGCTGCACCTCTAGCACAACTGTGACATGCGACTCTTTATCGCGCGAGAAATATTAACTTTCTCTTTCTTCGCTGTACTGTGAGAGAGTGACGGGCGATGCTATGTCGCGAAAAGCAGTGGTGCTAGACGTATCGATGTTGTGAAAGACGAGACGACATATCGCCTAGTTAATAGAGATATGATTTAGTTTACAAGGGAAAAAACTGCTAACTGGGAGCATTTACTTCTCTCTGATTGAGTGACATTTGCTTACTTCATCTCATGTATAAATTATTAAATTTATGATAAATTAAGTATTTGAGGTTTTCTTAAATACAAAAAGTTACGATTCCGACCAATATGCGAAAGTTCGGACATTTTAAATCTATAATAAACGATAATAAGGCATACTTACCTAACTGTAGAATGTAGATAGCGAAAAGCAAAGAATTGTAAACAGTGCAAGTAAGTAGGTATACTTATGTCTAGGCATAAAAGGAGGACCTAATCGAAATACAAAACATATTCACATTTTTATTGTTTAAATTCAGTATTTTATAATAACGAGTTATGTTTTTAATCTCTTCTTATTTTCAATTTTACTGATTTGTGTATTATGCTATGTCATTATAAAATGTATTTGCATGACTTACCTAGTATTTATATCAACGTAATAAAGGAATTGAATTGAATTGAATATAAAATGAAAACCAAATCGTAATGAGTGTTGGTAAGTACATTACAATTGCCCGAAGGCTATCAATAGATATTGCCCATTCAATTCATTGGATACTAAAAGCAATGAGAGTTAAAATAATAACCGGTTCACTAATATGCTATAAGATGATTGTTTTTGTATAATTTTCATTGCCTCTTAATTACAAATGAGTCCGTTTCCAAAGAATTTGCATTATTTCAATCGAGTGAGCGAGGTGTTTGGCACGTTCGGCTTCGTACTCATTATTTTGATTTACAATTGCTTGAAAACAGTTGACGTGTTCTTTCCTTTATGATGAATCTCTTCATCAACAAGGTTCAATATTAAAACATATGTCGTACCAGTTCACCGACGCACCTGTTTAAAATTAGATAAGGTTTATAAAAAAACTTAATTAAATTACCCTACGGAAGTATTTGGGTTTTTAGGATATAAGTTAGACACGTTCGTACTCTCACATAATCAAGAGGACTCTGTTTTTTTAAACATGACTTGAAATGTATCAGGGCTGTTTAGCCTACCTACCGGTAAGTCGGACTTTGTGTGGTAGTATAACCCGCTAATTGGATTACCTCCACGCCACATGATGAAGACTCTGTGGAAGAAGAGGCACTTACCAGAAATAAGCGTCATCCAGACTTGCGAGCCGAAGTGCGTTGCTACCGCTCCGACGTAAAGCGCGCGCCAGGCGCGAAGGGTCCCACTACCACTGGGGTGTACCAGCCACGCCAACGCCACAAGGGTCGCCAGCGCCACATGGTAAGGCTGTGATGTGCGGGTCAGGACTCTGTGGAAGAGGACGATCAGATGAGTATTTTAACCTTCAATTCAAAATTGGGTACAACTTTTTTAGGGTTCCGTACTCAAAGGGTAAAAACGGGACACTATTACTGAGACTTCGCTGTCCGTTCGTCCGTCTGTCTGCCCGTCCGTCCTTCCGTTCGTCCGTCCGTCTGTCAGGCTATCTCAAGAACGGTGATAGCTAGACGGTTGAACTTTTCACAGATGATGTATTTCTATTGCCGCTATAACAACAAATACTAAAAATATAATCAAATAAGTATTTAAGGGGGGCTCCCATACAACAAACATACAGATAAATGGTACGGTACCCTTCGTGCGCGAGTCCCACTCGCACTTGGCCGATATTTATTTAATTATTTATATAGAGGGTTTTACATATGCCACCGCCATCGTGGCTCCCTTACTCTAAACATTCCTTATTTTGATAACATACTTAGCTAGACTGACACAAGTTGAGCCTTCCTCGAGGAAGGAGAAGCGAGGATGCTATTTATTCGACCGAGATCGTCATAGAAAAACCTGACAATTAAGTTGTATTTTGTTTCAAGGCTGAGATAGATCCTTGTATAGCATGAGACCAATTTAAAATAACTAAAGTTCGTACCGATTATACGTTAACGTCTTTAATGCACGTAATACCTATGCATAAATCAATACACGTGTATCAAGAAGCGTGAAGCAACAGCACCACGCCAGCTGATAGTTTCACGCCAATTTCGTTAACTGCGATGCCAGTTTACCAAGGACCATTCTTGAACAGAGAATGGATTTATCTTACTCTGTTTATGACGCTAACTGAGTAAGGGCCGATATAAATTTATATAATTAGCCTTAGGACAATGTTTCGAAAGTCGCGGTTATTAGAAGGGGAAGCTTTTGTCTAGTAGTAAGTTTTTACGACAGTCATGAAATATCATGCCCAATGATTTGTCTGGTTTGTTTTTTTTTATACGTAACTTAGAATATGACATGTAATAGTGCTCTTGTAGCTTACTTGCAGAATAAAGTTTTGAATTTGAATTTGATTCGCTTATACCTAACCTAATGACGCGAGAATAAATAAAGTAATACATCTACATTAATAATTATATGTACTGTTATTTAACATACATGAATCCTTCGGTGGCACGTAAAGTATTGTGTTTACGAGTAACGTATGGAATGCTAATATTTGTTGGGCGTTTGGATTTGTTCTGCCAATAATACGCGTCAAATGACAAGTGTTTTCTGCAAACATTTCCATGAATGTGTACACTTGCGCCCCGCCCCTTATTTTACAATTCTTTTATCAGAGTAAGCTTTTTATAAAAAAAGTGTGTTGATTTCTTAAAATAAAAGATTAACTATATTGCAAATACAAGAGGCAGAGGGGGCCTGTTTTAAATATGCATACCTAATTTAGATAAAGGTCCAATCCCACCATGGTCCGTTAGTTATTTATTAACGACATGCGTAAAGAGCCTTTGTATGAAAGTTGACTAACGAATAGTTAGCAACTAACAGAACATAGCATATTGAATAGGTCCTAAACATTCCATGTAATGCTAACGAAAACATTCAACACATGCCGTAAACACAGTGAAATTTATTAAACACTAATATTTATATAAAAATATCGGATGTTATTCATAAACAACAAAACACGAATCTCGGACTTGAGACCATATTTAGTAAATTTATTAGTTTTATTACCGATAGTGTCGTAAATGTTATCACAGCACGACGGATTGCCTGGCGGTAGTTAGATAAGGCAGCTTAATAGTGAATGAAGTCACGCAGGCCAAAACGTGTGCATTATCTCTTTTATGCACTTTTATATCGTCTCAAAAATAAACTTGACATATAATAATAATTGTCTGTAATCTTTGATCCTGCACCGACAACATATTTCTGTTTAACCCAGTGGTTGACTGGTAGAGAATGCCTAAAGGCATTAAGTCCGCCATTTGTACTTTTACTTATGTATTTTGTGCAATAAAGTTTAAATAAATAAATAATAAATAATAAATTACTTACTGAATTCAGACAAAATCTTGATTATATGGTATCTTAGATAACGGACGAATTTATTAAATTATTTAAACCAAAACAAGAGTAGGTAAGGAATATGGAGTGTAAAAGGAGAATATGTACTTAAAGAGTGTCCTGCGGTAAGCAGGGACGGCATTGGAACTATTATGTATAATTCCAATGCCGTCTGCAATAGCGCTAGTAGCAAGAAAGTATGAAAGGAGTGAACTACGTCGATCCGAAATTTTTAATGTTTATTAAAAATGTATCAACAAACCGTTGCAAAGTAACGGAACTACTTTCAGCTACAGTAGCACCACCAACACCTATGGATATATGAAGATGCCGCTCCCCCCTTTTACACTCCATAGTAAGGAATACGGTAAGGAGCCATAAACAAGTCGACAATAAACTTTATTTTTTTATGAAAAGAAAGTAGTCGTTGACTTTGGCCTTGGCGTTCAGCCAATCGTTTGACTGATGTCTAATTACGACATGGCGGACGCATGACAACTAAAAGCCAATGACCTCAATCAAAGTCTATCAACTCATTAATACTACATGATACCTTTATCAGCAATACGAAACAAGTGCAGCCCGCTCCTCAATTAAACAAATATCTACTTTAATGCTACAGCTTAAAGTTTATTAAGTATGAGGAGGGTGTCGCGGAGTCGTGAAATATTCATTTGTGCAATTTGTAGTGACTGTTTTATAATCTCTTGAGGGCATCTGAACAGTTTGATTTTTTTTACCGGTCGTGTGCTTTCCGAGGTATTTTCTTGCGGTAAACTTTTGAAGTTCAACGAAAGAGAGTAGAATTTAAAAACATTTTGCCGAATTTGTTCCTTTTCGATTCAATGGAGGACTGGTGCGTATCGATAAAAGTGGACAAAGTTTGAATAATTCAACAGCTCTGTTGTGATTTTTTATTTGCCTGCGATTGTTCCGCGAAATCGATTTACGATTCAATCGATCTTGAACTTCAAAAGGGACGGTAAACGTGTGTGGGAAGTTAAAAAAAACTTCTACATTAAAGTATCGTTCTATATTCTTTAAGTATCGAAGACATCGATCAGATATCGGCTTCGCTATGTCAAATGTACTTGAAAAGTCTACACATAGTTAGACATAAATAGAAGTAAAAGCAAGCTCTATTCTAAAATCGTCTGTGTGGATGTTTCATTGCCGGAGATTAGGAGTTGTTGCCTTTGCGAACTAGAGTGAATTCTCAGCATTTGCCAAAGTGTATCTAGAGCATGGTTCTCGAAGGTGCAAGACTCGTAGAAGTCGGACTGATAGCCGGGATCAGTAGCCTTGTATACGTGATGGCAGGCGGCGATCTTTGTATCGGCCGACTAGATGAGTCAGGCGTGATACTGTTATATACATTGCAACTGAACCCACTTCCACGGAAGCAAATCTTAAATCTAACACATTATGACAGTTGATAGAGTTGTAAAGGTTGTACTGCGATTCGATATTTGACTTTGTAGGTGACCTAAACTGTAACTCTATTCATAACGGAGCTCTATTCATATTAAGTAGGTATACTTAGGCGGTACGTTAGTGAAGAAACTAAACTAATTTAAGAAACTTAAAGGTAGTTTAAAAGGTATAAACCATCAAACTGACCATGATCACCCATGACGTTCTTAACAATTCATAGATACGTATTTTCGAGGCTAATAACGGAAATCGGAAAAACTTTACTCGGGTATTTCTGATGACGTTTCCGTATCTATGCGTCAACCCAGAGATTTATTTTGGATCTATAAACATATCTCACGTAATCCATAAAATCCACAATTATGTATCACAAATATCACAAAAAGTGGCACACAGTGCAATGACTCATTTGGAAAATCATTTAAGTATAGATTTATTATTTAGATAGATAAGATTAATCTTCACTCAATGTAAAACGAACGTATTTAATATTTTAGTAACTAAATAAATAAACTCAAATTATTTCGGTATTCTATAAAGTACAAGTTTGTATATACAATACATACTACATAAATTTGGTTTGTACCTAGTCCAAGCAAGATTCGAGAATAAAATATGTATTTTACTTCATATTAAGCAGATTAGAATCGATTATAATCTGGAGATAATATCAAATTTGTAGTCAAGAAACTATGGTCCCACGCCAGTATAAAGTATGATTTATTATAAATCCGTTGTCAAAGACAAGTATATACTTAACATCTTAGGTTGTTTCCCTGATTAGTAAAAAGTTTCAATGTTGAAATCCTAGTCAGCGAGAATCATCATTTATTTATAGTTTTAGATTACTCTATTACTCTATAGTTTTAGATTACTCTATTACAAGCTACAAAAACATAGACCTTAAGTTCAGTTGCGCCACACGGGATACGCGCACCTACCATAAAAGGGAGCCGTTTGTTTCCTAGAAACTTACTTAAAAAGTATCTCGTCGAATGACATTTCGCAGAATTTTTATTCCTCTGTAATTCATACTTTTTTTTACATTTCTTGCAAATATCATCCTATTGATTAGGTTAGGTTAGGTTTGTTTTATAACAAACTCGAATATTTTACGGTTGCAAAGTAAAATGCTTTTACGTAATAATTTTTCGGCGAAATGAATCATTTAACGAAAAATAATTCTAGGAGTCAATATAGACCCACCATAAAACATTGAAAAATACACATATAATAATACTAACGCCAGTTGGTTGTATATTTAACATAGTAGTAGTATAGCATCCGTACTTTATGATATTTTTATGGTAGATGGGCTTACCCCATGTGGCGCGCTTGTCCAAATTGATGCATTTCTTATGTAGCGTGCGAATTATCAGAAACAATTAGTATCGAAAAATGTATACTCGTACATATTGTATATTGTTGTTACGATTTTGCTCTAGCTTACCACCTCTAGCACCTCTGTTTGGCCCTATGGTTGACGGGTAGAGAATTCCATTAAGCATTAAGTTCGCCATTTTTACTAACTTATGTTTTGTGTAATAAAGTTCATATAAATTAAATACCTATTTAGGTATAGTAATTTAAATTATGCTAGGATGAAGCGAGACTTTTGATGTAAGAGAAGGAATATTTATGCCCAAGGATGTCCTGATGACCGCATAATAAAACAACGTCAATTAATAAATGGTCGACCACCACTGGAGCTGCCGACAAGTTTACGACTTGCGAGTGCCACACCGGCGCCTTCGCAAACCGCAAGAATGCTGTAATTCTATGAGACTATAAATAGAAATTGTCAGTTACCAAGCAGTGTATGCATAGGTCACAAGACTCAGCATACAAGCGAAGGTTGAAGAAAAAGACTTACTGGAAACAACATTATTTTCAAGAATAGACTACGGGCGCTGTGAGACCTTCTCTCCGCCATAATGAAAAATTTATAAAAACTGTTTCAACGAAAATGTTCTGTAGGTACCCATATTTATCCAACATGCACGCAAAATTTCAGGAGAATCGGTTCAGAAATGGCACTTGAAGGCGAAAACAGCCGGTCATCTTAACATGCGAACGCGAACATCCAGAATTCGGATATACGAAAGCATTTGTAACCTGAAAAGGAGACGCCTCGCTCGCTTCGTTTGTTCGGTTAATGGTATTCGAGGTTGAGAATAGAAGTTTCGTATTACTCAAAGGTTTAGACGTATATTTAAACGTAGTGTTCTTTGAGATGGCAGGCAGATGTGATGCATTAACGGTTGAGGTTAAACGTATAGAATGTCACGTTAGTGTCTAGTTGTTACATTTTGCGTTTTCTCTGCATGCGATGTCATTTGTTTTTAGACCAAAGCTTCGAGACTTGGCGCAGCAACGTGCGATGTGCGATGAAATCTTGTACTTACTTTTAAACAATATAGTTGCAGTTCTAAAAATAAGTTTTCAAACACTGACTCGAGATATTATGTGGGTGTGAAGTTTTCCAGCACACAAATGACTTGCTACATACACATTTAATAACATATACGAATGGTATATCAAAGTATTATAATAAACTTAATCCAATCACTTTAATTAATCATCAATGAATTGGTTTAATGATTATGGTAAAATTACTCACCAATTATCTTATCTTTTAATGCGTTTGAAAATCACTTCCAGTGGCATATAGCAATTATGTGTAAATCATCTAAGCTAAGAATGAACGTCTAGCCAGGTGATGGTAGCCGGCACTTAATTTGTATCTGTGGAATTGACTGGCATTATTCATTTAGTACCGTTCGGAGTATTAATTGCCACTAATTATACCGCAGTAACCAAACAAACCTAAACAGAAAACCTATTGAACTGAAACGAACTTAAATTATTGTTACGACTTGCACGTCTGGAAACGTTATGTTTATGTAAACAGTACTAGAGGTTGTATCTATATTTGTTACTTATGTAAGAAGTCAATAACTTCTTCTTTGTTTAACTATTCAAGTATTAGGACTTCTAATACAGTGGCATGCTAAATATAAAGAGTAAGCGAACCGTTTCTATTGCATACCGGCGTAATTTCATATTTTTGTACGTACTAAAAATAAGAATATTCATTAAAAAAGATGCCCTTGTAGCATAAAAAGGACAGGCGGGCACCTCACACAGATGCAACAGATTACATTTAATGGCAAATCTCGACAGCACGTAATATGACGCGTTTTAAACGAATGACGTGCGTGGTGGGCAAACTTTCGTTACGCTAGGTTTACGCAGCTGGCGTATGTTCATACGATACATATATCATAATATTACGTCCATTGTCCGCAGAAAAAGATGTTCTTACCAGGTCGCTGGTATTGGAATGATAATGATAAGTGCATGGGACTTAAACAATAAAACGATTAACAGTCACATACCGAACGCAAGTGTATCATAATTTGGAATATGTTAGTATAAGTTACGTAGATTATTTTTTATAGTTGTATGTTGTTTTACTGAAACACAAATTTGGTAACAAAAATATACGTATTGGTAAACGATTATTTATAGATTCCTATTTTGATATTGAAATTGTCGGAACTTCCAGTATTTATGACGTATATTCACTGAAATCAACAAACTGGCCACACAGATGCAAAATATTGACTGAACTTTTGTTATTGTTTTCTCGATGACTGATGACGTTGCCAGGAATGTACGTGTTTTGCTTTCAATGTAAATAAACATTCGTTCTAGCTGTACGAGTATAGCTACAGATAATATACCAATAATGTGTATATATTTTAAGTTGTTACACTGACCTAAATTGCAAAGTTGAGGTTAATGTAGGATTGTAGGTTCACCATTGCGTCCCGACAGAACTGACACTTGTCCAAGCCTAGTTTCCCATTTTTTTTACCTCACACAAATCGATCTAGTCCCAAATTAAGCTCAAGAAGGCTTGTGTTATGGGTACAAGACGACGATACACGTACTTATATAGAAATATATACCCACTTAAATAGATAGAACAACCATGACCCAAGCACAAATGTTCGAGTTCATCACAGAAATATTTGCCCCGGCCGGGATTCGAACCCGGGACCGCCGGCTCTGTAGGCAGGTATCTACAAACTGCGCCAAACGCGTCGTCAAAGTCTGTCTATCCAACTACAACATTGCTTACGAAAAAATACCTTATTTAACAAATTGCAATGAAAACTCAGCGAAACTTCCTAGCGTTTTCTCGAGAAATATTCAAATTGGCAATGGCGAAGTCCACTTCTGTATATGGCCAGAGAAAAGTCACTGATAAATACAACTGTCTGTGAATTAATCGCGCTGGCTACTTTATGTTCCTCGTTAAATGAAGTTTTCGGTGTATTTCTTTAGTTAAAATAACTGCGTGATTTATCGAGGTGCGTGTGCAATTAACGGAACGTTTATAAATGCTTTAAGTTTTGGCTTGCGACATTAACTGAAGGCATTTTAAGTTCGATGGATACTTAATGTCATGCTTGTATGGTTTTGTATGTAAGTTTATTTATAAATATGCTTTAACATAGGCTGGTGGCATTCAGTTTTGCAAGTAGCGGCTAATGGACATGTTTCTAAAATTTTCACACCATTTAGGTGTAATAGGGGATCTAATATTATTACTTTAACCAGATGGTATGTCTGATAAGGCATTAAAGTCCTTGAGTAATTTCGATCGTCAACGATTCAAATCGTAGACGCTGCAAAAATAACCAGTGAATAGCGGAACATAAGTAAATAGCGGATGCATATTTGAGCCGCTTTTGGTTGAGACTCTGGGACCCTGAGGTGCAAGCGACCACAGGGTCTTTAAAGAGTGTAGAGTAGAGAGGTGCAGGGCTGGTTCATATCTCGCACACACGCAATAGACGGCGATTTGGGCCAATTTTTTTATTAATAGTTTATTTTATGCCTAGTTTTAAATTTTTATTTTAAGGTTTATTTTCCTGCCATACAATTATTGATTTGCTGACTAAATTTGCAAGAGAAAATATCCGTAATGACAAACCGATGGAAGCGAGAGGTAGTGACTATGTAACTGTAAAACGGTATTAAACATAAAAAAAGTATTGGAACAAATTATTTAATTTGAGTAAGCAGTATTCGACGTGACACGGTGACTTCATTACGTGTGAACATAAGTAGAGGTTAAAATAAAACCTTTTGATCTTATTAGGTATATCAGTGTTACGACAACCAGTCTCACATAAGTAACATGGCGGCTGCCGGGTTTATTTTTAGACCTACTCCAGTTAACTCGAGCGGTGGCGGACTTTTACGTCCGGTAGTACAGTCAGCTGCAGAACCGTTTTACTATAAAAAAAAAAACCGGCCAAGTGCAGTCGGACTCGCGCACCTAGGGTCCCGTACAAACACTTCCCATCTTAACTGGCCGGGTTAAGTTAAGTTTGCACCTGGCAAGTAACTATAGCGCCGCATACTAATGAGTAGAGTTTGTTGTATGGGAGCCCCACTTAAATATTTATTTTCTTCCGTGTTTAGTACTTGCTGTAATAGCAGTAACAGTAATACATCCTCTGTGAAAATTAGCTATAGCTAAAATTAGCTATATAGCTAGCTAGCTATCACGGTTCATGAGATACAGCCTTAGTGACAGACGGACAGACAGACAGATGAATCGCGGAGTCTTAGTAATAGGCTCCCGTTTTTTACCCTTTGGGTACGGAACCCTAAAAATCGTTACCTTACGCTGCCTGTCCACAGAAGCCGAGCGGCAAGGAGATGTGTAAAATTAAACAATAACATTTAAATGCACTTCTTTCGGGCTTTACAAAGACGCAACCTGATTGGTTCATTATCTCCGCTGCGCCTCTGTGGACAGCCAGTGACGCCTCGCCTGTGTGGACCCTTAGACTGGTATTTATTCGTGGCTAACTGTACCTGTGAAGCTGTTAAAACAAACTCGCCTGATAACGAAATCGTTTTTGCGCCTATAAAAGTACCGGCGACCGTAAACAGCGCTGATCGTGTCGCCAGCTTTATTTGAAAAGGATATGAGAATCCTTACCAAGTATGTTTTTGTTGTACGGGAAAATGTCTTTTTTTTTACGTCGCAGTATTGCAGATATTTTTATTTACGTGGAAATATGCTTAATGGGCTTTAGAGTAATAATATGATACTTTTTAATCTGGCACGGACTTATTGTTTTCAAGAAATAGGTCATATACTTATGTAACAACGGTATCTAATTATCTATTACGCCTACCTTATTTATGGTTATCTTATTTGATGGCGCAGTGTTAGTGCAGCTGGTCCTGGGTTGAAATCCCGGTAAGGGCAATATTTGTGTGACGCAATAGAATATTTGTTCGTGGGTCATGGATGTTCTGCTGCACTAGACGACGATATGCATACATATAAGTATTTTTATAAGTATGCATATCGTCGTCTAGTGCCCATAACACAAGCCTTATAGAACTTACTGTGGGACTAGATGGATTTGAGTGATACAATACAATACAAAATGCTTTAATGCACACTAAAAAAGTTTACAAATTGAACACAGAATCAATAATTTTAATAACGGTAGACAACAGGCGGTCTTATCGCTAAAGAGCGATCTCCTCCAGACAACCTTTGGGTAGTGGAGTTGATCAGTGTAAATCACACAATGAGTAGGTGATGCAGAAGGGGAAGAGAGAACAAAATAATTATCAACAGATAAGCAAGTAAACATATAAGCGTGATATTTATTTATTTTTCTTATCTTAGTAGGTACGCAGTATACGTTCGTAGACATGATGCGCTATTTGGCGTATAAACGTACAATCTTAGTCATAATAAAGTAAACATTTAAGCGCCACAATAAACAAAGTGCTAACACTGGACCGTTACGTTCTGTAGTCAACTGGTTTTACGAGGTGTTCCCTCAAATTTACGATAAGTGAACTGTGCAATTACACGAAACTCATTGTTCAGGTGTGTAAGCCGCGTGCGAATCAAGTACAAGTCAGTACAAAAATATTTACGAAATTTTCTTCAAAGTATGTAGTTTAACATTTTTACAAATCGTATACAAATAACGTATTTACAAATCTCTAAAGTTGTAAAGGATGTATGTTAAGAATAAATATATTTAAAATTGGAGCTTATATAACTGCACTTCCGACTATATACTTCGCTCTTAAGGCGTCTAAAATAGATCGCACTATACCGGTGAAAGCCATTTACTTGTAAACTTCTGTGTTATCTTTTGATATAAGCCGTAGCCTTCATATAAGGACAGGTCCGTGGTTCTAGTAAGCAACAACGTCTATAAATGATATAAACTTTTTTTTTGCATTAATTGCACTCATGTGTCGAAGAGAAAGCATGCACCGTGCCAACATGTAGGAGGGTCTTTGTTACTATTTCAGATACCATCAACTATTTTCAGTGCCTTTCCAACTTCTACTAAGGTATCCATCAATCATTCAGATTATTCATGAGCTAAAAGTAATAGCGCAAACTCTTATAATGCTTTCCCGCTCTTACATACTTGAAATGCCGTGCATATAAATGGAACGAATACATCTAACTTTTATAAGTCACAACAATGTTTGGGTACAATTATAATGGCCGCTGCTTGATATGATTTAGTATCGCTCTCAATTGGTTCGACCGATTGGCCTAGTGGCTTCACATTGAACTTTTATTAGTTTATCTTTCACACTCAAGCAATTTATTTAGACGTATTTACATAAACATTTCAAAGAAACTTATGTGAATACTATTTTCAGTGCCTTTCCAACTTCCAAAAATGTCCTAGTAGATCCACCCCCGATCTATGACTTTTTGAACCAGGGCATAATTTGACGTGGCGCCTATTCTTCTGAATACTTTGTTGATTCCGGGGCAAACGCTCAATTTGGCGCTCCCTATTCTACTGTTAGACGCCTTGCGAAGCTTTTTCTCCAAATATACGAATTGGGCGCCCCCTGAAAATGGCACCCGGAGCAGGTATCCCGGTTTGGTCCGCCTAGATCCGGGCCATTCTAGTGATCACAAAAATGATTAATGATTCTGACGATATGTGTCGCGTCGAGAGGGTCGTTCATCGTTTTGGTAATTCACGGATCAGTTAATGAAAAAATTCTTGCCCTTGTTTATTGCTTATATAAATTATAAGTAAGTAGTTACTTTTTATTATTCACATAAGTTTCTTTGAAATGTTTATGTAAATACGACTAAATAAATTGCTTGAGTGTGAAAGATAAACTAATAAAAGTTCAATGTGAAGCCACTAGGCCAATCGGTCGAACCAATTGAGAGCGATACTAAATCATATCAAGCAGCGGCCATTATAATTGTACCTACCCAAACATTGTTGTGACTTATAAAAGTTAGATGTATTCGTTCCATTTATATGCACGGCATTTCAAGTATGTAAGAGCGGGAAAGCATTATAAGAGTTTGCGCTGCTATTACTTTAGACAAAACAGTAGTAGCTCATGAATAATCTGAATGATTGATGGATACCTTAGTAGGTATAATTACAATTTGCATAACTTCTCACCCTCGGTTAGCTAAATTATTCAGCCGTTTAGCGTAATCAGCCATTAACATAGTTTTCAGTGTCAGGTTTTTCGTAGCTATAACAGCTGATTAATGGTGTTGACAGACATTGTCATTTACATAAATGATTAGGAAGACCTGATTGTATTCATTAAAGCGTCATGCAACTAGTTTTTGTTTTTGGAGTCTTTAGTGAACTTTTCAGTGCGATGCGAAGCGGACTGTGTTTATCCTGGAATAACTAACACACATTTGAATTTCGAATAGTGTTTCCAAGAATACCTACAGACATTAATATTTTTTCTACTCCAGTACTTTTTTCTGTCATTTATATAGTTATTAACTCTAATATAAAGACATAAATTATGAAAGTCTGTAAAAGCCTATACTCTATTGCCCAAAAAAACACTGCTAAACGATGTTATAATGTTGCCAAAAAAGCATCACTTAGTAGGTACCACAGATTACAAGATAAACAGCAGCATTCACACAATTTGCAATTTTAAAAAAAGCTTATTATACTAAGGCATTGCTGCCAACTTAAAAAAAAAGTTTTATCTTCAGTGCATGGATGTTTAGTATAGTGAACGTATACCTTTATGTATAAGTTCATATTTTTTTGACAGATGGACGTCAATAAAAAAAAGTTTATCAGAGACTATATTAATTTTAATTTTGTTGATTCCGAGCGGTAATTATTTTCTTTGTTGTTTATTTGCATTTTATTTATGAAATGTCGAGTCGTAGAAAAAGTATTGTATGCAACGTTGTATAAGTAGGTCAAAAAACGCTCGTGCATAAAATACTATTTTCAATACAACGGTTGCATAAAATACTATTTTCGGATTCAGCGACTGTCACACATTGAAATAAAACGATTTAAATACAGTCGTTTTATTTAAATACAAACACAAACTTTGTTAATGTCATAAATGGAATATTTTCTGAGCAAATCGATAGTTATTTATTTTTTATGGTTCACTGTAATGAACAATTTGCAATAAAAACGGATTTTATCTAGTAGAGTAGGTTTTCACTATTCGTCAGCTGGAAATACCTACACAATTCAGTTTTCTAAGTATCTGAATGTGTTTGTTTAATATATATATATATATATATATATATATTAAACAAACACCTTCGGTCTAGCGATAAATTAGTGGCGATCTAAAAATACTGGTATCTGACCGTGATTGATTCATTCGATGGCAAATCGTGACGTTGGCGTTCAATTGCATGATAAACATCGGATAAATGTTTTATTGGGAATTAAATGCATTATATTTTGATAATGATACGGGTACGAATAGCGAACTTTTGAACAAGGAAAACTTTGAATCTGTGCTGTGAGTAAAGGATTTTAATAAAATAAAATGTAGTAAAACATTGTTGTAGCCGTTAACAGTAATCATTTAATGATATGTCTATTAATATTGCATTAAAAAAAGGTAATACTTGTTTGTCAATTCCGACTACAGTAAGTCTAATCAGAAGGATTTAATCCGTCTTCGATCGATTGCGGAATTATTTTGACCAATTAAAAATACATTTTTAATCTTAAAATTTGATATATGTCATGTAGTTTATGTGTGCATCATACCGATGCCACTGAGGTAAACTAAACAGGACTTTTTGAGAAGATGTGTTTGATTCATTTATCAAGAGAAATTATTTAGACTAGTTGGCCAATAATTAGGGTAAAGTATGGCTGAATCTGAACCCATCATTTAATAAATAGCCTGAATCTGATCACGCCGGTAGCGACTCCTAGACTGAAGATATATTATGATTGATAGTGTGGATACTGGGTTTAGATCCTCCTTAAATACTCCATACTTAGGGCTTACATACTCCTAATATTGGGAGACTTACAGTTTTCTATAAAAAAACAATGTTGTAAATATGGTCAAAGCGTCTCACAATGATAATTTAGTCATACACCTATTGCCTATTGATATTTCTTAATATTTAGGCCGTGTTCAGACCGGGCTGACTGTCGGCCGCCGAATGTGTGAATATGTATGGAAACTGCGTAACGTTCGCTCACTTTGAGCGGTAATGGGCGGCCGACAGTCAGCCCGGTCTGAACACGGCCTTAGTAACATCTGTTTATCGATTCTGACAAGATAGAGTTTAATCGGATGAATCCAATTCATCTTCGATTGCGGATCTTTTTGACGAATCAAATATCACAGGCACTGAAGTAAACAAGAGTTTTAAGAAGACGTTTTAAATCGTACAGGTGACCAAGAATTAGGTTGAAGCTGCGGCTGAATCTGAACTGCTCTGGTTCAATCATCCAATAGGCACATGTCATCCCGAACCCGTTCAAACCGGTAACAGCTAGACTGAAGATATATGATTGATGGCGTGGATACCACGGTACATCGACGATAATACACTAGAAGATAATGCTACTTCTCGATTTTTGTTTGTTGTTATGAATTAACTCGTAATCGGATTATTGATTTATCTATGACAATCTAACGCACTACTAGCTGTTTGTAATATCTTGTCAATAGGTATCGATATACTTAAAGGGATTTGCACTAAGATAAATCATTGACGACTGTCGATATGAGGACTCTATCATACTTTACTATTGCTAATTTAATATTAGGACCAAATCGACCAATATTTATATTCAAATTATGAAGAAAATGTATTCAGAAGAGATATCTGATCAGAAAACCATTGGATTAGAGCGGGGCGGATGCCTTTGCCAGTGCATAGGAAAAGTCTCTTTCGGCTGATATGATGATAATGAATTTGAATTAGAAAACAAGCTTTGAAGTTCCTTTTATGCTGTACCTTCATTAAAAAAGCAGATCCCTGTGAGTATTGAGCTATACCATGTAAGTCGTAATTTAAAGTCATCGCCCTTGCGAGTTGTGTGGAAATGACATATCATTACCTACCATTTCTTGTTCATCTGATAACGACCGATGATGGGTGTAATGATGTTTTGATAACGACATGGTGGTTCAAGTTCATAATAAATGATGACATGTTTGTTAAGAATGCATGTAAACGACGATTCAAAGAAAAGAAACGGCCACCTATACAAATTATATTGGAATCTGTAGATTGACATGGTAATGGCCTTAACCTTGTTAAGATAAAAGAAACAAAAGATAATATGTCAGTACTCAAAAGCAATCACTATTGGAACCCATTACTTAAAGATTTTGTCTTTTACCCGAGTACGTCCTAATGAAAATCAATCGGTAACTAGTTGACAAAGAGATTTAGAAATGCTTAACGTAAATGAACACTTACGTACTATTTATTGAATGTGCTTTAAATACTAATATTTGTTTTATTTTGAGAAAGCAGTTAAAACAATCTGGTACAGCTAAAAAATGTATTACTTAACCTAAATTAGGTAAATGTAGGTCAAGCACGAATGAGCATTCATTTTAGTTCTATTACCTACTACATTTCTGCCCCGGCTTTGCTCATGCTCCCGTGTGAAATATTAATTATATTTTGGGAACTGTGCATTTTGAGGCAAACAGTGACTACATCAACTTCTTTGTCGTTTCACTCTTTACAGAGCGTTCGTGATCATCTGCTAGTACTATTAGAGGCATATATTGTTCGCTGTATGATATTACGCCATTTCTCGCGATTCACAGACATTCTGGTGCACTCATGCAAAGGTCCGCCCACAGCCGTTTTGATCTGGTCGGTCCATCGCCCTGGACGACGAGACGCGCTATGGAGTTATTGTTTCGCCTTGAAACTACATTAACAG
Organism: Apotomis turbidana; assembly: GCA_905147355.2. Taxonomy (NCBI): domain Eukaryota; kingdom Metazoa; phylum Arthropoda; class Insecta; order Lepidoptera; family Tortricidae; genus Apotomis; species Apotomis turbidana. Next base: position 24,119,783 of record LR990283.1, on the reverse strand, counting down.
ATAATGTTAATTGAATTTTCTTATAAATGTTTATGAAACACATTTACTAATATATTTTGCTTTAAAAATCTACTTGATCGATTAAAAAAAAAAAACAAAATATAAGTTGAAAAATTATAATTTTGTGCAATAGTACATGTATTCCTTACTGTCGCCCAAACCTAAGATAGGTAGATTAGAACAATGGAAAAAAACACAAGTCTTACTGTTGCCAGTTATCAGTTCATAATCAATACAACTATGTCTAAGATCCTTTCCTTATCGCCTGGTGACAGTCAAGAGTAAGTAATTTTTCTGTCACTGCGCTTCAAAACCTCGTATCTAGTAAGTAGATTGACATTGAGATACGAGCTTTGTTTTAAGATTTGTTACTTAGTTGTTTTTGGCTGTCAACTTTCGGTATGATAAAAACTCATTGTATCAGCGGAATACACATCAGTTAACTATCGATTAGCATTTAACATTGCATTACTATCACAATTACGGCAAACTATTTGCCTACGTGACTGCAATGTGCGATTGCAAATTGTGAAATATATTATCACTGCTGCGATAACACAAGTTTTCCAAACTACAGGAACTGTTATACGTCATTAGTAGATCGTCACAAACAAACTACTATTTTGCACTAACGGTATATGTTTATTGAGCAACTTCAAGTGTTGTTCGCGGATTTTCTGTTATGATATATTGCGCGATTTTCCATTATGTAATGATGAAGAGAATACGTCCGTTAGGACACATTCTTCTCCCTATTATGAATGATAAAGTGTGTTTGTTTTTAGTTCCACTTTCACGCAAGAGTGGAACAGCGGATCAGCGTGATGTAGTCCGAAAGTGATTAAGATCCTTGAAAGATCGGTAGTCAAAGAGAAGAAGTTTCCGAAGTCCTATTATTTTTTCCGAAGTTTAAAGAAGATTACTTGTCGAAATAATGTTAGTGTTTGTAACAAAGTAATCTGAGTAGTATATAAAAGTTCCTACAGGGCATATCTGCTGCCACTAGTCAAGCTCAGGCACGTATATTGTGTTCGTGACACAATTACAGAATGTTTCGTAGTGCAGATTTCCCTTCCATTTTTTGCATTGACAGTTCTTGCGTGACAGGTCGATTTGTACTTGTCACAAATTCGATATGCAGATTAGATCAGGTTTAGCTTTTCAGGGAAACCGATGGTTCCGCGAATCCCTGGCAAGGTGAACTATTTATGGTAAAACGGTTTGGTCTTCCAGAATCTCCGACAGATCTATTTGACTATTTGATATGTTTCAGATTCTATAAATAACTTCAGGCTTGGTTATCAAATGCAATTTATCTTTAAAGATACTTTGACTGGACACCGGTAATTTGTAGTTGAAAATTAAATATAAATATTTATAACTAGGTATATGTGCATATACAAAGGTACTCTGTGAACGCGACCTTAAAGTAATTAATTAACTGCAACAGCATTATTGACATTATTTTCTTATCGCTGCATAGCAACAGCTTCAAATAAAGCGCATACGAAGCGTACCTAAACAGTAACGCCCGCTTACGACGTTTCTGGAGATGAAGGGACCAGGCAAAACGCGTCTTAAGCGTGAAGTCATATCATGCGGGAAAACGACTATAATTACTTACTTGGAGTGGTCGGCGAAAATGGTGTATTATTGTATTGGTGTAAGCGAGTTCTACTGTATTGTAGTCTTTAGATCCGTGAAAACAGACGCACGCGCTTTGATCGATATCGGTCAACCATCACCTTTCTCACATCACTTGACGGTCTTTAACTTCTTAACATTAAAGTGCATTTTCATACAGTGCATGACTGCAGTTTTTAGTTTACAAAAACAAACCCGAATACTATAAACAGCGTTGTTAGCGGAGGTACGTGCTTCCAGACACGTTTCAGGCGTACACCTGAACATGTGACCAGAGTCTTGGGAAACATCCAGATTTTAAACTATCATCACTTCCATACTGGTAGGAAAATTGGGTTTTACTATCGAGCGGGAAAAACGTTTTGAAAGTAAATATTATCCTTGGACGGTGTGAAACTATACCGTTCTTAATGACGGCAATGAAAGTTGGCAAATTGGGAAATATTTTTCTTGGATTGTTTGGAGCTAAACCTATTTACGTAAAACTCATTTATCGCGAATAGCAAAAATACAATGTGTGAAGACGAGTCAACACGTGGCTATAGTATGTTTTGACAATTACATAAGGAATTATGACATCGCCATAATCTTTGATAAAAATAAAAGATAACTGGTATGGGGGTGTGACCGTATGACATATCATTTTTGTAATCGAAGTCCCATGTTATAAATGAAAATGTTTTTTTTTATTTGTTGGTTATCCTTCAAACAACGCATAAGAATCTGTACCTATACCTACTAAGGGAAACAACGGAGGAAAAAAAACCGGCCAAGTGCGAGTCGGACTCGCGCACCGAGGGTTCCGTACAAACACTTTCCATCCCTAAGTGGTTAAGTTAAGTTTGCACCTGGTATGTATAGCGCCCCATATAAATTAGGTGCAAAGTTAGGTATTAAATTTTTTTTTTATGGTTTTCGTAATTATTCCTTTATCTATGCTATAAGACGTTGCTTCGTACCAAATTTCAAGATTCTGAGTTCACGGGAAGCACCCTGTAGGTTTTGATTCCCTTGCAAGTGTCGAAAATATGCAAATTAGGTGCAAAGTTAGGTATTAAAAAAAAAATTTATGGTTTTCGTAATTATTCCTTTATCTATGCTATAAGACGTTGCTTCGTACCAAATTTCAAGATTCTGAGTTCACGGGAAGCACCCTGTAGGTTTTGATTCCCTTGCAAGTGTCGAAAATTTGCGGCATAAACGGCTGTATCTTTTGATTGCGTTGGCTTAGAAGTTTGATTTTTTCACAGCTTCAAGGGACAGTAGACCTGAGTAATTGATATAAATTTCAGCTTCATACGTCCACGCGTTCCTGAGAAAAAGGGTCTTGACAGACGGACGGACAGACGGACAACAAAGTGATCCTATAAGGGTTCCGTTTTTTCCTTTTGAGGTACGGAACCCTAAAAAACGAACATGGCCCTAAGAATACATAACATATATGTATGCGGCCAAATCCATGTATATGTATTTGCGTAGACACATACGTTTTCCAAATATTTTAACCGATTAATCGTAGTTTCCTTAAAACGTCTCATTATGTATTTTAGAAGCTTTCAAATTTCAACATTTCCGGTAAATTTCGTGAGTCAAGTTAAGGTCGTCAGTCTGACCTCGTGAAGCATTAGTCTTAAAATAATTATGAAAGTTCAGATCCGTTCTCAATACTCAGTATAATAATATTACATTATAAGATTACAATCCTGTACTCCGCTTCAGGGTCAGCTGTTAACGTTGCGATTATGTTATCAACTACAGAGTTATCTGTCAGATAGAACGTATTTCAGATTATATTGGAACAAATCGTCATTAGATGTATCACGACAGGTGTCGAGCCCTCCATAGACACGGCCACGGTACACACACGTGTATGAATCGTATTATAGAATTACTTCCAAATAGACAAAAAAATTACGAGCTTCTTATAGGTTAACAGCGTTTTGTTCTGAATTATTCGTTTGAACTTGCATTCAACTCTGTGGGCACGAAGCAATGAAATGCATGTGAGTGGATGTTGAATGGTAGTCTTCAGCGTCGAGATAAAGCTAGCTGACTAGTTAAAAAAAATGAGTTTTCGAGTTTTGTTCTCATTGAATATGTTTATGAACCTATATTAGATAGGTTAGTAACCCTATCCTGTAAATAAGACATTCACATGAGTCGAAAATAACCATGTTTCATAATTCTATTATATGTCGGTACATATAATTATAACAAATATCTGTTTGTCGATAAAGTTATAAGTGTGATGGGTAAACCTAAAGTAGTAATGATATATATTATTACTATTTCAAATAAAAAATAATTTGATTTTACACCAAATCAAAATTCTGTCGATCGTTGACACCTAAGGCAGTGCCCCCCATCTGTACCGTGGGAACCCAGAACGATACCTACACTTCGCCTGTCGTGGCCGACACGCTCAGCCAGTCGGTTGCCACACGCGCTCACGGCCGGACGCCGCCGGTCGCGCTATAAAATCACCAAAAAAATGGCTTCGTCGCGAATGAGACCAACGCGCTGCAGTGTTGCGGGGTGTACAAACATAAAAGCAACAGACATTTATCCTTTTTTTCTTTGCCGACAAACGATGAAATGTTACTAAAAAATTAATAAGCACCTACCTAGAAACGCATTGCATACACTGTTATAATAGATACATGTAATGTTGAATAAATAAACCTACCTACTTAATATACTTAAATTCATAGAAAACATCCACTACTCATATCAACAAGTGACAATAATTTACTCACTAAGATTTACCAAATCAGTTTAGTGTGACGGGAGAGTGCATTGCACGGCCTAAAAAGGGCGTAAACGTCAGCGTTGTTCTTGACACTTAAGACCTTTTGCAAGGAATGCATTCGCAAAGATGAAACGCGTGATCAGATTATTATAAAACAACTTGTACCTAGTGACTGTTTCGAAGCTTGTAATGCTAGTATTATACAATATGTAACACATTATATATAGGCACCTACCAAACTTTATTTAGTAAGTACCTACTGTCATCGGGATATATTTAGGTTACTTAGGTACCTACACAGAGAGTTGTTTTTGTTTCAGGTTTCTGGTATGTTCGTATAGAATAGGTAGGTAAGATTCCGATATACCTACTCGGAAATTAAAACGATTTTGATGGTGTGCCGCAGCGCATGTGAATACCTATTTCTAGTAGGTACCTAATGATAATTAAATTTGACTAATAAATTTAAATAAATCGATCGTATTTTCATTTATCTTGACTTTTTATAAAATCGTTTCTAAGCGGTGTCAACCCTAGCCTCGTTTTGCCGGCACGTGCGGCCAACGACCCGCGCGTTCAAGGTCGCTCCATTGTTAAATTGAGTAGGCATGAAAAGCAGTAGGTATTTGCCTTTTTATTCAGACATGGGTATCTGTTCGAAGAACTATTATATTAATCTGTGCCTAAGGTCCTATAACCTTAGGTGATAATGATAAGATAACCTAGGTCACGTCCCGTCACGTCCGCAAAACCTATGGAATCCCGCGTTTCTTGTCCGATCCTTCGATTTATCAGAGTTGCGTGGGGAAGCGATAACTCATACCCATAATCATAACCATAACCGTGTTATATATCCTTGTCCTTAAAGTTGCACGTGTCTCTACGATGTTGCATTCGTAGATCTTGCCTGCACGTTTATAACGGCTGGTTGCGATAGGTATACGTCCGATAAGCCGTCGCTAAGTGGCATGGTTCAAATTTAATTTGTTGCGAATAGGTGTTAATATGCGAAGCGATGAAACTACCGTTGAAGCAAGCCCATAGTATCATCTTGTCTAGACTGTACTTAGACGACTAAAATTATCTTTCTTCTTTTGCCTGGCTCTATCACATTTACATCCTAGTATTTAATTAGCTAGCTAGGCCGTTTGGGTCGCCAATGGTTATAAGTTCGTATTCTTTATGTCTTTTCCGATTCCAGGTTAATTGAAAATGCATTTAAATTGCAAATTTAATTTCGAGCAAAACATGTTGTATTATTGCGGTGGAACAGTAGTTAGCTGTGTGTAATTAGTATTAGATTCTCATCTTAATATGTTCACGGACACAGGGCATTTTGAAAATTGCATGATGCGGCCTGTGCCTTCTTTTTTGTATGATGAAGTGAGTATTATATTCTTTGATGAAGTGTCAGTTTAACGAAGATAAAAGTCGCCGACTTCAAACGTATCACGAAGGCCCAAATTGACATCTCTCGACGTACTCGTGAAAGTGTTAACTAGGAGATTATAAACATGTCGATCGTGTGACAAAGAAAGTTAGTATACGAGTAGGTATGAATAGCAGGTCACATGCTCCGCTTTATGTTTCCTACGTAGCTATCGTGCGTCATTTTATTATGGAAGAAAGCAGATCAATCATTGATATTTTTGCTGTTTGTTTTTTTCTTATATGATTATCTTCTATCCTTTATCCTGCTCTGCATAGAATACTATCAAATTTGGCATAAATAAGATCATTATATATCAGTAGGATGAATAAAGGCAATTAACTAGTACCTACCTACCTATGTATGTTTTATTTACTACTTGTTTTGAAGGAAACATAAATTTGGGATAAATCCAACTAATTGGACAAGAACATCTTCGTTTTGGCCATATTTTTATATCTACATGTTTATTTTTGCTTTCTAAAATCCTATTTGAATAAATAGAAATAGGGTATTAATATGTTCTTTCAAAAAACAGAGCTATTGTATGTGTGCATTTTTCCACAAAAACAAAAACAGGAAGTTAACTACGAGTAGTTCCAAAGAAGTTCCATAATATATAAATGTTGTGAACAATCTCGGTCAGAACATAAGTTTGACGTCAGTACTATTTTATTTTCGTACAATTGTTACGAAAGTTACAAATACGTGGAGTTTAACGAGTTTGAAATCTATTTAATGAATGGATGACTAATTGAATTGATTCGTTTATCAGAAGTTTAATCAGATACGAAAGTGGTTACATAAAAAAATCTACACATATTTACATAAAACCGATGGAACTGTCCTGATGTTGTCTAATCGCTTATTTTGTTATTACAAATGCGTTATATGTACTTTAAGAGTCCACAGAATACAAAAAAAAAAATAGGGACCGCGATGGCGTAGCGTTAAAAAATCCTTGTATAGATCGGAGCAGATTTGGCATAGTGTTTGTTCAAGGACAGTAGTAAAACATGCTCTAATCCCTTACAATAGCCAACCCGACGAGAATCGGGTACACCACTGCAACCTTACTCCCCCATGTAATTGCTGAAATAACAATAAATAAAAACACTTACACATAAGCCTTGGACTCTTGCGCGCGGACCATCGTAGACTTGAAGAGGTCATAAGCCACTTTGGAGTACTGCGTGGACACAGCCAGGAGATCAGGTTGGTATGCCACCTCCCTCTGCTTCTCTTCAGCTTCGGGATTCGTGACGATTCCATGCTTCTTCTTCATTCTTTCTAAAGTTGTTTTCTTAGCTGGCGGGGGAGGCGCGGCACTCTCCACAGTGACGTCACGAGTACACATATTACACATTTTTTTTTATTTTGCTAGTGATGTGGTTCACGCCGTTGGCGGGTAACGTGTGGCGGAGCGGCCCGCGTTCACGAATATAAGTATAGCATTTCTTAGCCCCACCACTTCGGTGTGACGTGCGGCCGGGCCGGCCCGCCTTTCTTTGATAAGGTTTCGAAGATTTATTCGCAATGGTTATTGCATTCGCAAATACGGTGTGCATGTGCCTATATTTGTGCATGTAGCACTTAGAGAGTCTTTATGAGCATAACAGCAAACGTAGGTTTTATTGAAATTGAAACTCCAGTTAGAGCATTTTTAAATAAAATTAATTACGTTGTTTATTTGTACTTTATTTAGGATATTATTACAAATGTATTGATATATACACAATAACTATTAATATTTGCGAAAGGTTTAAATATGTTAGAGTTCATTAAACAGGGTCTATCAATTACCACAGGGCCAACAACGATTTAGTATATTTGTAGTTAAAAATTTAAGAAAAATAATTACAATTAAAGCCATAGGTCATTATAATTAATCAATCACGAGAGTCACCAAGAAATAAAAAAAAAAACTCAATATTCCAAAGAATACTAGGTATATAATTACAATTTAATGTTTACTATGTTTTAACTATAAACGAATTTGAATTTTTTGACTTTTTAAACCGCCGGTTCTAGGTTCGGACCTAGAGGCAAATACTTTTGTGATGAAGTCGAATATTTTGTCGCTGGGTCATGCTGTACCTGTATAATGTATATAATTATATATATCGTCGTCTAGTACTTGCGTTTAGTTTGGTTGTGGTTAATTTTTTTTATTCAACAGGTCATTGAACCTAGTACTGCAACATTCAATACGACGCCTCTAACGGAGTAATGCACACATACATTCTAATTAGACGTAATGAAGATGTGAGACGATAATTACGTCAAGTGTTTACTGATAGGTATTGGATGTCGTCTTTATACCTATCCGATCCTATAGATATTTCATCATCAATGAATCACTTACCTACTGTCATTGATAATACGTACTAATTAGCAAAGAATATGGAAGTAATAGAGTGACACTATCGGCCGTTTCCGGTTAAGGGAAGAAAATATGCCCTTTTGTGATAATGGACAGATTTTTTTTTCTACAGTCAGTTACGTCTAGTAGAGTAACTGTGTCAAGTTTGGTTAAAAAATTCTTTGTGGTTCCGCAGAATAAAAATAAAAACGGAAATAATGAAATATGGTTTTTCTCCAAAACTATTTAACTTTAATGTACTATTATTTTTTCATTCTGTAAAGCTTAGTCAAGTTCATGTTTTAAGTGAAAATGGTATCTCTATATCTAACGATTATGTAAAAAAATAGGTAAGTCAAAATTTTAATATATATATTTTTTTACTTTTGTGAGAGATACCACTCTAATTGACATTTCTAAATAAGCCTTAGTTAACGTCCTGTAACACATATTAATTTGATGGATAAAATCGGAAAGCAACTGTGTCAAAATGAAATAAATAACTGGGCTGGAATTCATTACTATTTAATTAGTAAACTACTCTAACACTGCTAAATAACCAAAACATAATATCCTCTTTACAAATAAACAAGATTTGACAGTTACAGTGACATTTGCTAGAAAATGTCACCTTTTTAGTTACGTAATGAAAAAAAATACACTTATTCTAATCCTCATCGCTATCTTCATTGACAGTAACGTGAATTCCGTGATTCAAAAAAAGTCCGCTTAAAGTTTCAGCAGGCCGAACGATTTTGGACAAGTATCTTGCGTGCGATAAATAATAAACAATAGCAACAATGTGTGAACAACACCCTACTGTTCGCATTCCGTTGGCACGTCCACAATAATGCCGCCTTATGGATCCAACACCAATGCTGTTTGGGACATATTCGATAAAGCATCTGTAAATATTTTTTGAAATATGGCGAGATTGGACTTTCAGTTTCAGTATATTAGAATTTTCCTTCACATATTCCAAATTCAACGAACCATCTTCATTAAGTATTTCTGATAGATACGAAATCGCTACTTATATCATTGCGAGGTGATATAATGATGTAGGTTTCTTTCTTAATATTTTTTTGATTGCATTCGCTTTAGAATTCATTTTGTAAAGACGAGTTATCTTTCTAATGTCCCTGAAATGTCATGTTACATTTATTTATTATTATTTTAATTTCAAGATAATGAAGTCATACCCGAAAAGTCTTTTAAATTCCATTTTACAGTTAGTGTCCGATTAAAACCTTTAAATTGATAATTTGGTATAATGTTAAGTAAAGCTTATATACCAAATAGCAAAAATGATTAATATATACATAGTTTTTAATTTTTATATTATTAGAAAAATAATGACATTTTCAATAACAATAAAAGGCAAATGTCACTAACTGTCAAATCTTGTTCATTTGTAAAGAGGATGTATGCTTTGGTTATTTGGAAGTGTTAGAATAGCTTACTAATAAAATGTAATAAAATCCAACCCAGTTATTTATTTCATTTTGACACAGTTGCTTTCCGATTTTATCCATCAAATTAATATGTGTTACAGGACGTTAACTAAGGCTTATTTAGAAATGTCAATTAGAGTGGTATCTCTCACAAAAGAAAAAATATATATATATTAAAATTTTGACTTACCTATTTTTTACATAATCGTTAGATATAGAGATACCATTTTCACTTAAAACATGAACTTGACTAAGCTTTACAGGATGAAAAAATAATAGTACATTAAAGTTAAATAGTTTTGGAGAAAAATCATATTTCATTATTTCCGTTTTTATTTTTTTTCTGCGGAACCGCAAAGAATTTTTCAACCAAACTTGACACAGTTACTCTACTAGACGTAACTGACTGTAGAAAAAAAAACCAAGTCATAATATTAAAGGGCATTTTTGCTTCCCTTAATCGGAAACGGCCTTTAAATTTTTCAAGTGACCCCCGTCCCCACCAAGCATATCTAAGAACGTACAAACCACCTCGACAGATAAGGCTTTCGATTAAAAAAAACGCATTCAAATCGGACGATTCGTTTGGGAGCTACAATGCCACAGACAGACGCATGTTAAACTTGTAACACCCCTCTTTTTGGTCGGGCATTAAAAAATGTTTCAAGCCCTCGGGGTAGCTGCATCATTAGAGGGTGTTTTCATTATCGGCCGTTTTACCCTCGACGACAAATGTTATATACCTCGGTGTATCTGTGTCTGTCTGTGGGATCGTGGCTCTGAAACGTGTGAACCAATTTGGTTGCGTTTTTTTATCGAAAGCCTTCTCTCCCTCTCTCTCTCGTTTTTAGCTATTTTTGGTAGAAACAAAAGCAGTCTCCATGATATTAAGGTTTCATTTGAACTATACATTCTCAGCAAATTCAGCTAAAAAATCCAAATTCTGTGGTTATAGTCAGTCAATGCTACTAGCATTTCTTATATCATCAGGGTCTTTATGATTATGACCTGATACTTGTGTAGCACATTTTTAGATTTCAGTACTGGATGTATGGAATATAATAATAGTCGATGATTGTAACGCCATCTAAAGTTATTCTCTCTGCGCGTCCTTCTTAGATAATACATATAACCCGATGATTTTCATACTCTTTGCTAATAGGAAAGTCCTAATCAAAGGGTTGAATTATACATCGGAAAATTTATCACTCATCTATTTATACCCGAGTGTGTAATTTATAAGTGGGGAGACATTAAAATTGTTTATGATACGATATAAATATATAATATGACTCAAGTTTCCGTAAATGTAAGGATTCATTGATTAAAATATTGTATTCACCGATTTTATAAGAGAAAAGGGTCTTATATCTAGATATTTAACCTAATGTTAATGGGGAATCGATTCATGAAAATATGATTTTCAGTTATATGAAAATGGGGACTTAGAAGAATAAAATAAACGTTATCAAAATAGCAAGGAATCCGTGGACAGATATTACGAGGCATTCGTGCAAGTGGCTTACTCATCAAATATATTTTTGGTAAAGTTGGAACAGCCATGGATCAGAGAAACAATTGACAAGATATGAATTACAATGTCAAGTGAGTGAAAACTGTTTCATACAATATAGTTGGATATTAATCAGCTTACTTTTCCTCCAGAAAAGTAAAGTAATAAACTAAGTGTGGGAATTAACCCGGGTACTAATAACTAATAAAGTACTAATAAACGTCACGCCAGGCGTATTAGGTAAGTCATAAAAGCTTGAATTCATGGCTTGAGTAACCATGACACAACGTATCTACTTACGTTAAATACGTAGAACGTATGTTCTACGTACGAAGGTGAGGTAGTTTGTTGCAGCGTAGAGAAGGATAATATTTGGTGTAATATCTTATCCTTTTCCCATAAAGCCAACACCAATAGCAACGTATAAGTTCCTACGGATAAATAAAGAGCAGGTATGAAGGATACCTACATTTCGTAAAGCAAGTTGATGTTAGCATAACTCCGAAAATGGTCATGGGAATTCTGAAAATTCTGAATACTTTGTGATGCATTCGGACAAATAAAACATCGGAGTTTAGTCGTCTTCGGTTCTCGTCATCGGTAATTGAAATGGGTACACACATTTCAATTACTTCGGGACCCAATTACAATGGATAAGTAGGTACATAAAATAGTAAAAAAAGATAAGTATACGTCCTAATCTAAATAACCTATAATATAAATAAAAAAATAATGGGTCGTAAAAAGAATACCCTTTCTAAGAGGTCCGCCTGCGGCATGGTCCCCTGTCCCCTGTATAATGGCGGCGCGGCGTTACCTCTGTATAGTCAGAGAGATTCTCTGGCAGAGGTAAGCGGCAGCTCTGGTCTCCCGAAGCGTCGATCCTTACATCAGGAAATTGCATAGTCTTACCCAATCGGAGACAACCGACGGTCTTATTGCTGAATTGCAGCATCGTAGAACCGCCTCTTGTCTCTATTATGTATATGATAAACTGGAAGGTGCCCGCAATTTCGTACGCGTAATTTTATACTGTAGTTCAGTAAAAAGTATACTGTAACCATCTTTGGATGTCCAGAGTGCCTATACAAAAATTGGTTAAAATCCGTGCAGCCGTTTCGGCGTGATGCAAGGACAGAGGAAATTATGACTAACAGATGCCAGGCCGGCATGGCGCTGCGCGTCCATTCAAAACAAATGACGATCCTGCATCACGCTATTAAGAGGCCTTATTCCTTTAAAATGCTGATTGTTTCTTAACATATTATTGATGTTGCTACCTAGAACAGGACTATATTGGTATGTATTGGTATATATATTTGAAACCTAGAGTTTGAATTTTTCATTGATAATTTTTGTTACAAAAACTACTCGAAATTGCCAAGGAAAAAAATTCACAAGGAAAATTAGTTTTTACAACTTATTTTCGACTGCACGCAATGAAAGCATGAAATAGCTATGTTACTACCTAGAACTCGGAGAAAAGTATTATTCCCTCCAAAAAGTTAGATGAAATTATCAATATAATATAATTGACATAATATAAAAAAAATACTTAAATAGAAATAAGGCCTCCTAAGATTTTTCCTGAAATTATGCCTCTCGCCATAGAAAAGTGATTTTCAATACCAATTTAAAATTTTATAACAGTATAGATGTGTGCTCTGTGTCTCCGTGCCAAGATTTTACATGCAAACACACCCTATTAACTGATAGTTTCTATTTTTAATTTAATAGGCTTGCGCGCAAGAATCTCGTGGTTAAGGGCTAGTCACACCAGATGCGTATGCAGCCATCGCGAATCCAGCTTAAATTTTGACATTCACGACTATGTGACCCCACATAGTCGTGGTCTAGTCATGACAGGCCTTTTTTATACTACGACGGTGGCAAACAAGCCTGCTGCCCGCCTGATGTTAAGCAGTTACCGCTGCCTATGGACGCTTGCAGCGCCAGGAGCAACACACGCGCGTTGCCGACCCTTTACGAACCTATTTACTCACCTCTTGAAGAAACGCATACTGTAGCCCCCGGGGAAAACCTAAGGAGCTCATTCCACCACCCTCACATGCTGGAGCCTTAATTGTCGAGAACTGGCCGCAGGGTGTTATGTTCCGGCGTTACCGTGGACGGCTAACTGACACCTCGAACACGCGTAACACGTCGCTGTTGAAAATGTGACCTAGTTTAGTTTTTATTATTTTGTATTTGATATGTATTTTAATTTTAAGGTATGTATGGGCCACAGTTGCCTGAAATAAAAGTTTTCATTTCATTTACTTGGATCGAATTAATCCCTTGGGTTCCAAATAGCCACCTTTAAGGTATGTATAAACGCCATACAATTAAATAATACATCTGCACGTCTAGCATAACTTTGACACGCGACTCTTTCTCGCGCGAGATACCTGTCTCTTTCTGTACAGTACTACGAGATAGTGACGGATGATGCCATGTCGCGCGACATGAGTCGCGAACCATTGTGCCTGCGCGCGAGATAGCACTACGCGTCACCCTCTCACATTACTGCACAGAAAGAGACAAGTAATTAAATCGCGCGAGAAATAGTTGCATATATATGACAGTTATGCTAGAGGTTCTGGTGTGGCCTGGCCTTTACGGAGGCGCCGGCGCAGCAATCGCGACTCGTAAAGTTGTCGACAACACTCAACAGCTATCTTATTGGATAACAGTTTCTTAATTAGCATTATTCTATCATTGCTTGGTGTACACAACGACAGCTTATATCTGACTTATGTGTTGTTTATCTAACATTATTCTTAAGACAATTGATACTTAAGTAACTACAAGATTGACACTTTATACTCTTGTACTCATAGCCCACTTAGCATAGGTACATGCTGCATAAAGAGCTTATCCAGACCTTATTCAACTTATTAATTACAGTTGTGCAAAAGCTATATAAGCGCTTATACAGCTAGTGTGCTACATGGGAGGTAATTAACATAAATTATGACGGGTCTATCGCGATATTACTTTTTTACCTTCATAATCTAACGTTTTAGCGGATTTGCACACGCCATGGTCCCAGCACATCTGAGAACATATGTAAAAAAAAAAATATGTATAGCGATCGTCATCATCACAGCCTACATCTTTATCAGATGATTTTATGCAGCGTTTTTGTGACCCATTGTAATATGTGTTAATAACAAGATTGGCGACAGAAGGCATGTTATATGGGTGTTATCGTCGTAGATAAGTTTTTCTAGACCGGTTTATATTGAACGAGCGAGCGAATCGTCTCCGTTTCAGGCTTGGCCTAAGATTCTTTCGTATGTCCAATTGTTTGAGTGTTCGGATTTTCGCCTGTTCTCGCCTACAGTTCACATTTCTCATGAAAGTTTGTGAGTAGGTTCGATAAGTATATATTTTTTTTCGATTCTATTTTTGAAATACTTAAATGACGCAGATATGGGAGTCGAAAAAGTATAAAAAAAACAAATGTCAGCAATATCTAAAGAAACTCGTGAATTTTAAAGACACTATTTTGCATTATGTAGTATGTGAAATTTAGGGTGGTGCGATGTTTAGCCACTAAAACTTCATGGCGTTACTGCCATATATCTGCAATGCACAATGTGATGTCGAGTGCCCGCTTTACACGGATCAGGACTGTACAGTTGCCGAGAATCTTCTTGAGCCTAACCTTGACTGCGCAGTAGCCGATTTACGTACAAATATGCATGCGCAGATCCGCCATTTTGGGTCAAGAAGATTCTCGGCAACTGTAAAGCTTTTATTCCCTGTATTTGACACAGTGTCCGTCTACCGGCTAACACAACCTACGCTTCTGCTATATGTAACGGTGCTGCCATCTGCGCTGCATTGTGCCTGATTCCGGGACCTCGTAACAGGACCTTTCAGGATCTCAGAATAAATGCACCAAAATTTTCCATGACCTCTTCCAGGCATTTCTGGTGTTCGCTACCTTGATTTTTTAAAGTAAGTCAAGTCTTTAGGAGAATGGGCGATGATGTTATTTACGTGTGGCCAGGAGAGTGACATAAGATATTGATTATCCCTTAAAATGCTCAGTATCTAGACGAATTGTGGTAAAATTGTAATATCCGTGTTGAAATAAAACAAAATTTATTACCTACACCGTTTTAGCTAAGATTAGATCGGGGATTTTTATAATATTTTTAAGCGGTCGTTTATTAATAAGTAGTCAGTAACACAATCTGTTCATAGGATAACATTATCAGAAGGTACTTACAAGTTCGGCTGAACCCTTTCTTAGAAATAACCAGAAAGAACCAGTCTGCGAAATAAATACTACTGATAAACAAAAAACAGGTAAAAACAAACTGATAAGTGTAGAACATCCGTAAAAATACACAGATAAAAGTGGTTGTACTATAGTTTTAGTATTTTAGTATGGGCACAGAATAAAGACACTAGTATGGGTTATAATGTACCTATGTCTATACTTGCATGTTTACCTAGCGTAAAGAGGACAAAATAAGACAAGAGGAAATTTTGATGACTTTTTACTAAGCAAATCACAAAATAAGATTAAAACTGAGATGTAGGAACTATATTTTTATTAAAACTTTCGTGAGACATATTTAATTATTGTATTAAGCGGTTTACACTCACGTGAAATTGTCAGGAACGGCCCGACATGTTTCGAACTCATCACATGTCGGGCCGTTCCTGACAATTTCACGTGAGTGTAAACCGCTTAATACAATAATTAACTATATTTTTATTGTCTTTTTCCAAAGTTTATTTAATATCCATGAAAACAGGAAACCCTACGAATTGAATTTACGTCAGAGTATTTTTTTTCATATGGTCATCGGAGTTAAAAATAACACTGTTTTTAATAAGACCCCAAAATATAGGCCCATCCTAGTTCGGGGCCTGCAAGATATTTCCGTGTATTTTATTCGTGTTGTTTTATGAATTATGAAATAAATTTAGTTTACAAAAATCGGCCAGGAGGATATCGGGCCACGCTCAGTGTAGGGTGCCGTAGTTGACCATCCTTCACAATAGAGGTTTAAATCACGAGAAAGATTTCAAGCTCCATAAAAAGGTCGTAAACGCCAAAGTAACTGTAATTACTTATTGCCTTCTGGAAGTTAGCGATTATACGCGCCAGATTGAGCGGAATGTTTTAATGCAGTATGGCACTTAACTAATATGTGTAACGTTTGAAGTATAAGGAAACCGACGGATAGACGGACATGGCGAAACTATAAGGCTTCCCAGTTGACTACGGAACCCTAAAAATGGGGCCAAGCAAAAAGTCATAGTACTTACTTTAAATATTTGGTATTGAACGAATTCCATAATTTTTGTTAATCTGCGTCGGATTCGTGCTATTCCAGTCCTGTTAAATTAATAATTTAATATTATATTAATACGCTTTTGATTATATCTAAGCAATTAAGCACAGTAACTCTCAACTTAACAGCACTTATTTTGCTTCTAAAGTGCTAAACATGCTATTTTAGTTGTAAAACATGTCAGTAAGGACATGCCACCCGCCTTATAGCTCAGTAGGTAATTAAAACTAAGATAAGTGTGACGCAACTGAATCTCGTGACCTGCCCCTGTGCCCCACTCAGAGAACCCTACGTGCTGTGCTGTGCCTCACCTTTCATTAGGGCTAACACGATCCATTTGAAGGGTAAGGGGAACTGGCTAAATCACATTCGGGTGGATCAACTTTTTTTGCTGTTATTCTGTCCCGTTACCCAGGGGACTGTAGTGCTTAAACTTCTAAGAAAAGTGTTTATAATTTATATTACTGGTATTGTGAGGAGGTAGTCGACATAAGAATGTGCTTATAACTGCTTAAATTACAAAGCTTTTGCTAAATATAACCACGGAAATCGTAGTTTTAAAAAGTAACCCAGGGGACATTACCATGGCAACGAGTGGCAGAAAATAGTTGATTGACCCATTTGCAATATTTTTAGGGACAGACAAATGAAGTTGTGAAGTGACCTTAAGGCTGTTTGGCATATTTATCTTTATTTACACAATATTACATTACAGTAGACTAACCAATACACTGTGAAATAAGGGTAAGTTAGAGACAAAAAACATTAAGTACTTACTAGAAATCCAATCATCATCTCGCAAAATCTCAAACATTCCTGACAAACAGTCGCCATCTCCACACGGGAAAGTCGCTCTCCGGTGCTGCTATCAGGCCGTCTCGCACAACTATGCTTCGCGACTCTTGTCGCGCGACATAGCGTTACCCGTCTCACATTACTGCACAGAAAGAGACAGGTAATTATCTCGCGCAAGAAACAGTCGCGTATGACAGTTATGCTAGAGGTTGTGACCGTCTAGCACAACTATGCTTCGCGACTTTTGTCACGCGTGATAGCGCTACCCGTCTCTCTCTCACATTACTGCACAGAAAGAGACGGGTAATTATCTCGCGCGAGAAATAGTCGCGTATGACAGTTATGCTAGACGTACTGGTGTGGCCTGGCCTTTACGGAGGCGAGCAGGAGGGTGCAGGAGCAGGAGCGTGTTAAGAAGTGCAAGAGCACGAAGGAGCGGAGAGTTCCTGTGCGAAACGGTACGTACTGGTGGTGGTATAACTACATGGGTAAATATATATATAAAAAAAACAGAATCCTGAGAGTTATAGCCCTATTTAATATTGTAGTAGGATGAACTGGGTCATTTTGTAGCCGTAGACAAAAAAAAACTATTTGAAAAAAGAAATGGTTGCAAAAAACTTGGCCAGTCTTTCCCCTCAAGCCTTCATCCCTGTAGTACAATACAAGTATTATTACTTAGTACGGACACCAGTCCCACAAACATCAAAGTTTTTAGCTGCTTTGCTTGTTAGGATAATATTTAGGTATCCTCCTCCTCCTCGCGTCGATTTCCTCATTACTGAGGGTCGTGATTTCCCCGTAGCTGGGTCATTATGCTCCGGACCGTGTTTCGCCACCTAGATCTGTCCTTGGCTTCATGGAGTGCGTTGTGTAGCTTAGGTATACTGCTTAAGTATCTAGTCTTAAAATTGATTGATGGTACAGGTTGCTTATGTGTTATTGTATTGAAAGAGATGATCAACTGTGAATTATGAATCATACCCGTAAAAAGTCATGCTGGCCCTTCAGGATATGCCGCGCCAAATATGGCTAACAAAGTATAAGGAATTTCTCTCACATAGCAAAAGAGCTTGAATTTTTTAGGCCCAAGATAAGATATAGACTCAGAATCAATTACATTCAAAGCTCATACAAGTGACCCATTTCGTTTTCTCGGTTCCACTTCTGTGGAAGAAATAACCGATATTTTATCGATACTCCCAACTGCGTATATTCAATATTACGAGTATTTCACAGCTGACACTCAAGTTGGCACGTACTCCCAATTGACATTGCTGCTGGGCGCCACGAATGCGCCACAGATTAACTAATTGATGCGGTCCAGCGTTATCTACGGTAATTACTTAGAGCTTAGTTATGTAATAACTCATTAGACATTAATCTATGCAACTTGAGTAGGTACTCAAAAGTGGCTAAGTGCAAGAAACAGATAGCCCCCACGTGTTTCTCTCTTAATAACGTATTTTACCTTAGCACCACACTACTCGCGAAATTGGCCGATGTTGGGCGAAAATCTAGGTATATATTTTTTTAATTAATTTTCCAAAAAAGGTGTACATAAACTGCATGCAACTGAAATTAACTCGCCAAACTGTTAAGGCAGATTGTTGGCGAGATCGAATACGATAGAGTGGAGGGCACTTCGCTGCGGAAACCCATACTTTGGCCAACTTCGCCTCGCCTCGTCCAACAGTACTAAATCTATATTAATAAACCCATCGGGGGGTATAATAGTAGTATACTAGTATTATACGGTAGACCCGATCGAAAACTATCTCGAATTAAAAAAAATATGAAATTTTGTGATTAGGATAACTCAAAAACGGTTCGACCGATTTAATTAAAAATTGTTTTCCTTGAAAGTACTTATAAGGCATCATTTTCATAAATTTTCTCATAATTTTTTGACCCGTGAAGTTTTAAAGATCTAAGCATACGTAGGGACAGACAGGCAGGAAGCGACTTTATTTTAGGGATATATTTAAATGCACATCTGTATAATTTTTCAGTACACTAGGTAACTCCACTAATTAACTGAATGCATACTAGAAAAACTAATGCTCTGCAAAAAAAACAATTGATTAACTGAACATGTCCTACAAAAAAAACTTAAACATCATACAAAACGAGATGACCTTTTAAATCGAATTCACACCAAAAATATGGTTCGTACATCAGATATATTTGAAAGTTTCACCAAAAATACTGACTTGAATACTAATTATCCTCGCACTGCACACTAAGATCCGACTTGGCCGGGTTAGGTTAGGTTAGTTTTTTTTTTTATATCCAGTAAAACAGTTTTGCAAATACCTTTAAATAGTATACTGAATTCGCATTATCTAGTGTGCATAATTAGTGTGCAAGTCAGTATTTTTGGTGAAACTTTCAAATATTTTGATCGTTAAAAGGGAACCAATATACAGATATCGATTTAAATACAATTTTATACTATTTAGATACGCCTTCCCTACTTAAAAAAATCGTATTTGGGATTTACGTCCGTATCAAATGGTTGGATGCAATAATCTCTATAGTAGAGTTGTTAGTCAGCTGTTTTCTAACATAATTGTGCGAATCATGCTTGTGCTACAATCATGAAATTTCTACCACAGATAGAGTGTTCCACGGTGATTATTTTCAGATGTGGAGAGAAGTCAGATTCGTCCCCTGTGAGGCGGGAGAGCGGAGTGAATACGGCCAAGTATCCCTCTTTTCTTTCTTTATTGCTGGTCAGTTAAGTCTACCAGGACGTGTTTGGTATCGTTTCCGTGTAAAACAAATATCAGAAATTAATTTTTTATGTTATTTTTGTATAGTTCTTTATAAAAATATGCGTGTAATGGCCGAAAAGGTAAAAATCACAACAAGTTTTTTATTCAGTGAGGTAAATTAATTCAATTTCGTGAACATTTTCAAATTATTGTTATTATTTCAAAAAGCTCATTTTATCTGGTTTCTAAACATATATGCATGTTGGGCACTTCTCATACAAACAGTCGCTTAAAATATATCTTTACGTCGGCGTAACCAACGTAAATCTCCGAACGCATCCTATTTCGCTTCATTAAATACATTAAATAATGATTATTAACATGCTTTTACATATAATATTTACTGTATAAGTCCTAGAAAAACAAATTAATGTAATTAAAACAATTTTATTTTTTGCTAATGTATCACGAGCACACGGGCTAATCTCAACATCAACAATTTATATAAGTTACTGTTTGTTTGAAAAGTGCCCAATATGTATATATTTTATGAAACTAGATAAAATTTTCTATTTTGCAATATTTTTCTTAGTTGTAAATATTCAGGAAATATAACTAATTTATCTCCCTGAATAAAAAAAACTTGTTGTGATTTTTACAATTTCGGAAATACAACCATATTATTTTTATGTGGTAATATGAATAAATAACATGAAAAATGAATTCCTGATATCTGTTTTACACGAGAACGACATCACACAAGTCCTAGTAGCGTTATCTGATCAGTAATATAAAAAGAAAAAGAGGACTCCTTTGTCCTCTTCACCCCGCTCTCCCACCACACAGGGGACGAATCTGACTTTCCTCCACATCTGAAAATAATCACCGTGGAACGCTCTATGTGTGGTAGAAATTTCATGCTTGTAACCCGATGCGCACAATTTCGCGGCTTAGCAACTCTACTACTAAAACAAACGCCGACACAAGATTATTACATCGGGGGGCACGGCAGTGCCCCCGCCAAGTCGAGCGCGAAGCAAACACTGCCGTACCATCCTTTACTGGAACCATTTCGCCGCATTTTCAGGCCCCTATTTGAGCACTTCTGGATAAGACCAGAACGCAGAAGTTTTTGTCATCCAGTAAGCTATAATAACATACTTAAAATCCAAAATTTCAAGTCTGTAGGTCATTTAGTTCCGAAGTTAAGCGAAAGCAAAGTTTCGCATTTACGACACTCACCCACTCATTCACTCATGATCATCAGTAAAGAACTAGTACTTCCCATAAATTCAGAGAGCTGAAATTTGGTACAGAGTTAGGGTTTAATGGCCATATAAAGCGAAAACTATAAAAATTGGCCAAGTGCGAGTCCGACTCGCGCATGAAGGGTTCCGTACCATAAAACAAGTTTGTTGTATGGGAGCCCTTAAATATTTATTTTATTTTATTTTTAGTATTTGTTGTTATAGCGGCAATAGAAATAGATCATCTGTGAAAATTTCAACTGTCTAGCTATCACCGTTCGTGATATACAGCCTGGTGACAGACGGACTGACGGACGGACGGACGGACAGCGAAGTCTCAGTAATAGGGTCTCGTTTTTACCCTTTGGGTACGGAACCCTAAAAACTAGGATAATCGAAGATCTGGAGTACTCTGATTAGAAAACACAAGAGCCCAACCAAACTACTCGTATTAGAGATCGACATACCGCCTTTACAAAAAATATTCAACTTGTTGTTGTGTTCGGTTGGCCGCCGTCGCGACTGATCATCTCTCCTGATGATGAATCGCGTACCGATTCGAAATATGTCGAGCGTTATTCGACTTCTACGACGTGAGTAAACCCGTTTAAGTATTTTGATATTCAACTTAGTGGGCCGCTTCATTTGATGTCAAAAATCCAAGGTCTGAAGTATTTTGACGACGCGTTTGGCTCGGTTTGTAGACACCTCCCTACTGAGCCGGCGGTCCCAGGTTCGAGTCCCGGCCAGGGCAAATATTTTTGTGATGAACTCGAATATTTGTGCTTGGGTCAACGTTGTTCTATGTATTTAAGTATATCTTTATCTATATAAGTATGTCTATCGTCGTCTAGTACCCATAACACAAGCCTTCTAGAGCTTAATTTGGGACTAGATCGATTTGTGTTAGGTTGTCCGATATTTATTTATTTATCATTTATTTCATGAAGAACCCTCAGCTGGTCTCAGCTGTATTAGAGATATGGTAATGCCCCCTTCTACTATTGGTACATTAAAAAATCGACTGTCATTGAAAAAATCCAGCGTAGTGGGACAGATCTTCTAATTTAATCTAGTCTATAGCGTCCCACAGCTGGGCGGGTTGCGTATTACAATCCCGAAAGTTCATAATACCTAGTAGTTGAAATACCGATGGTCAAAATACCGAAAGTTCAAAAAGCCGATATTCGATAAACCGAAGCTCAAATTACCTATTTTCAGAAAATCGAAAGTTCAAAATCTCGAAATTTTCATAATCCCGAAATTTTTAAAATATCGAAATTTTATAATCCCGAAAGTCAATGAGCACTTTAAAAGTGTCAGGACACTAAACTAATCTGACTTTTCCGTGGAACCGATCTGCTCCGGCGCTGCGGGATGTTCAACCCCTCCGCCCTAGCGTAAGAAAGTGCGGCGGCCGGGGGCTGCCCTCCCTCCGCGCCTCCGGGCTTTTATATACACTCTAGGGGTAGGGCAGACAAGACCACATGGAATCGGGCTTGACAGCTTCGGTTCTGTGGCAAGTCGATTAAGAAAAGGAAAGAGTCCGGGAAAGTGGGAAATTATGACACTAAATATTCGATATTATGATAAAATATTCTGTCATGGACTGCCAACCGAACCGAACTTGTCTGGAACCGAAGCTGTCAACGCTCGCCTCCGCAGCTTCGGCTTTTTGGTCACCTCAGCTGCTGCGACTCGCTTGATGCCCGCACTTTCTAACGTTAGGGCGGAGAAGCTGCACATCCCGCAGCGCCGAAGCAGATCGGTTCCACAGAAGAGTTCACTTATAAATAGTAAGTATAGTAGTAGGCAAGTAGGTTACGTAATTTAGGTTAATATTCTTTGTATAAAATAAACATCAGAATCTGTAAGACTACAGAAATATAATTCTCGACAGTTTAAATAATATTCCGGATTACAACCTTCAGGCAGGATCATAGTCTTCGGGATTATAATCTTCGGGATTACAGTCTTCGGGATTTCATTCTTCGGGATTACAGTCTTCGGGATTATAATATTCGGGATTATAATATTCGGTATTTCATCCTTTCGATCAAACGTTCTTTCGGGATTTTAAACTTTCGATCAAATAAACATTCGACATTTTAATTTTCGGCCTTCCGTCCATAGGTCTTATGAAATTCGGTATTTTGAACTTCGGCATTGTAATACGTACCCACTGGGCGAATGCGCCTCCCCTTCTGCTTTTAATACGCATATAAATAAAATTAAAGGAAAACTCTGGACAAGACTAGACTGGCTTTTATACTTATACTTACAAGTTTACAAGAAGAAATAGTCGAACGATTAACTTTATTCTACTCGAACATTACACAAATTAAATAAACAAATTACACCAAAATATTAATTTCACTTAAAAGTTGGTCAAAATATAATGCATTGGACTAAGAGTGGCGGTGATACCCGCACACGTCGCTAGATGGCGCTAACTGTATTTTAAAACGCGCCTACGTTTGTTTTTCCGATTATCTTATATGGCGAAGTGGCAACCGGCCACGTTACAGTCGTTTACGACATTCTTTTATTGCGCTCGGAAACGTTTGCTCGGGATTAGGAGGGATTATTTGCATTTCGTTGATTTCGCTTATTATTTCGTGAGGTTTGCTAAAGTGAATTAGCAGGTTGTTATAAAACAATATGCCCACGTTTCTACAAAAAGAAATGAAATCCCACCAAAAACATTCTGTAAAAAACTAGCCAAGTCTCGATGGAGCTGCTTGTTTATCTCTAAAAAGTAATGAAATCGACGATTTTGTTGTTTCTTTGATTTCTTGGTAGTGGGATCGTTTATTTAAAGTGGATTTTAGCAGAAATCAAACTGGGAATCCCAAACTGTATCAAAGCTTCAGGTAATAATGGCCTAGTCCCCACGTGGCCCCCCAGTCCCCCGCCTGGGGACTTCACCTGACGGTACCACCGTTTAATCGTTCTCCCATTCGCTCATATGGTCACTACGGTGGGTCTGAAGGGTCACTGGTCTACTTATAACGCTAAAAAACTATCCAATAATCATATTTTAATTATTAGCACGTTTCTTCATCATCATATCAGCCGATAGAAGTCTACTGCTGGACAAATGCCTAGAATAGAATAGAATATCTGATACAATAGATGATATACGTTTAGAAGTTTCACACATTTTATCAGTATCTGGCATGCATCAAAAAATTAACATGGTTACATGTTTAAATGTTAGAACAAGTACAAAATATACAAATCGACGGCAAGTAACTGAACAACAGTAGCTCTTCGGGTGCAAGATGCTGAGCTGCCTGTGACTGTCTAACGAAAACGTTTCATATACAAAGATAGGTAGAATTATTTGTCACTATAATAGCTAAAGTACTCCCTGAACAGAATAAAAAACACTCCTGTATTAACCACTTTTTAGTGCATTTTTAAACCTGTTTAGTGGCAATTCTATGGCTTTTTTGTGTACGAATTGACATATAGGAAATAGGAATTATGACTATATGTTTCGGTGAGTTTTTTTGCCGGGATAACCAATTTGTCAGGAAACCTCGGGTTAAAGTTATATGTGTCCTTGCCAGTTATAACAAGTGTGGTTGTGTCTTTACAAACAAACAAATTTCGTCAATGTACAGACAACCCAAGTAGCAAACAAGCTGCAGAAGTGCTTATACAGCTCGTTACTGCTAATTTAAGCTGAATAAAGGCTGTATAAGCGTATCTGCAGCTTTTTTTGCTACTTGGGAAGACACAGTAAGTAATCCAAGTTCTTTAAACAATAGTCTACAGGATGCCTCAACAGGCACATTACAAATAGCCCTAATTACATTGTTTTTGTGCTACTAATGCTCTCTGAGCATGGGAGGAGTTGCTCCACAGGAGAATACCGTAACTAAATAAAGAGCAGACATAACATTGATAAGCCTTGATGGCAACACTTTTTGTGCTTACTTTTGTGAGACCCCATAGTTCTCCACAACGATCAGTCGTGCGCCACCCTAGTTTAATTGCTGCCCGCGATCATATCCTGGTCGTCGATCCATTTTGTTGGGAGCCTTCCCATGCTGCACCTTCCGGTAGGCGGTCGCCACTCAAAAACCTTTCTGCTTCAACAGCCATCGGTTCAACGAGCAATGTGCCCTGCCCACTGCCCACTTAAGTTTGGCGACTGTCTGAGCTGTATCTACAACCTTGGTTCTCTTGCTTATCTCCTCATTTTCGCGCTTAAGGAATGCAAACCGGTAATTTTTTGTATCGAAATTACCGGTAATCGGCAAAAATACCGATTCGCTTTCCCTTACACGCTATTTCAAAATATTTGCTATTAATGCCAAAAATTCAAGATAACATCACCAACAATCTGATAAATAATGAAGATTGCAAAAAAAAAAATTATATGAAAAGGAAAAAAACAATGAAATTACTTAGAGTTTTGCTTCAACTTGAGTCATCGCTCAAGTCACATACATCAATAATTTTTCAAGCCAATTTCGAAGAAGAGAAACTGGCGATGCATTAAGACAGCACCGAGCGAAATGTTAAAAAATAGGCAGTTGCCGTTAAGTAGACAACGTCAACACTAGTTGTTTAATCCATTTCTAAACTATATATTTAGCACTTCGAAGAATGTGTTAACGACTTCTCCGTGGAAAAATTATAAGATTATTAATATTTTACCCTAGAAAACTAATAGTAGAGTTGCTAAGCCGCGGAATTGTGCGCATCGGTTTACAAGCATGAAATTTCTACCACACATAGAGCGTTCCACGGTGGTTATTTTCAGATGTGGAGGGAAGTCAGATTCGTCCCCTGTGTGGTGGGAGAGCGGGGTGAAGAGGACCAAGTACTGGTCTTTTTCTTTTTTTTATTACTGATCAGTTAAGGCTATTAGGGCTTGTGCGACATCGTTTTCGTGTAAAATAGATATCAGCTATTAATTTTTCATGTTATTTAAGAATAGTTTCATATAAAAATTTGGGTTTATTGCCGAAAAGGTAAAAATCACAACGAGTTTTTTTTATTCAGAACGATAAATTAGTTATCTATCCTGAATATTTATAATTTAAAAAAATATTACTAAACAGCCAATTTAATCTTGTTTTTAAAAATGTATACACATTGGGCACATCTGGTACAAAAAATACCTTGAAAAAAATGTTGATGTTAAGCTTAGCCTGCGTGTTC
This sequence comes from Apotomis turbidana, assembly GCA_905147355.2. Lineage (NCBI taxonomy): Eukaryota > Metazoa > Arthropoda > Insecta > Lepidoptera > Tortricidae > Apotomis > Apotomis turbidana. The sequence goes on along the minus strand of LR990283.1, from coordinate 24,093,377 downwards.
TAGTACATTTTGCTAAGTCGCGAAATTGTGTACATCGGGATACAACCACGAAATTTCTACCACAGATAGAGCATTCTGCGATGATTATTTTCAGATGTAGAGGGAAGTCAGATTCGTCCCATGTGCGGCGGGAAAGCGGGGTGAATAGGACAAAGGAGTCCTCTTTTTATTTTTATATTACTGATCAGATAACGCTACTAGGACTTGCGTGGTGTCGTTTTCATGTAAAACAGATAAAAGTAATTGATTTTTCAGGTTATTTATTCATAGTACCATATAAAAATATGGTTGTATTTCCGAAATTGTAAAAATCACAACAAGTTTTTTTTTATTCAGGGAGTTAAATTAGTGGTATTTCCTGAATATTTACAACTAACAAAAATATTGCAATATAGCAAATTTAATCTAGTTTTTAAAAGTATATACATATTGGGCATTCTTCATACAAACAGTAACTTAAATAAATTGTTGATGTTGAGATTAGCCCGTGTGCTCGTGATACATTAGCAAAAAAATATTTTGTTTTAATTACATTAATTTGTTTTTCTAGGACGTATATAGTAAATATTATATGTAAAAGCATGTTAATAATCATTATTTAATGTATTTAATGAAGCGAAATAGGATGCGTTCGGAGATTTACGTTGGTTACGCCGACGTAAAGATATATTTTATGCTACTGTTTGTATGAGAAGTGCCCAACATGCATATATTTTTAGAAATTAGATTAAATAAGATTTTTGAAATAATAATCATAATTTGAAAATATTCACGAAATTGAACTAATTTACCTCACTGAATAAAAAAACTTGTTGTGATTTTTACCTTTTCGGCTATACACCCATATTTTTATATAGAACTATACAAATATAGCATAAAAAATTAATTTCTGATATATGTTTTACACGGAAACGATACCAAACACGTCCTGGTAGACTTAACTGACCAGCAATAAAGAAAGAAAAGAGGGATACTTGGCCGTATTCACTCCTCTCTCCCGCCTCATAGGGCACGAATCAGACTTCCCTCCACATCTGATAGAAATTTCATGCTTGTAACCCGATGCGCACAATTATGTTAGAAAACAGCGGACTAACAACTCTACTATTAGTAAAGTTGGACGAAAACTGTAATAAAATCTTAAGCAGGCGTTAGTGTTTTTTATACTTTAACAATGGAAATCTATTCTGATTTTCAGTTCAAAAAACAATTTGTCCGCATCAAATATTTCAATTATTGTTTGGTATTAAAGGTCCAGATTTATCAAAAAGTGCTTTTAATTCTCCATACATTTTTACTATGGCGACCGCGCGCCGATCTAAATACGCATTCCCCGCGCTCTATGGTTCAGTCGCTAACGCTCGGCGCCCTCTTAATTGTTTCGATTAGTTTTGATCCTATATAACTCAAAATTTATTTAACGTACACACATGACAGTTTATTGACGTGTGACATGTTGAGTCATGTATAGAGAGACGAGAGATGTTACAGCTGCCGGCAAACTTTTAAGCCGGGTACTCATTAGCGAGCCGTAACCGTAACATGCGTGATACATTAACGAGGTTCTACTGTGTACGCGTGTTACAGTTTAGGCGCACGACGTCGCCCGAACGCTGTCACCGAGCGTACTCATTTTGCGAGCTGTAACTGTAACCGAACAGATACAGTAAAGGGGTTCTAGTGTGTACGCGTGTTACGGCTCAAGATTACGACGTCGCCGGAACGCTTTCGCCGAGCGTACTCATTTAGCGAGCTGTAACTGTAACCACACAGATACAGTAACGAGGTTCTAGTGTGTACGAGAAGGCCACTGACAAGTCGGATTATACGCAGTTTTGGTTTGTAACTCCACGGTGTCGGACAAAGTGGCTCTCGCTTATGCAGCATACAAAACTTATAGATGATCATAATTAATGACCACGAAGATGGTGGATTCATAGAATGTATCGGGAAAGAAGTGAGTCTACTTTTCATGTTGAAAAATCAAGAAATTAGTGGTCATTATAAAAAATTCACGAGAATGAGTGCAATTGATTCTGAATATCTAATGAATATATAGCTGGTTCGCAGCGGCTAGTAACAAAACCTCTTCTGACGTCCACGAGCGCCCTGCGAGCGCCCTTTGATTCGCGGCAAAAACCGACAATCGTCCGCTCGCTGCGAGTCGCTCGTGTAGCGTTCGTTGCAGGCTCGCGAACCACGTACACATTGTGTTTTTGGTAACAGTAACGGTTACAGTTACGTGCAACGTTACAGGTTCAGAAATGAGTACGTTGTAAAGGTCGGCTCGCTGCGAGCCGCACGCGTACCGCTCGCAGCAGGTTTGCGAACCACGTACATATTATGTTTTTTTGGTTACAGTACCTGCAACGGTTACAGTTACAGCTCGCTAATGAGTACCCGGCTTTAGAGCATAACCCTGACTGCGCAGTAGCCGATTTACGTACAAATGTACATGCGCAGATCCGCCATTTTTGTTCTAAAAGTTTGCCAGCAACTATATGTCACGGGACAAGCGGATTTGCAGTTGCTCAGTTTTGCCCAAATCCACGGAGTAGGTACATTTATGTATTATGACACTTTCTCGTTTGCTTTCTCGTAAGTAGCGTTTTCATCCATTACACAGGCAAAATGAGTAGTGTCTTTTCAAAATGGCTACTGCTGGGTAACGGCGTCTCCCCTACATTTGCAGAACCCCATTTTCGATACTTGATTTAATTTAAAGATTTTTTTTTTCAGATACTTATACTATTATAGATTCTATATTAAGCAAGAAGGAAGGAAGGAAGGAAGTTTCTGGAAGTTATCGATTATACGTGCCAGATTGAGCGGAATGTTTTAATGCAGTATGGCCCTTGACTAATATGTGTAACGTTCGAAGTATAAGGACACCGCGTGGCACTTACTATTTTGTTACTTATATTGTTGGTGCCTGAAAAAGAACACAACACAACAAGTACAACAACAGTCTAATTTTCCAATTTATATTATGCATAAGGTTACGACTGGGCAGTCTAAGAAATTAAATTGTTTACCGTATCATAAATTGTACATCACAAAAGGTCTCGCTTAATAATTTATATCAAGCCAATAGGCGAGAACTTTACCGAACACAATGATCCTGCATATATCACTGCCGTAGCTCAAGCATACGTCGCCGACTGAGATGAGGCAAACATAAGGTTAAAGAAAGTGTATATGCTTAGGGGCATGTGCATAAACACCCATAGAGGCGATATGTTACGAACGAAATCAATAGGCGCGTAGGCAATTTTTTTTGAGGATGTCAATCGATTATTTTATTCATTGGGATCAAATGTATACAGTGTGTATGTTTGATATAACCGCATACTTTACAGGGGCTTAGTATAGGCACTTATTGATATATTTATCCGTAAATTATAAAAAAAAATCTTTAAAGAACCTTTTTTTTCATATAAAATAAATCAGCAAGCAATGTACTTGTTTGTTGTTGTTTGTTGACACATAACATCGTGATGTCACAGCTGTCACTAGTAATAACTAAGTACGCCATACATTGCTGCTCAGAAAATTTTCAAAAATTAATTACGCTATGGCAGTTAACGCTAAGTTAATAATTGTTATAAATATCAGATTATAGCACTAAAATCTCCGTCTGGCTACAATATGAGGTTGTATCACATATACACGCTGTATATGGGACTAACTAAAGTGTAGACTTACTACTCTAAAAGTTAGAAAGGACCGTCAAAGTTCAACATTCCTACAGAGCGCTAAAATCGCCGCATACAAATGGCCACCTACATTGTGACGTAATTTTGTGGGTTGGGTACCAATATTTGTATGGAGACAATAAGTAATTTGCCATTTTCACCATGCGTTTGCGGCAGTGATATATGCGTTTAAGTTCAAGTCGTCATACAATTACTGTTTTGTTAAATTATGAGGATTCTGAAATTAATTTCAAAAATTCTTATGGATTAAAAAAAATATCATAAAATTAGCGTACCTTTGAAGTCACATATTTAAAAAATTTTTTTTTTTTTTTTGATTTATGAGTAATGGAGCAAATTTCATTCATATAACTACTTATTATTTGTATAATTCAACATCAGTCAACACCCCTATTGATGCAATATCGGCCTACCAACCATTAAGGTTGAGCACACCACACCCACCAAATTTAGTGAAACCGTACCCGAGCGAATTTTAATGTTGAGTAATGGTGAGTATAATTAGATAAGTACTAGGAGGAAAAAAACAAAAAAAAACACTTGATAATGTGACACTCCCTTATGCTTGCGTGCCATGACGTGCTGGCAAGACAAAGTGATACAGTTCGATTGTACGAACAATGTTTACTGAGTCACCATGAGTTTACAGTGACTGTATTTGCTAGAGACTACATAAAGGATTTGTATGGAGAATTGTAGTTCTACAAAGTTACCACTAGGGGCACTGTACTATTCTCAATTCAAATTGTTTACGCTGTCGCTAGCGAGTACGGTCACGTTAACTCGTGGTAAGGGTACTGTTTAATTTTTAACAAGGTAAAATGCTTCCATGTCTTGTCAGATAGGCATAACGTTAGTCTAACTTCAACGAGCTCCTGTATAAAAAAGTGGCCAAATGCGAGTCGGGCTCGTGCACGTTATTTTTTTTATACTCGTGTACTTTAATCTGTCAATTATAATTTCTCAGATAAAATCAAATCACTGTACCAAAATTCTATGCTCTATAGTACCCGCTACAGAACTTTAATATTCATAAGACATCTCTAATTTCAATAAGAGAACAGCAGCACATTGGATTTAAAAAAAGCACGCTACTGTTCACTGATTGGATGAAATTACTTGTCAAAAAATGTAACCAATCACGAGGCACATGCCACGACCATCGCGATCATGTTTTTCTTTTAAATAGGTCAGTTTTAGTTGAACGAAAAAGCTAGGTTACATCAAAAATAAAAATTCATAGTGTCCCCACTATGAATTTTTATTTTTGATGTAACCTAGCTTTTTGACGATGACGATTAAAGTAAAAAAATGATTTTCTGTGTTTTGCTCGTATAAAAAGTATCGTATGCAATAGTTACACAATTAGGTTTTAAAATCTCTTACCTTACTTAGGCCACTCGGCAAGCCTCGTGACCTAAACGCAGTACCTACTCGACTTTAAGAACCTTCATTGTGCAACGATTGCATTAAAATACTATTAGCATTTGTTATTATAGTGGTTATAGTAATATGGTCATTATTGCCATTCAACGGCTAGGAAAAAAGGGTACCTGCAGATAAAACCCTTAAAGACACGTTTGTTGTATGGGGACCCTTTTAATTCTTATCTTTTTTATTTTCAGTATTAATACTCGTAATACACATTGTGCGAAAATTTCAAGTCTCTGCCTAAGGATATGTAAAGTTGGAAAGATACAGCACTGTGACATCCGGACAGACAGCAGAAGCTTTGTAATAGGGTCCCGTTAGCAACCTTTGAGTAGGTACGGAACCCTATAAAGGGTATGTTACATCAGCCGGATTCACAGTCGTCATTGAGGGAGCGTTTAGGAAGATGGTGAAGAGTCCCTACATAATGCACCTTCTACCTCTGTGTGATGCATCCTATATCCTATCAGCTTGTATGAGTTGTCTAGGGCCGGCCCGGAGAAGAGGATGCTAAAACAATGTATTTCATTTCGTGGAAAATAAGCTATACAATGTTATAATTGTTTTATTATTTAACTTCCCACGATTTTATTAATCACGCCATGGTCTGTGATCACGCCGGTTACTTACATAGTAGCTGCCTACGTTGTCATCTTTACGTATAAATTTAAGGAAACTAACTCTGATTAATAACTAGGTAGCAATACGTAGGATATCTAGTAAGCTTTATTCATACATAGCCTATAGCCAGTTATTTCAATACCTTGTTTCGCTAACGTACTAATACTTAGGAACGATTATCTAGCCATAGCTGTTTGGTAATGATATAGGTAATGGTAGTATTTTTAGCCCCCCTCAAAAAAAGAGGGATGTCGGAAATGTAACACAAACAAAAACAAACCTTAAATAAATATTATTTCAATATTTTAACATTAAAGTTTTTTTTATATTACCTACCTTAAGAGTGAACCTAATGTCTGAGTTTAATACTATGAAGTACACAGGCACGTGACATGTGGCTGTATTGTAACATTCCCACGTTACTGTGACGATACCTTGTGATCGTCGTCACATGATGCTTACCTACTGCTATTGATGTATAAACAGTACGGCGGATATTTCAGGTGACTGCATGACATTGTCTGGATAAAAATGGCCTACGTGAGTCAGTACTGTGCGAGTTATTTTGGGAATCATTGGAGATACGAACTTGATTATGAATGTCAAGAGACTTAGTTCACACTCGGTCTAGTTTCCAAAAACTTACAACGATTGTGGTTTAAGGTATTAACATATACATACACACATACAAATAAGAAATTATTTAATTTAATTTTGGAAAGTATTTATATTCGCAAATTATGCATTGTTAACAATGCACGTTGTTTAGGTTATTGTATTTTATTTGCAGTGCCAAACATATAAATAAATAATATTACGAATGTGAAAATTTGAGAAAATATTTCGAAGCTTGTTACTCAGTAACGCGTGAAGGGTATAGCGGATTTAGATAAAACTTGGCAAACAAATTAGATTATTAATAAAAACATGATATTTCATAAGTGGTTAAAGTGCGCAAAGACGCGGCGAAATGAAGTTTCTTGACAAAAAAGTAAGTCGTATAATCTAGCTCACAATGTTTTCTTTTATGTTATACCTTAAATAGCGGGATGAATTTCGTAACTGGTTATCCACAGTTATATGTAGGATACTTTTTAACCAGCTACAGTTATGACCTTATCTTATCACACTTGCAATTTGCGAGTTTTCTATATCAATAAACGCCGCGGAAAACTCGCTAGTTGATCGCCTTAAGAGCCCTTATTCCTTTTAAAATGCTGATTGTTTTAGACATTTTTCTCTATGATCCAACATGTTTCTTAACATATTATTGATGTTACTACCTAGAACAAGGCTATTGGGATTTATTGGTATAAATTGTAAGCCTACAGTTTGAATTTTTCATTGATAATTATTGTTTTTAAAAACTACTCGAAATTGACAAAATTCAGGCGGAAAATTAGTTTTTTCAACTTATTTTCAACTGCACGCAATAAAAGCATGAAATAGCTACGTTACTACCTAGAACTCGGGGAAAAGTATTATTCACTTCAAAAAGTTGGTTGAAATTGTCAATATATTTGTCATAATATGAAAAAAAAAAAAATTTTAAAGGAATAAGGCCTCTTAATTAAAATTCGCTCGCAAATCGCAAGTGTGATAAGGCTCTTACACGACGGGGTTACGTCTTTTTTAAGTTATAAAAAAGTTTACATTATGGATTATGATTAACTTTGGAGAAAGGGTGCGATCAATGTGACCATGGAAATAACGTTTTGAGAGTGACTTAGTCTATTTTTTATCGTGCCATCATCATCAGGAAATATTTTGACCTCTAGTTTAGGTATATAATAACTGGAACTTCCTCTTTCTAAATGAACATTCAGATGTCGTTAGATTTTCCATAGAGTCATTTGCGGATGCGTGCGATAGAATCATGAGATGTGTCATATTGCCCAATTTTCCCGTGATCGAAATACCTACACGATACGATTGATTTGTAATACGCGGTGTCCTTTATTTAATGGACAACCTTCTAACCCTCTAGCCCTATTGGCCGCTCTGATCTCCATTTGTTTTTTCACCATAAGTGATACGAAACACAAACACACACAAACTTGTTTTTTTTTAAAGACAAACAGATTTCTTTATTTTAGACCCATTAAATAAAACTCCTGGCTACCATAGTTCTAATACACGCAAGTCGGCGTTATTATAAAGAGTATGTAACAATAAACAGAAAAAAAAAATATTTTCGTTTGTGGACTAGACTAAAAGAATAAAGTCCGAATATCTCAAAACTAAGAGACAATAAATCTAAAATGAATAAAAAATGCAAACGCACAGACTCTACTTACTACGCGGCCCCGAGTTTCCGCGGCTGAGGGGATATGAAAATTTACTTCAAGTCAATGACTTGTTTATAATTATCCTCTAATACTCGTACCTTATTATACTGATCATAGTCGTAACAACCTCTTGTTAGTCAAATGATCGGAGCAATAATCCAATTAGTCTCCAAAACAAGTAAACAGTCGAAAACGTAAGCACAGTCTGCTGAAGGTGAACGTTTGGGTCCTAAACGGAAACTTTCACGTTTAGGCGCTATTAACAGCACGCGAAGTTGTCGGGATGATTGCCCAATACAGAACACGTTGAACTCTGTTCTCGGACATGGGATGCTGCTTTGATTAAGAACCTTCATTGTGCAACGATTGCATAAAATATTATAAATGAGGCTTGTACTCGCGACTACGCGGGGCCGAGGGCGCTTTTCACAGCTGAGGGGCTATAAGTAGTCTGAGTCCAGAAATTAGTGACATATTTCTGTTATTTGGCTTAGCCACGCTCCTCAACCAATTAGGTCCCAGTAAAATGTTCACATTGATTAATAATTAAGTTTTAAGTTATTGTCGTTGCCGATAAAGTTTAAAGTAATGTCACGTCATTGATGAGTCACTGTTTTCTTAACACGTATGGACTATAGTCACAAGCTCGAAGCTTTTAGTGTACTGTAAGGAACTTTGAGCATTTCTCAAAAAGTTTGTACACAATTAAGACAGAAAATTAAAGTCAAATATAATTTTCCTATTTTGTTTCCATTTTTATTGTGATTTCCAATACATTGATATCAGATTATGTATAATTAAAAAAGTATAAGCATAGCAGAACCTTAATTACCGAACATAACCATAACATTGATATAAAATTACTAAAATAATTGGTAACAAAATAGGAAAATTATATTGGACTTTAATTTTCTGTCTTAATTGTGTACAAACTTTTTGAGAAATGCTCAATATTGGTCGGTGGCAGCGGAGAGTTGGCAGATAAGATATTATATTAGAATATATATTATTTTGTCTACAAGTATGTTTATCGTCGTCTAGTGCCCATAACACAAACCTACTAGAGCTTACTGTGGAACTAGACCGAGTTGTGTGAGGTTGTCCGATAAAAAAAACGAATTATAGCCGTCTCTGTGACACACCAAACTGACACACCAAAAGAGCCAGGCATTTGGGAATAAGCTATGACTAAGAATGAGTTGTATTGAAGTCCTAATATAAAATATATAAAGAGTCCCGTTCATTATTTAACCACCACTGAGTTGCATCCACGCTACATTTGGTGGAGGTGCGCAGTTATGTCTAAGTATACTTATAAGAGGTTCCCGTTTTTTTTTTTAAATGATCCTTTGAGAGTAGTAGAGACTAGCGAGAGAAGAGAGGAATGCCAGCCATCAGAAAGATGAGCTGGACTTTTGAATAGCTCTCAGGAGATAACTACTTAGTGTCGAGGACGTGTGAACAAGGGTCTGCGTCTGGCCCTGTCAGCCCTAAGCTGGGCAAGAAGTCTGGAGTCCAGAGGTTCCCGTGTTCGTCTGCTCGTTCGTTGTGAACTTTAAAAGTTTAAATACTATTGGACAGATCTTGATGCTCTACCAACATGAAGCCAGATTGTTATGATTGTTGACCAACTGATCGAGTGAAGCGTCTTCGTTTCAGCTTGGACAAAAATCTTTCGTATGTCCGGATCCCAGTTTTCCGGGTGCCCGCCTACAGGTCGCATTTGGATAGATAATTATGGATTTTTATTGTACCTAGTCAGATTTCGGACCGCTTCGAGGTCGAGCGCTTTTCGACTATTACGACGTGAGTATACCCAATATATATTTTAATATACAAAATTGATAAAATAAGTTTATTTTTATGGACTGTTAAAATTAAGGGTAAAATAATATTCAGGCGTATGAAATGTCAAAGAAAAAAATTATCACTACATAGTATAAAACAAAGTCGCTGCCTGCTGTCTGTCTGTCTGTATGTATGCTTAGATCTTTAAAACTACGCAGCGGATTTTGATGCGGTTTTTTTTAATAGATAGAGTGATTCAAGGGGAAGGTTTATATGTTATAATAAATGCATAATTTATCAACATTGCACCCGTGCAAAGCCGGGGCGGGTCGCTAGTTATGTTATAATTATTACGTCGATATTTTGTCTTCCTTATAAAAAATATCGCATTTTATTCAAGAAACAATCAAATGATACATATTATGATAAAAATATACGTAATCATAAAAAATGGCTTTTAAATTACCACATTTCTGTGTATTTTCAGAAATTGCATTTATCGATAAGTGAGACTTAGTGTACACAGACCACGTGAAAGTACCTACCCAATTGTGTTGGTATTGTCAGCTTGGACATTATATATTTACGACTGTGATAACGACAACAATACGCTTTATCTAAATAAAATAAATAAGTAGGTATGTCAAATGGAATGGAGACACGGAGCTCCAGATAGCTGCTGGTATTTCTTCCTATACCTACTTATGCAACTATTTGACAATATGCGGACGGACCAGAATTTCAGGCAATGACAGGAAATCACGTAAGATTGGATGATAAGGAATATTTACAGTTTTGTGGCAGTTCGTATACCTATACATAGCAAATTTCATTTTTACTATAATTGATTACATTTCAAATGTTCAAATAGTGATAAGTTTAAACTAATTTCATTACTTTATTATCAAAGAACTATAATTTTTATTTGATTATACCGACTAGTTTTGAAAGCAGTCTCGTCTTAGTACTCAAATGACGGACCTTGGAAAAATGGACAATGGCAACCTATAAAAAGAACAATGGTACAATTTCCATATGTACTAAATCCGTCGTTTAGAATGAGGAACTTTTCAAATGGATTTTTGATCATAAATTGGGTTATTTTCGAAAATTTAAATATACGTATAATACATATAGTTAATTTTTTGTCCTTTATTTGATTATATCGGAAAATGCGTCAAAAAACTTGATCTCTGAAATCTTTGTTAGAAAAAAGAAGTGAAAACGGCCTCAAAAAAGGATTCCCATAAAAGTAAGACGGTTTATATATACCTGCATCCTGAGCGGCGGTCCCGGGTTCGAATCCAGGTTCGAGGCCAGGGCAAATATTTGTGTGATGAACTCGAATATTTGTGCTTGGGTCTATGTATTTAAGTATATATTTATCTATATAAGTACGTATATCGTCGTCTAGTACCCATAACACGAGCCTTCTTGAGCTTAATTTGGGACTAGATCGATTTGTGGGAGGTTGTCCAATATTTATATTTATAATTTATAAAAAATCATCAGCTTAGCATGATGAGATGATGACTACCATGTGCAAATACTTAAATAGCTTTAGAAACTATATGAAAAACCTTATGAATAAGGATCTATTCTACTCGTCAAGCGAAGCTTCTTTTGAAATTGCGGGACAATATACGTAAACTACTAAATGAACTACTCGTATGACACCAATATCTATCCAAATCACGAGACTAGCTTGTGGACTAATCGGCTAAATTAATTTATGGTTTAGTGGCCAACTGAGAATTGAACCTAATGAGGGGACTGCGGTTAGTTGCATGTTTCCAATTGGATCCAATTAAGATTTCATGCACATTTCAGGCTGATAGATTTGACTTTTACAGAACATGCGTGGATACAACATTTTCCTACATTTAGATTGATTGTAACCAAGCGAGATAAAAAAAACGGTCAAGTGCGAGTTGGATTCGCGCACCGAGGGCTCCAGGGGTAGTTGTTATTTTTGGGCTAGGACGAACCGTTTCCGAGATAAAGGGGGGTTTTGGATTTGAATTTATCTGTATAATCTTAAAGTTTGAATCTGGGTGGTTTGGTAATAAAAATGTTGGTTTTGTTGTTACTGCCTAATGGATGGTCCGATTGTCCTGGGAGTGGTATTTCCTGGTTGGGGATGAAATTTACTTTCTAGTCCTTTCTGCTTCTCAATCTTAAGTTTGGCTGGTATGGTATGGTTTTTGGAGGGTCACAAATTAAGGGGTAGTATTGCTCTAACGAAAAGATAAACTGTACTGAGCGGCAAAATTTTATGTTGGAAAGCTATATTATTTATATTTTAATTATTAAACAAATTAAAAAACAAAAGTATTTATTTTAATTTATTCCGATACTTGTAGTATAAGACGGTATTGCTTGCCTTTCATAGTCTAGGACCTAGACTCTAGGTCAACGGAAAATACTCTATAAATTATAATTCCCTTGTAAGTGTCGAAATATAAGTTTTTTTGCAGCATATACGGTCGTATCTTTTTCATACGGTTACTTGGACCTTTTTTTACAGCTTCAAGGGACCGTAGAGCTCAATATATGGTTTTAATTTTAATTCGATACTTATAAGCGCTCCCGAGATAAAGGTTCTTGACATATACACGAACGGACGGACAAGAAATAAGCGATCCAATCCAATAAGGGTTCCGTTTTTTCCGTTTGAGGAGGTTTGACCCTAAAAAACAGAAAATAAGATTTAACAGAAAACTACTCTAGAAGCGATTTTTAAGGTTTCCGTAGTAGTATAAGAGTTGTGTAAAAAAAGAGAGCCTGTAAGAAATGTTCAATAAAAACGTAATTGACAGTAATATTGTGCAACCGAGCCCGAACTATAAGATCCGTAGCAGTTTAGTAGAGGTTAACGACCGGGAGACCGGTTTTGGCAAAAGTCCTGCAGATCGGATCAGTTTTAGGGTTCCTTTACTTGATAAACTATATGATCGCCTTCGCCAGCCCAACCTATACCACAACTACTACTAAGTAATGGCTCTGTGAGCTTGTACATCTCGTGAGTTTGATACGAAATATGGTTATTGTCAGTTCTAAAAACAAAAGTTGTCTCTTCGGTGTTAACAGCGTAATGTACATAGAAGTTATGTTTTTAACACGCAAGCCCATAGAAAGGGAAACGTCGTTTATGCTAATATAATTTTAAATCGGAAAACTAGGCCTAAAGTCCTTAACTTTGTACGTGTCTACCGAAAAGACGCGAACCTAAATCTGACAATGACCCAAATGTGTAATATTTTACGTTTTAAACCCTGCTATATCTGCCATTAAAACCAAAAAAAAAATTGACAAAAATTCTCACAAATGGCGGAGAAATGCTTTAGGTGAGGACATCTGGAATTCTGGACATACGACATAATTCTAGCCCAAGCTAAAACGGAGACGCTTTGCTCGCTCGGTCAAAAAAATGTGGAAAAACTGTCAGAACTACAATACATCTGGGAGTTGGGCAACAATGATTTTTTGACTTTTTCTTCCCCACGCTAACGAATTTGCCTTTTAGCTTTGTATAGGTAAGGTAATTTAATTTTCAACTGACTTCTAAAAGGAGGAGGTTCTCAATCCAGTTGTATTTTTTTTGTTATCTCAGAACTCCACTCCTTCATTTATGAACCGATTTCGATTTTTTTTTATTCGATTGTAGACATCTCCAAGATGTTGGTCCCATAAAATTTAAGTGAACATCAGATGACAAAATCCATGACATGGAGAATCAACAGAAGTCCTCAAATGAGTATATCTTCATAGATTAAAAAAAATGTTTCTTATAGTAACCCGTTCAGTTGTTGGAAATACAATTTCTTCCCGTTTAAATCAGATTTTTTTTTTGAAAAGTGTTTATTCACTACATTAGGTAACTACGGAACATGCATGAATAAAGTTTCGTGGTCGGTATTATTCCTAACTTCGAGGTACTTAACCCTAATTGTAACCTTTGCAGTTTAACACGGCACCGGCTGACAGCTCAAAGGAATAGCGATTTGTTATACAATATTTGCTTCATGTTTCGGCAATATCGGAATCGGAAATGAGTAGGATAAAAGGAAATGGTAATTGGATTTATATTTAATTAAAATAGTAACTCAAATAGCTTATGGCGTTTTCGGAAGAAAGAAGAAAAATACACTTCCACTTTTCTATAAAAAAAAAAATTGCAAGAAATCAGCTTTTATTTTTTATAATTGTATTTTTTTAAATAATTTTATGGTTGTTTAGAGTAAGGTTTTATACCTACATACGTTTTTCTTCTGTGTTGTTATTTAGTTTAAGTTTTTACTGTTACTTTGCTTTGCCTTTTTCTTGTCTTCGAATAAACAGTTTTGACATATAGGTAGTAGAGCTAATAAAACTTATCTGCACTTATTTTGTTTTCTTGCACAATTTTAAAGAATAGTATTTGTCTCAGCAAGGGCAACTGCTGGCTTCGTATTAAATTAAATGGACTCCCAAGGTCGTCCGTTTAAAAGTAATACACAGCCAGCAATTTCCTACTTCCTAAAATGATGTGATCGAGCGAGACCATTTTCTTCCTAATCTTTCTTCACTTCTCAACACAAACATTGCAATATTTGCAATTAACCGAAATTTCTCGCTAATTACTTAAAATATTTAAATATATAAATCTTTTTAGACGTGTGCCTACGTGACTTGTGTCTTGCAGGGTTACTGCACCCATTGCAAATATCTAGCTCCTAAATTGGCTAACCACAACTATAATAAATCATGCAATCCAAAATAAACCCAACCCTACTGCGATACAGTTATGATTGGTTTGTGGGTTGATTTGGTTTATTCCCGTTGTGTTAAGTGTGATTCCGCAGTAATTGGTGCCTTCCCGTTTTGGCCCCTGCGGTTTATCTGATCATACTGCATCGCATCCTTAATAGGAAGGTGTAAAAAATCATGCTCTATGGTTCAAATCTACGACGATTTTTACGATATGTGATGTGGTTGAGCGAGATTGTAAAATGTGGTTGCAACAAGTTATAGGTACGGCTGCGCATAAACAAAATAGGCCATTATTTTGAAAAAAGAATCCATGCCGTTGGGTCATTTTGAAGGCTTGTGCCGCTTGTGGCGTCAGTACTGCATCGTTTACTTTTCATCATAAGATTTTCTTGTTAAGAATGACGATTAGAATCACGTTTTCATAAAATTTTAAGGCAAGAGACAGATGCTAAGTCTAAAACATAAAATGCCGATAAGTAATCTTACAACTTCACGTAGCTAAACGTAGGTAAGTATACCTATTTGAATTTTAGCGTTACGTACTATAGCGCCTAAAAAGGAACTCTCATGAAGTGCAACAAAAACCTAGAAGTATTCCCGAATGTAATATTCGTTACTCTCCTGGTACGCATATGGGATAGTATCAATTTTGAATATAAAAGTAAAAAGACGGAGATGCCGCTTATACATATAGGTGTTCACGTTATAGTATACATTACTACAGACGCCAGGAACGAAGTAACGGCTTCGTATCACTATCCGGCCTCACGACGGTCGGCCGTCTTCCTAGCAAGTCCTTTTCACGGCTAGGCTTGTATAGTGTTTTTCTCAAACATATGCAAAGAAATAAAAAACATACCACAAAGAAAAAACAGCTGTTTAGCCTGTTCATGAACAGCCATGTTTAAAAATAAAATAATAAATACGGGAGGCTTAGGCCTTCAATCTTGTATGAAATTTCTTTACAATTCTCTCGAGTTGTTCCGCCTGAAACGTGATATTTCGAAACCTGTTACAACGCACGTTAAGACGACATTTCATTGCAGATTTGGGAAAAATATATAAAACTTTGTTGGTATGATTCATACGTATGACTATGTCAAGTCAAAATACCTTTTTAAGAGGCAAATGCAATCTGAAATCTTCTCCCCTTGTCAAGCAATCTATTATTCAAGTAAAACTACGCCGTAGTTGCTGATAAAACTGTCAATGACGATGACGTTAAGATTGTGAAAAAGTATCATCATACTCAATCTTGAAACCTCTGTTATCTTTCCATTGGGCGCTTATTCGAGTGTACTATGAGATATCGCCGAATAAGCGATGTCTCTGGTATATCAACTTTAGCTGTCGTTAAAATGCGATGTTCGCGGTTCGAGCTGCATAAAGTGACATTTCACGTTACTACCCGGTAGTAACATGGCGTCCATCAGGAACTCAGGACTAGGTCGATGCAGAGTCAGCCACCGGCTAAGCTTGCACCATAGATTGGAGCGGTTTTTTTTTTTTTTTTTTCGAAATTTTCTCTTCGTCACGACCTAGCGAAATTTAATTTGTGCATTTTAAAACAAACATTTCTAAAATCGGTTGAGAACTCGCTGAGATCTGCGCATTGTTACAAAGTCCATTCGAGTCGATCCATGGGAGCTTCGCTCGCTTCGCTCGCTCCGCTCCAATAAGTCGGATGAAATTAGCTTACCTTTTCTTCAGCAGCAGTAGAGAGTGGCCCTCAACCGTTCTAAATGGGCAAGCCTGTGGGCATCAGGTTCTATGGACGCCACGCCATTGTTACCCGGTCAAGTTAAGTTGGCACCTGATATCTATGGCGTCGCATATAAGTGAGGCGCAAACTTAACGAGACCGGGTTGGTGTAGAGGTAATATACTTCCTTCTAGCACTACACTACTCGCAAAGTTCACCGAAGTTGGGCGAATATGATAGTGAGGAGAGGCACTTCGCTGCGGAAACCTATACTTCGGCCAACTTCGTCTTTACTGGGCATATGTATATCGACTTCGGAGTTCTCTCCGAGATATCAGAGAGGTGTATATGGAATTAGGGCCCCGTTACCGTTATTTGACAGGATAGATTTCATTTTCTATTTCACAATTCCGCGATGTTCTGACAATCTTGTTTTCAACAAGCGGCAATAAATCTATTGATTAGCTTATCTAGTGAAAACAGTGGAATCATTATCTGATGTAAGCAAATAGATCCACATCTATCAAAGTAATATGACAAGATATATGGGTGGTTTAGCTGTGGAGATTTAGATATATAGCGCTTATAACGCTTATATAATGCTTACATAACATGTTACTATAATATACTGTGTAATATCTAGCGACCCACCCCAGCTCTGCACGGGTGCAAAATGCTGCTTAAATTATGCACAATAAAACCCTCTCTTGAATCACTCTATCTATTAAAAAAAAACGGCGTCGGCAACGGATTATGTTGCGTACTTTTAAAGATCTAAGCATACATGGACAGACAGACAGATAGCAGGAAGTGACTTTGTTTTATACTATGTAGTGATGTTATCCAATATGTTACAAATTGTACTATGTATTTAGTACGGCCATGTTAACTCATGGTAGGGCACTGATTGTTATACCTATTAGCCGAGTTTCTCGAAAAGATTAAAATATGGAGACAAGCGTTGAAAGCGTTGGGGAAGGGTGGTGGAGAATGTATAACTCCCATATTACAGACCAGACATAATAATAAGATTTACGATGGTTTATTCACATAAGATTTACAACGAGTCATCCGAGCGGTTCGAGTACTACTTCGGTGGTTAAAGTGGACTACACTTAAGTTTGTGACGTAGTAAAACTAGTAAAATACGCACAGTAATTTTTCAGTTGCATTAATAAATGACATCGTTTTAACAAAATAATAAGAATGAACTTATTTTTGCACAAGTAATTTAGGTACGCATAAAATGTTCGTCAAACTAAATATCTGCCAGGGATGCACAACTTTAGGCATTTGATTATATAACAAGATTTACAAGTTATTTGGCATATATAGTTTTTCTCTTACTATTTGCTCCTTATAAGATTTTGCATTTTATCCTATGCAGTAGTTTAGTGTAGTAAGTGTTAAATATTTCATGTTGTGTGTGCTTAGTGAGAGCGTATAAGGAAGTAACCGCATGCCTGAATGTATAGGTACTTTATATTATTTTGTTACACATTAACTTGTCTTCACAAATAAATAAAAAGAAATATTTAATAATAATCATTGCTGCCGGAAGTTGAGTTCCCTACCCATCGTTATTCCCAGGTCTTGGATCTCAGCGCCATGCTCCAACGGCACCATAAAACTCCGTGCACCGCGTACGACGGCATTTCGATTCGACTTAGTAAATTTATCATCCTAGATACTTAATCAGCTGTGTGTGTATCTCATTCCTTGATTTATACCGGGTGTTGCCTGTAATAGGAGCAATAAATTAAAACATAGATTCTACTCTTGAAACTGAACAACATTTGTTCAGCAACTTTCTAAAGAAGTAGATTTTCAGAATTTCATTATTTCAAACAAATTAAATAGTATTTTCAATGTACGTCGTCCAATATTGACATTCCCTGAGCATTGACATAGCTGTCACTCTACTAATTTCGCACATTTCGCAATACATTGCTTCTTTGTCTAAACATTATTCTACAAAATATCATTTAATAAACGTTATTTTCAGAAGTTGCTTATCAAATGTTGTTCAGTTTCAAGGGAAGAATCTATGTTTTAATTTATTGCTCCTATTACAGGTAACACCCGGTATAGGCAGGACAGATGTTCGCCGTTATACTATCTTTATCGATAAGCTAAACTTCAAGATTCCCGATTTGAATGTCGGAGCACGTGTAGTCACGCGTGCGCGATTAAGACAAAACCATTGAAAATGTCCAATGGCTTTGTCTTAATCTCGCACGCGTGACTACACGTGCTCATACGCGAATTCGCGTTTTATACCTGTCTCGCTCGCTCTTACGCGATCCAGATAAGAACCCCCTTTCCACCCGAACTCGAATCGAAATTGGAGAGCTCACGGACCATATATATGTATCTAACCTACTGGAAGGTCACCACAACTTTGTCAGCGAGGCACAAAAAGTATATTTTTTAATAAATTATAGATACCTACATACAATTATAAAACAACAAAAATAAACCTTGAAGTAAAACTAATCTTATTAAAACTTTCGTGAGACATATTTAATTATTGTATTTATTGTACCTACTAAACGGTTTTTGAGTGACGAAGTTACCGCGTCGCTGCGCTGTACGGGTAGCAGTCCCTTATGAAGAGCTTTTTAAAAGGAACCTTTTGATACAGAATAGCAACGACAATAATATTTTAATATATCAAACATATCATTATGCGAGATGACATCAACTTACAAGACAAACACAGTGCAAATATTCTTATTGCACTCTTTAGGGCACTTGAATTAGTACAGAAATGAAAAACACGATAGGTAGTTAGGTACATTAGGATATAAATTAACTAATGGCGGTGGTTACCAACAGGCGTCCTTATCGCTAAATAGCGATCCCTTCCAGGCAACAAAGCGCTTAAAAACAATTTTCAGTGTATCAACCGATATCGGTTCAGATTGTGTTGTTACTATCAGGAGATTACTACTATAGCAACGTTTTGATTGCGCAACTAGCGCGTTGAACTCTTTCGCGCCTAATTGCATTCAAATTAATATTAATCGGACAAATAGCAAGGCTGGGTAGCAGCCACTACCAGTGGTAAAATAAAAAGGCTCCTTTAATCGCCGATAGCAAAAAATAAACCGATTAAATATTGTACATTGTTTGCACATTTCACTTTATTGGGTGTAGGCATGCCCACTGAAGCGGAGTGGAAAACCACCCAAGTAGCAAAACATGCTGCAGAAGCGCTTATACAGCCCTTATGCTTACCAATTTAAGCTGAATACCTACTACTTTGGCAATCAGGCCGTGTCTTTGAGAAGCCCAAAAGAATTTCATTTGTTAATGAGGAATGAGTTTGGTCCATTTAAAACCGCTTCGCTCCACACCACCACACACAAATCGATCTAGTCCGCGAGAGCGAGGGATGTGTTTTTGTTAACCAATTGTTAGAATCAGCTGAGCTGAGTGAGGATACGTAAATGAAGTCAATCCATTGGTTAACAAAAACACATCCCTCGCTACGCATCCTCGCACATCTCTGGTGGAAACGCAGCCTTAAGCTCAAGAAGGCTTGTGTTATGGGTACTAGAAGACGATATACATACCTACTTATTTATTTATTTATTCAAATTAGTTACACAGCATAACAGTAAATAAACCAAGGCACTGTGAACTACAAAATTACATTACAAAAAAAACTTAAATCTAATTTGATTTAGGCGACCGTAACAGCGTGGCTCCGTTGCGTCGTCTGATCTGGTGCAGGATTCGGCAGATTGCCCCGGAACTGCCGAAACACAACACCCTTCGGCCAGAAGTCTGCACTTGCGATGGTGCCCTGATACTTTAAGTACATATTATCTATATAATACTTATATAGATAATATGTACTTATTAAATACATAGGACAACCACGACCCAAGCACAAATATTCGAGTTCATCACACAAAATATATGCCCTGGGTCGTCCCTGAACCCGGGGTCGCCGGCTCAGTAGACAGTTGCTCTACAAACCGTCAACCACGTCGTCATCACACATTTATCATATGTCAAGATGTGGAAAGACGTTTTCCGATTTGTATAAGGAAAGAATGTTCTCGAGAACATTTTCCATACAAACCGGGAAACTGTCTCGAGAACGGCATATCTCTAATCAATAACCATATAACCCGCTGGTTTCTAAAAGTGAAATACTTGACATACTTAATATTGCCTTAATGGATAATTTGCACTATTATAGTGAAGGTTTATTGAGCAGAAATGTTTGCTAGCGAAATCTAATGGTTTCTATACTTTCAATAGTCTATTCGCTTTAGTACACGAAATTTATGTACCTGTTATTTTTAATAGCTTATGAACTGTTTTGTATGTAATTATAGAGTAAATAAATAATTAAGAACAATTATTTATACAATTACTTTAGGTAATCATCTAAGCTAACACATTGTTATAATAAATAATTAAGTATCTTCTTAATTTAAATTTGATATCACTAATTTTACTTCAAAATATTAAACTAAGTATACGTCAGCTTAATTCTTAGAGCCTTAACACACTGGTGGGCGAGCTGAAAGCGAGGCGAGCGCGTAACGATTTTGTTGCGGACGCGCAGGGAGTTCGCGGAGTTAGTCCAGTAAAAATAGAGGGAAATAGAAAATCAAAGTTTGGCACTTCTAAAATATGTCGATTATGGCGTGTTGATAAATGATAACGTTAGAAAATTACTTTATTTTTTTTTGTACAATTGAAGTTTTAGCTAAAATATTGTGTTACATGTTAATAATTTGGTACAACATACAACTATTTAAATACGATGTATAGCAATTTCGAAATTTTCAAATTTACTAAAATATGAAAAATGAAAAAAAAAATAACCCTAGCGCAGTTAATGCAATGAATGTTGTAAA
Source organism: Apotomis turbidana (assembly GCA_905147355.2). NCBI lineage: Eukaryota > Metazoa > Arthropoda > Insecta > Lepidoptera > Tortricidae > Apotomis > Apotomis turbidana. The sequence continues at coordinate 24,072,200 of LR990283.1, read as the reverse complement.
TATTTTTTTATAAAGGAAATCCTGCACAGGTGAACCTTAGGAGTTATTGGACGGATTTAAACTGGAAACTGCTGACTACCATCTCGCCAGGCTGTAGGGAAAAACAAAAATAATTTCTAATATAGGTCTCTGTTACCATTAATAATGCACTCAAACAAAATCAGACTTCCAAATTATTAAAGGGTTATTTTTAGTGTTTGATGCAACATAATATGGCATCTTCGCACGCTTGCGGCAAAATCGTTGCGCGCTCGCGGCAAAACGCTGCGATCGCCTCGCTTTCAACTCACCTGCAAATCGCCAGTGTACCAAGGCTCTTAGCTTCTCGAGATATAAATCTGCCTGGCGACAGAACCAGGTATAATATAACTTGGTATAATGGAAATAATCGTGTCTAATCACTCTCGTAACGACGCGGACGAGCCGCTTAAATGGGAACGGACCATTCCGTCTACATGAGATCGTGGCGCGTTTCCATTTTACTACGGCATCTCACATTTTGAAATGAAAAATTGAAAAATGAATGTTTATAACTAACCTTGTTGTAGTTTTGACGACGCCGTTGGCGCAGTTTGCAGACACCTGCCTACTGAGCCGGCGGTCCTGGGTTCGAATCCCGGCCGGGGCAAATATTTGTGTGATTAACTCGAATATTTTGTAGCGATTCACATGTTCTCGTCATGTGCTCGCTATCATATAATCATATATCACCATCGTAAGACTCACATCATCATTGTCAAACATCAAATTCCCGACACATTAGCATCTTTTTTCGCCAGCTAATGCTAAAATCATCACTTAATAATTATAATACAATACAAATGCTTAATAGAAGTAACAGTATGTTCATGAATGTTTACGTTTAGTAAGTAAAAATATTCCAATAACTGAGCATCCTACCTTTTTAAAATAGCAAATTACTATTCACAAAAATTACCAACGGAAGAATTGAGCTTTATTTATACTGCGTAATGATCAAAATTGTGAGAATGTCCACTTTGTCCATTTTGTCCACTTTGTCCACTTTGTCCACTTTGTCCACAGTTAAGTATAAATACGGAGGGGAATTGAAGGATGGGATTCATTCTTTCTTGCAACTTCGAACGGGTAACACTGATCTCTGGCATTAAGGTACTTACTAAATATAATTCTAAGGGGAATTTCTGTTGGAATTTAGATTATTTTTCGGGATTATAATTATTTATTAAAAATTATTGGGACTTTGTTGTTTGAGAGCTATTAAGCATAATTACATGCCAGAAGTAGTGTTTTGGTACATGGTTGCCAGGTGAAAGATATTTAACCTTGCGGCTGTTAAACGAATATCTTTCAGACCCTTCTAGTTTTACCCGAGTTAGGCAGCTCGGGCACTAGCCATATATAAGTGCAGTGAATAGCCTACGAATGTGGATAGTTTTGTTTGGTGGAAGCAAGGACCACACGTGTTGGACATGCGGGCCTTTCCGCGCTTGCCGAAGCCAAATGGACCTCCATGCTCGGTCTCATATACTTATATATTTATATGTCTGCTTTATATACATATATTAGGGCGGGTTACTCTGCGTTTCCGGTGTGTTAGCCACGCAAGGGGGGACCCACTTACACTGATTCTAGTCCAACCTCGGGTTAATCTCCCGAATTTATAGTTTAGCTTACCTAGGTTCCATACACGTTTAAATGTAAATGTGAGGTTTAGGCCTCTAGTATTGGTGGTGCTAGCTAGGGCAAATGGGGGTATGGGGATAGGTACACTCCAGTAGGAATATTAGAACGGGGTTTTTTTATCCTCCGAGCAATCGGCCATTCATCATTAACTAACATAACATTTATTCAAATTATTTTAATCTCGTCTGGTATAATAGATACAAACAGCTGATTTCTGACTCGGGATGTCAGTAGTGAAAAACAAAATCTTGTAACAGTTTATAAAGAAAGGGAATAGAGAAACCTGTTATTTAAACCAATCAGATATTTAGAACCTTTAATATGACATCAATATAATATATTAATAATTAGTTAAAATTACCGATTATGATTTAAAGTAATGTACATTAGTTATAGCCTTAGTGTTAGAATGGCAACACTAAAGTTAAGTAGAATCAGCTGACAGATGACATTCGCTTAACAATGAACAAAAATAATTTTATAAATTGTTATAATTTTGACAAGGAAATTGTGGATTGTTGTATAGTATGGAAATACAAAGCATTCCTAAGACTGGATGTGGAGTATCTGAAGTGTAAATTGCTAAAAGAAAAGCCGGGGACTTATGGATAGCAATAATGAAAGTTATTCGTTCTCGTATTTACATCACAGATCTCAGAACTAAAGTAATTTATATCACAAAGGTTGAGAGTAATTTCCTTTATCAAAATCAGTCATTCGAGAGTTGAAAGATACTCCGATCGGCACAATAGTCTTCATGATTTCAAGGGTATGCTACATTTATGAATATGGTCAAACGAAAACCAAGTTCTAGAACTCATTAGAAGGGTTCATACCTACTAGGGAAGAGTAGTGTATTAGACTTCTTACAAATAAAATTATAACTTCATTTTTTCTGAATTATCAGTTCTACAATCATTACATATATTTAGCAAGTTGTAGGGTTAGGCAGGTAGCTTAACCTAGCGTAGGCCTTGTGTAGTTAACTTAAGAAGCTTGCGCCAAAGGGCTTCCCTAAAAGATGGATCCTTCACACTTTGCCTAAGGTAGGACGTTATGCATAGATGTGATGAGATCCCACAGTGGTTTGATAAGTTATTAGCCAGGCGTGAAGGTCCGTCCATCCCTGTGCTGTATGTCTTAATTAGCTTTGCCAAAATAGAATAGATAGCTAAGGCATACAGTATTATTCCTTCACACACTTAGGAGGGTTGGCGATTTTCTAAAAAAAAAAATTATATTTTTTTTTACACCTTAAAGTTACCTTCTTCATCCTACTATAATCTAGGTTTTACTAGGTCTTAATTGTGAAGACTATAACGACTTCCTATTTATTGTATAGGTCTAGAATCCACTTCAGATTGTTCTACTATAGTTTATTTAAGGGATGTATACCATCTTCTCAGATTAAGGTGTAATGACAAAATTTATTCAATATTGTCAAATATGAAAACTTAAGAACAATTAACTTCATAATAAAATCTCATAGATCCTGTAACTTCCACCTATTTATAGATTGGTAATGAAGTCTAGTTTCATATTGTACATAGACAAATGATTTCTAATCATTCTGGAGTGAGAACATGCAATTTTAAAAATTAAATTACCCTTCATTTCGGAATCTTAATAATATTTGGGTTGATTCACATATTGATTTTTATTGTTACCTAATGAAATCTAGTTCAACTATATCTGACTATGATCTAAATGAATTTGATTTTCATATAGAATTAAACAACTTTTATAAGAGTATCCATAAAATTTCATATTGAAATCTGCTATAGGAACTATAGATATTTTGTTGGCTAGCCCACATAGGAAGTAACAGTTTATATTTTGAGGATAGATAGCATTAAGTTAAGTTAGAAATTTAATTTAGTACAAAGAACCAAGGTAGCAGTAGGGTAGGAGAAGCTTGCATTAAATAAGTAAAAGAATACACATTTATTTGGTAATATATGGTAACATAGCACAGTGAAAGGGTATGGAAGCACTTGGCGACACATCACGGTTAGATTTCTCTTAAAAGGGCTTGAGTCACTACAACAACGTAGGATCCGACCAATCTAGACGTTCACAACGGTTTTACCGATCACTTTTTTGGCCATTCGTTATAAGAAATGTTCAGCTCAACTGTATAAAGATCCTTTCATAGCTAGGTTTGGTTAGTTGTAGGTTTTGGAAGACTAGGTAGTCGTTGAAGGGTTTCCTTAGGGCTTCGTTGTAGGAGTAGAGTTTGGAGACGAGGGTGAAGCAGGCGTAGGACCTGTACCTTTAGTTTAGGGCTTAGCATACATTACGATTGGTGGTCCCGTGACTCAGGATATTTAGAGTTAAAGTACTTAGCTCGTAAGCATTACAATTGGCGCGCGTTCCCAGGATGTGTTTATTTAGCAGATAGTCTTTATAAGCTTTACAATTTGTTCGTGGGTCATGGATGTTATCTATATATGTATTTATATATTATTTGTATCGTCGTCTAGTACCCATAGTACACGCTTTGCTTAGTTTGGGACTAGGTTGATTTGTGTATGATTGTCCCTTAATATTAATTTTATTTATTTAACCAGAATTGCCTGATTCAAGTAGCTAGTTATCATGAGACCCTCATTGAATGAGTGTTACAAAATGCTACTATTGCACCAATTTCAATATTCGTTGAGATCCTGAAACAAGCTTTAGCTACATTCTCTTTGAGACGGCTTCCTTTATTTTCACGAAGCGTACCTATGAAGCTACTTAGAGCATTTCTCAAAAAGATTGTACACAATTAAAACAGAAAATTAAAGTCCAATGTCCTAATATTTTGTTACTAATTTTCAGATTATATATAATTAAAAAAGTATAAGCATAACAGAACCTTAATTATCGATCATAGCCATGACATTGATATAAAATTACTAAATTAATTGGTAACAAAATAGGAAAATTATATTTACTGTAATTTTCTGTCTTAATTGTGTACAATGTTTTTGAGAAATGCTCAGAATTATGTATTTGCACCATCACCACCATTTGTACCATCTTTACAGACAAGAGTTGAGCATTTCTCAAAAAGTTAGTACACAATTAAGACGTCAATTAATGTATAATTATATAGTTCCTATTTTGTTACCAATTTCCTTTGTGATTTCCAATGCATTGATTTCAGATTATATATAATTTTAAAACAGAACCTTAATTATCAACCTTAAAATCAATAAAATAATTGGTAACGAAATAGGAAAATTATATTGAACTTTAATTAAAGTCTTAATTTTGTACAAAAGTTTTAAAGAAATGCTCAGTTACGGTTTAAAAAATCGTTCACACAGACACACAAAGATATACAAATGTTAAACTTATAACACTCCACTTTTTTATCGGGGGTTAAAAATGAAATAAATTGGAACTTCCTGTATTGATAAATCTAATTTCAATTTGATTTATAGATATACTTTTGTATGTTTGTCTTTAATGAGTACCTAATGGCAATTTTTTATGAAAAATATTTTTCTGTATTTTTCTGCCTACCCGCCTAGGTCCTCCTACCGCCTCCTACTCAACCGTACCAGGAGGCTCGCACGTTGGTACGGGTCAGGTACAGTACGGGAAAAGATTCTAAACCACATAAGTATTAGAAAAAAAAACTGTAAATTTTTACATCGAGATTGTAAGTTATACGATAAGTTGTGAGATAACGTTTAATGATAACGGTGCTGTAAAAATGTTACATTGTGATGAAATCATAACCTTTAACCATACAAAAATGGTTGGCAATATTATTTCGCAGTTCAATAACAATACTGTTATTGAACAGCTGTTATTATCAAAAATTATCTAATATGTATATATTATATAATTTTTGATAATTATTTCTCGATGAGTCATGTTCGTTACATAATGGAATATGGACAATATACTTTTAACAACCCCTTGCCCCTTTTACCCACGTGGGACAGAATGGAACATGCGTTAAGGTTATATTATACACACGTTATAGGTTATTTGGGTCATCATTATCATAATCAGCCAAAAGACATCCACTGCTGGACATAGGCCTCCCCCACAGAACGCCACCATGACCGGTCCTGCGCCGCCCGCATCCAGCGGACTCCAGCGACCTTCACCATTTCATTTTATTTGCGTGTTGGTATTAGGTATATGTTACCACCTTCTAGGAAGACTACTTGAATAATTTCAAATTGTTTTTAAGGTAGTCAAACGGAGAATTTCAAGGCAGGTTCTTAGATATGTTTCACGATTGTACATGTACACCACCTGTACGTCTAGCATAACTGTGACACGGGACTCTTTCTCATGCGAGATATATTACCTATCTCTTTCTGTACAGTACTGCGAAAGAGTGACGGGTGACACTAAGTCGCGAAGAACAGTTGTGGTAGACAGGCTGGTGGCGCTGCAACAGCCAGACAGACAGGTTGAGTGCATATGCGGCGTGGGTATTTTTAGGGTTCCGTACCCAAAGGGTAAAAATCGGGACCCTATTACTAAGACTCTGCTGTCCGGCCGTCTGTCTATCTGTCTGTCTGCCTGTCTGTCCGCCTGTCACCAGGCTGTATCTCATGAACCGTGATAATTGAACAGTTGAAATTTTCACAGATGATGTATTTCTCTTGGCGCTATAACAACAAATACTAAAATACAGAATAAAATAAATATTTAAGGCGGCTCCCATACTAAAACTCAATTAGGTTTTAAAGTCTCTTTACTTATTTAGGCCACTCGGCAAGCCTCGTGACCTAAACGCGGCACTCGACTTTAACAACCTTCATTGTGTAACGATCGCATAAAATACTATTATATAGACGTCAGCGGAAAATCAAAATTGCAATAGCATTGCTACAGGACAATCCATAACCGCGACCACTCTGACAAGAATGTAATGAAATGGATGTAAGAAGAAGGAGAATAAACCTGTTCACACATCACATCACAGTTAGCTGTAACCTTCAAACTTCTGCACATATCATGCAACATTATGTTTCTACTGAATAACACACGTTACGCCACAAACACAGATAAGATTATTAGGTATCTCATTCTAACATCTGCAAACCTCTGACGGCACCTCTAGCATTGACCTATATGCCGTCGCGAATTATCAATTAAAACAACTGACGCTCGCCGTGACGTCACGAGCCGTGGGCATGCGCCGGCGCTGGCCTACGTGCGCCGGCTCGCGTGCGCGGGCGCCGACCTAGGTGTAGGGGCGAAAGGACTTATGGGGAATGAGATGAGCGGGCCAAGGAGCCTGTTTCAGTGCGCATGCGTCAGATTAGGGCTGTCATCCGTCCGGGTTTCCACGGATTTGTCCTAGTTTGACCTATAACCGGACACTTTTTATGTGAGGTACCTTAATGAATTAATTATTTACCGGCATTATTGTGTACAAAGCAGGTAAAAACCGTATAAATAATACAAAGCGCAACCCACGCATTCAGCCTAAAGCGATTTTTTTTTTTTTTTTTGGACACGTCCGGGGAATAAATGCGATTTATGTTTGGAGAACGTTTCATCGAATTTGCATTTCATGGAAAGCGTTTGTTTTCTAGATTTCTGAAAAATGTATGACTTTCGAAAAATTTGGCTGCGAAATGGAAATTCTATGAACTGAAGTGTTTGGTGAATTATTTTTCTGTAAAAGAAATGGAGACCAGAGATAGCAGCCCTACGTCAGCTGAACCTAGATGCGGGTGTCGGCAACCTTACCTGGTTTAATAAATACCACGTAAAATAATAAAACCAACACACTACATAAGAAACGTCTTTAGTAGAACTCAACGCGAGTAAACTGGAGCATAACTCGATTTTAACGACGTCATTTAAAATGAACATACAAAAGACTTAAGGGAAATGAGACTTGCAGGCTATATGGAGCCTCTTTATCCCTATTGTGTATAATGTCGCATCCCAAGTATCAAACAAGCTGTATAAGAGCTTATACAGCCACTATAACTCTAATAAGCTGTATAAAATTTCCGTCACTACCCTTCAAAACCTCGTATTTAGTGAGTAGCTTGACACCGAGATACGAGCTTTGTTTTAAGTAGGTATTTGTTACTTAGTAAGTTTTGCTTGTTAACAGGTGCTCTATCTGTCTGTCTATCTGTCTGTCCGTGGTGGTGACAACCAAGCTGTATCTCATGAACCGTGATAAATTTCCACAGATGATGTACTTTTGTTGCCGCTATAACAACAAATATTAACAGTTTAAAATAAATATTTAAATGGGGCTCCCATACAACAAACGTGATCGGTTGCGTTAACTGTGCACCTTATTTGTATGCAGCCTGGTGCAACTTATACCGGCCAGTTAAGATAGAAAGTGTTTGTACGGAACCTTCGGTGCGCGAGTTCGACTCACACTAGGCCGGTTTTTATATATATATATACAGGGTGATGGGTCAGTAGGGAGAAAACGAACACGATAAGAGATAGGGAAATCTGGTCTTAGGAACCATGGCGTCGATTTTAGATTAAAAAAAAAATTACAAAAAAAGAACCGACTTCAGTTAAACTAAAAAGCCAAAAAAAATAACCCGTTCAAGTACAGATTACATTTGACTCACCCTTCGAAGTTGATCCCAAACCACTCAGTTCTTATATTTATATATTTTAGTTTACGCGAAAAAATTTTTTTTTGCTTTTTAGTGATTCATATAAAAGTTCTAGTGGCCATCTGTGGTGTTCATCATCAGTTTCCTTACACCAAATCCTATTTACTGAATGTAAATTATCAATAAATTACCGAAAGCGCCTTACATGTCCCTATAACATTTGAAGAGTTCCCTCGATTTCTCCAAGATTCCATCATCAGATCCCGACTTTGTGCCAACGGGACCAACTCGGAGTTATACACTTTCCATAAAAAAAAATTGAAAATCGGTTCACGGTTCCCGGAGATATCGAGTAACAAAAAATAGTTCGAATTGAGAACCTCCTCCTTTTTTGAAGTCGGTTAATAAAAACTGCATTTTTTTTATATATCTCATACATAATTTAATACATACCTCCGCTTTAAAGAACGTTAGGTACAATATGATATGCGATGCGATTATTTACAGAATTTTACGATTAAGTACCTACCTATGAGTAACTCACGACGGCCTCGTCTCGGAGGACATACCGGTCCATGCGGGTGTACGCCAGGGGTGCCTTCTTTCACCTCTCCTTTTCCTTGTCGTCCTGGATGGCATCATGAATAACACCACCAACAGCAAGCGCCGCGGCATAGAGTGGGGACTGTCCAACGTCTTGGAAGATTTGGACTATGCCGATGACCTATGCCTATTGAGCCACACGCGCGCAGACATGCAAGCCAAACTGGACGACCTAAGACGAGAGGCTCTGGAGACGGGACTTAAAATTAACACCCGGAAGACCCAGGAAATGAGGTGCGGAGCGACAAGCTCTTTGCCGTTGCTCATCGGCACAGAGGGGGTGGAGAGAGTCCACAAATTTACTTACCTCGGTAGTGTAGTGTCGGAAACAGGAGGGACCGAAGAGGACACCGCTTCGAGAATCGCCAAGGGGAAGGCAACCTTCGCACAGCTCCGTCCTGTCTGGCAATCGCGGAAACTGACTAGGAGAGTTAAGCTCAAGATATTCCGGTCCAACGTGAAAACCGTGTTGCTGTACGGATGTGAGACGTGGAAGGTCACTAAAGACATCACGCACCGGTTCCAGGTCTTCATCAACCGCTGTCTTCGCCGAATTCTCGGTGTATACTGGCCCGAGAAAATCTCCAACGTAGACCTGTGGGAACGCTGTGGTGAGACTCCGATCGACCAGCAAATCAAACGCCGCAAGTGGAACTGGATCGGCCACACGCTCCGAGGGGACCCTGATCACATTCCAAGGCAAGCCCTAGACTGGAATCCCCAAGGAAAGCGGAAACGTGGTCGCCCTAAACAGACACTGCAGAAGCGAAGGCGATAGGAATGACCTGGAGCGAAGTGAAGCGCGAAGCCCAAGACCGTTCGGGATGGCGACGTACTGTGGACGCCCTCTGCCCCATCCAGGGGACATAGGACATTAAGTAAGTAAGTACCTACCTATGAAAATTATAAAAAAAAAAACAGATTTCTATTAAACCTAAAATCGACGCCATGGTTAGGAACAGATTTTCCTATGTCTTATAGTTTTCGTTTTCTCCCTACTGACCCATTTGGATTGATCACCCTGTGAGTATATAGATAGAAAGATTGATAGGTTTTTAAATATACAGGCGTAAGTAATAATTATGATCACTCAAACAAGTTTGTAAATTAATTCTGATATTATTCGAATTTTCTAGGTGGGTTCTACACCATTGCAGTGATTAGCTTTGCATAAAATTATTACTCGATTCCAAATATAGTAGGGCTTATAATAAATAACGTCTAGAAACAGCCCACGTTAGAAATTTCCATGAAAATCTATATTTCACACGCACTTGCAACTTTAAGAGCATTTGCGATACCGTTATTTTGGGCCTATTCCATGCATTCATGAATTTAATGTTCGCACATTATTAATAATATAAGTTAAGATATTTATTGAATAATAACTCATTTTATCTATCTATCTCCATGATGCGTTCAAGAACCGCACATTATGACCACCATAAAAATAGACTGTTTTGTTAGAACATATTTTTTATCTGTAAAAACCGGCCAAGAGCATGTCGGGCCACGCTCAGTGTAGGGTTCCGTAGTTTCCCATCCTTCACAATAGATGGGCTTAAATTAGGTACGAGAAAGATTTCAAGCTCTATAAAAAAGTTCGTAAACGCCAAATTGTAATTACTTATTATAGTCTATCCGGAATTCTAAGATCAAATTATATAAAACTGGCACAAGTGAATAACGACCTTAAATTTACATAGTTGTTTGTACCTTGTGCCAAAAGTGACTTCATTTGATCTTAGAGATCGGACAGACTATACCTTCTGGAAGTTATCGATTATACATGCCAGATTGAGCGGAATCTTTTAATGCAGTATGGCAGTTAACTAATATGTGTAACGTTCGAAGTATAAGGACACCGCGCGGCACTTACGTCATTTTAAAGAAAATCATGAAATTTTGCGATAACTCAAAAACGGCTCGACCGATTTTATTCAATATAGTTTTCGTTGAAAGTACTTATAAGGCCTCATTTTCATGAATGTTTCCATAATTTTGAGACACGTGGTTTAAAAGTTAGAGGGGGGGAGATGCTATTTTTTTTATTTTCGGAGCGAATATTTACAAAACTGCTGACTTTATCAAAAAATTATGTTAAAAGACCCTTATTATTTTTAAAAGACCTATTCAACGACAACCCACACACTAGTGATGAAACGAAAAAAAAATTCACCCCCACTTTAGGTGGTACCCGAAAAAAAGTTTTTATTTTACCGTTTTGTCGGCGTCATACATACACATACTCATACCAAATTTCAGCTTTCTAGTACTAATGGTCACGGAGCTAAGCCGCGGACGGACGGACAGACGGACATGGCGAAACTATAAGGGTTCCTAGTTGACTACGGAACGCTAAAAATGATATTATCGATAGTATTATTTATTCAAATTTCGAACATCTGAAAAACAAAGAAATTTGATTTGACCTCTATTCTAATATCAGCTGTTTGCGCAGGATCGTGTAAAATGGCGAGCTCTTGTGTCGGAGGCCAAGACTCATTTTGGGTCGCTGAGCCAGCGCAGTTAGTTAGATTGTTCTATTCTAATTTCATTCGAGATGAAAATGAATTGTCAATTTGCAATCAAGTCATGTAAGATATCGAACGATACGATAGTTGGGGCCGACTCTAGTTTGTCTCTGAATTAAAAAAAAAACTATGACAGCTGCCAGAAAACTTCATTACCGCCATTACCGGGAAATATTTGTCATAATGTGCGACTCCTGAATGCATCATGGAGGCTTATGATATGTGGCTAGATAAAGTCGTGTATGTAACTGTACATAATTAGGCACTAAAACACTTGTGTGATGTTATTCTGATCACATTCAATATATTCTATGATCTTGATTTTGACGTCCAAAAATCACCATTTTCATCACTGACGTTTCACGCACACACACACACTCACAAATGTGTTCTACTTCCAGATGGCCTAGAAATATGACACTATAAATAATTCAAACAATAGGAAAAAGGTTATGCACAGAACAGTAATCTAAAGGAGCTTTGGAAGGACTTGGTTTCCTAACCCCTATTATTAGCGAAATCGTTTACGAACTCGCATAATAAAGCCAAAGCTCAAATCTCTTTCTCTCTCTCAAGAGCTCTCAGATTCCTTTAGATTCAGGTTTGGGTGGAAACTAAGAGGTTCTTATCTAGATCGCGTAAGAGCGAGCGAGACAGGCGTAAAACGCGAATCGCATTCTGCAAGCTCACGCACTGTTTTTTTATAATGTTAAATCAATTGTATACTCATAAGCAGTACCTCTAGAAAAAAAACTTAAATGTCAAGCATATGCCAACATGACAGTTATTTTATTTACGTTTTATTTACCATAACATTCATAGTTATTTTATATATATTTACTATATCGTTCCTATTAATAAACTAATCAATTAAATTTTCACTTATGCTAAAAAGTCCGACCAACATAAAGGCTGACGTGATTATCTTAGGATGCAGCTTACCAGGCATAGTGACCGCTCACAAGTTGAAGAAAAGGTTCGGAAAGTCGATGGACATTGTGGTCCTGGACTTATCCTCTGCCTCCAGGTCTATTTCGAAAGGGAACGTAGCTTTTCAAGATGACGACGAAGACGAGCCAGACATTGATGAACATTCGCAGGAACCTACTACGGTCATTATGCCTGATAATATCGCTAAAGAATACCTCCTCAACTGCGCTAAGGAATTCAAAATCCCCTTACCTGATGCCATAGCCAACCCTGAACTCGATAGATCTCCGTTAAATAAACTTTTTCAGTACACTGATGGAAGTACAGTTCAATGCAATAGCAGTTACCATGAATTCGATTATTTAAATATAATGGAAAGGTTTGAGTTGAACCAATATCAAAACTTACTCGATCAAAACGCTAGAGACTTGTTTCAAATTAGAAGAGTCGGTGGAGACATCAGTAGGAATCTTTTATATTTCGATAAGACCACGATGGAACAACACCTCTGCAGTTCTCTGTTATTTCCTACTTCAAGAGAAGTTATGAGGATGACAATCAGGCTGGTTTGCGGGGCTCCTTCACATTCGGTATCTGTCCTTTTCTACCTACACCAATGTTATAGAACTTCCAGCACGAGAAATCATTTAGACGGAAACAACACCAGATTCCGTGAGAAACTATTAAGGTACAGTAGAAGACATATCGCTAACAATTTGCAAAAGAGCGTAGCCGAAATTACTTTAACGGCAAAACCTATTCAGAAAATACGCTCTTATGCGAATGAGCAAGTCATTTTGGAAACGATAAAAGGAGACACCAACTACATTTGCAATTTATTAGCGATGGCTATAAAACCTGATGAATTGGTGAAGATTGCGGTTGAAGAACAATTTTTGTCAACCAAAGAAGCTACAGTAGTCAGTGGAATGCGACCCGGAAAAGTGACCAAGTTCAGAATTCAGTATGAGAATAATTTCTGGGCGAATCAAGGATACAGCGGTGATATACTTAGCATTCATGGTCCTATCGTTTGGGCTATGGAACGCCCAATTTTATCATCCACGGAAGCCAGAGATAAATATTCAGGTTTGGTTGGGTATCTTATAGTTAGAGATGGTGCTGGTAACTCTAAGGATGTTGTGGTGGAACAGCTGACTAAGCTATTTGGAGAGGAGGCTGCGACGCCCGTTTCCTATAAAGAGAAAGACATTTCTGATGTTTTCATGCCCCGCTGTGGAGACTACGTGGCTCTACGTCACCTCACAGATTTTACAAAGCCTTATAGTGTGGTTGAGTGGGGAGCATTGGATGTGTTTAATGATGGGGATGTGGCAGCGGCTTTAGAAGCAGGACACAAAACGTACCTTCATCTCCTGACGTGCTTGCGCCCTCAAGCGGCGACATTCGAAGACATGGAGCTACATGCTCAACAAACGGTTCTCGACGAAGGTCCTATAGCCCGTTGGTTCCCAATATTTAACTATATAAGTTGTGTGAAGTTCGTTGCATGTTCTGCTGCTGCAGTCATAGCAATTAAACTACTTCGGTCTTATGTGAAAAAACAATAATGGCGATCCGAATTCCAACTACTTCAAGGTTAGCTAGCAAGGTAGTTAAATTTTACTAAATGTGTACCTACTCTTGTAATATTATCTGAAATTATGAATATTAAATTTTAAAAGACAAAGGAAAGCACGGTTTCGTATATCCTTAATAACGAAATATTAATTACTTTGATGAGAAAAGAAAAACCTAGGTACGGTAAAACTACCCATCTATAGTCCAATCATCCAACTATGGTCCAAAACAAAACTAGTTTATTTTTATATCAAAATCCCTTCAAAATCCATATTCTATCAGTGATTTTATACGTTTTTTATTAAATTTGTCTAATTATGTTGTTCACTTTATTTTTAGTTTATTCGTTATAATTGTCATATTCATATATTAACGAGTAATTTTCGGATTCAATTGGACCATAGTTGTGTGGACTGATTATAGTTGGGTAGTTTAACGGTAGGAGGAAAAAGTATCGCCTAGTGACAACCAAAACTCACAAAAATTTCTGACACTATTCTTCATGGCTCAGTTTCATTGGTCGATACCTCGGTCGATATACCGCATGCGGGGACTCCCCGCATGCGGTATAACAACTAGTGAAACTCACAAGTCGATAACCCGGTCAATTTACCGCGTGCGGGACTCCCCGCGTATGGTATAACGACCAGTGAAACTCATAATGGCATACTCTCTATGGCAATGTACCGCACCCCGCATGCGGGTCCTATCGACCAATGAAAACAATTCCCCGCATGCGGGCCTATGGCATGCGTTCTGGAAATCTCCCGCATCCCGCATGCGGGCCCTATCGACCAATTCAACTGAGCTATCAAGTTTGTAGATTGATACTGAGATGCAAGGTTTGTTTTAAGTAGGTTTTTTGTTACTTAGTGAGTTTTGATTGTCCAGAGATCTGAATTACCTACTTTTGGAGGTAACTTAACAAAAACCTCAAGAAGCACTAATTTAATCAATCGTGAGGAGTAAGAAAGGCAATCAGAAACGTAAATGGTTGCAAGGTAATCCGAACGTATTTTATCGAGTTGATTTTACAATATCTTTTATCTAAACCCATCTTGTTAAATTCCTATAACAAGTTCAGATATTATAGGTAAGGAATTACATTACTTGGTCGGCCTGAGTATGGATGAATTGGCCGCGTACCCTGACCTTCATCAACAGAATGCAAAGTGTGTCGCCGCCGAATGTAGGCCTACCGCCAGCACCGACCTCCGGCCGATGTCACTGGCGAGGTCATCATAGCGGTCATCGCATGTGAGTACCCTCTGCCATCGTTGTAAAGTGAAGTAGGACTAATGGCTCTGTGATCTGTAGACCTCACGAGTTTGTTTGGAAATGGCTGAAATTTTACATTTTCTACGTTCTCAATCCCCATGCCTAGGCCATTTTGAAAAATTTCGATATTTTAAATTGCCAAAAACATCTGTGTTATTAACAAACCTACTCACAAAATGGAATCGGTTGAGAAATTCGACCTCTAGGCGAGAACAGTCGAAACCCTGCTTTCGTACATGTTTTGCACGACTTAGCGAAAGCTATAATAATAATAATAATAAGCCATCGCGGCGTGCCGCGTTGCTCGTGTCAGATTCCCGGACACTGACCGAGCACCGCGGACCGCCGGGGGTGTTCCTGCCTGGCAAGTACGGATCGAGCGGCGTATCAGCTCATTTAGGACTCTCATTGCCAAGCTAATCTGTTTTAGGGGGGGCAACAATCGCCCCCGTGTGATGCGCTACGTGACACAAGCCTTCGCGGGGACTGGCATCAGGCCCTGCGATTACATGGCATGTGTCACGGAGCGTATCGACTACCTAAAGCAGAAAGTTTATGCATGGGCAAACCGTATTCGTCGCTACAGAGAGCGTGTGGATCGATTCCAGCAAAATCGCCTCTTCCAAAGTGACCAAAGGAAGGTATACCGAAAGTGGGAGGGAACCGATCAATGTGTGACCGACGGGCAACTGCCGGATCCTACTGCCATGATTAATTTCTGGCGTAGTATCTGGTCAGTTCCAGTCGAGCACACCGAGGGCGAATGGATGAATGTTGTCAGACGTGAGTGTGAGCCGATCGAAAACATGGGGGCTGTAACCATCAGCCCCGATGATGTGAGTTGTGCGGTCCGTACGACCCAGAACTGGAAAAGTCCTGGGCCAGACGGATTGCACAACTTTTGGATCAAGTGGTTTCGATCCTCACACGAACGCCTGGCAACACAATTTCAAGACGCCCTCGAGCTTGGTTCCCTGCCATCTTTCATGACTACTGGTGCTACCTTCCTGCTCTATAAGTCCGGTAGTACCACGGAAGCGAAAAACTACAGACCCATCACGTGCTTGCCCACTTTATACAAGCTCCTTACGTCCATTCTGAGAACAAAAATTAACACGCACATTGTTGCGAATAACGTTTTGGCCTTCTCTCAGAATGGATGTAGGGTTGGGTCCCGTGGTACTAAGGAGCTCCTCCTCATTGACACGACCATTTGCCAACAAGTCCGGCGGAACAGGGGGTCTCTCTCAGCCACCTGGATTGACTATAAGAGGGCCTATGATTCGGTGCCTCATTCATGGCTGGAGAGGATCTTAGAGCTGTATAAAATCGATACAGCTCTAAGATCCCTCTTAAGCTCGTGTATGAGGCAGTGGACCACAGTCCTTCGTCAACCAGGTGTCGGAGATGGCCCCCCTGGCCCGCAGGACTTGATAAGGATTGAGAGAGGTATTTTCCAGGGTGACAGTTTGAGTCCTCTGTGGTTCTGCCTAGCCCTGAATCCGCTCAGCACTCTGCTGAAGGATTCAGGACTAGGTTGCCGGCTTCGAAGAGGAGGTGAGGTCATTTCTCATCTGCTGTATATGGATGATCTTAAGCTGTATGCACCAAAACGCCAGGATCTGGTGGAACTACTGGAAGTAACAGAAACCTTCAGTAGCGCCATCAAAATGGAGTTTGGTGTAGACAAGTGTGCGGTCATGCATGTGCAGCGGGGGAAAGTCGTAAATTCCGCGAACTTACAACTTTCTGAGACAATGTCCCTCAGGTCTATCTCCGAAGTTGAAACCTACAAGTACCTTGGTATGTCACAGTCATTGGGTATTGCGGACGGAGACATTAGACAGGCGTTGAAGGAGCGTTTCTTTTGTCGTTTGACAAAAGTACTTAACAGTCTTTTGTCCGGTGGCAATAAGGCGCGCGCCTTCAACGCTTGGGTGATGCCTCTGCTCACTTACTCCTTTGGCATACTAAGGTGGACTCAGACTGAGCTGGACGCCCTGGATACGAGGGTCCGTCAGCTGCTCACTACACATCGCATGAGGCACCCACGCTCGTCAGTTATGAGAATGTACATCCCGCGTAAGTGTGGGGGCCGTGGCTTTTTAAACGCCAAGGACCTCCATAACCGCGAGGTGTGCAGTCTTAGGGAGTATTTCCTAAACAACGAGTGTGGGATTCATCGCGATGTAGTAGCAGTTGACAAAGGCCTCACCTCTCTCTCCTTAGCAAACGAGAACTGGCGCAGACCAAAGGTGCTTAGCACCGATGACCGCAAGGCTGTATGGAAGAGCAAGGAGCTACACGGGCGGTTCTACAAGGCCCTTACGGGGCCCGACGTAGATCTGCTCGCGTCGGTGAACTGGCTACGCTTCGGGGATCTCTTCGGGGAAACCGAAGGTTTTGTCTGTGCAATTGCGGACGAAGTAATGATGACGAACAATTACCGGAGATATATCCTGAAGGACGGTACGGTCGACATTTGTCGGGCATGCCGCCGTCCCGGTGAGTCACTCAGGCATATAATCTCCGGTTGTTCTCATCTTGCTAACGGCGAGTACTTGCACAGACATAACCAAGTAGCCAGGATCATACACCAGCAACTTGCTCTTCGATACGGTCTTGTGGGGTCTGAGGTGCCGTACTATAAGTACGCACCGATGCCAGTTCTCGAAAATGGTCGTGCCACGCTCTATTGGGATCGATCTATCATCACGGACAGGACTATTGTAGCCAATAAGCCTGATATCGTGTTGGTAGATCGATCTAAGCGCCAGGCAGTGCTCGTCGACATCACCATCCCGCATGACGAGAACCTCGTGAAGGCCGAGAAGGACAAACTCAGCAAGTACCTTGACTTGGCTCACGAGGTGACCGCTATATGGGATGTTGACTCGACGATCATTGTCCCGATAGTCGTTTCGGCGAACGGTCTCATAGCGAAGAGTCTCGACAAACATCTTAAGAGACTCTCGCTAGATGGCTGGATCAAGGGTCAGATACAGAAGGCGGTACTCCTGGACACGGCGCGCATTGTCAGGAGGTTCCTGTCTCTGCAGCCCTAATCACCGGTAGCCTGGGCCCTGCCCCGTTGCCGGCGGCACCCTAGGTTAGGTTTTTTTTATAATGTGTTTATATTTGTAATGTATTTTTTATATTTTACTTTTTATATAAATTTATTATAAAAAATACCTATCCTAAGAAACATGATTAAATGAGTGAATAATAATAATAATAAAATGTATTTATTCAAAACAATAATTTCAGTCATATTACAGTGTATGATGCCTCTTTTTAAGTATCAATATACCTGTGCTAAGAGGTATCACTCTTCCTTATAAGGGTAGAATAACATAAAATATTTTTACTTCAAATAACTTATATCTAAGAACTTATTTCTAAGAATTTAGTAACAGAATTAATAATAAGATAAAATAAAGTGTGTGTGTGTGTGTGTGTGTGTGTGTGTGTGTGTCAGTGTGTGGGTGCGCGCGCGCGCGCTCGTGTGTGTGTGTGTGTTATGTGTGTGCGAGTGTGTGTGTGTATGTGTGTGTTAGTTCTAGTAGGTATGTAGCAAGTCCTCTGTGTCTTGGTAGCTTTTAGATTTTAGCCATTTATTTATTACTTTTTTACATTCATAGTAAGATAGAGGATAAATATTTAATTGTTTATTGATGATATTATATAGTTTTCCTGATTGAATATTGTATTGCCTGCTTGCGAAAGTTGTATTTGTTGACGTGGCTGGGACTATAATATCTTTTCTTCTTCGATTTTGTGTTTCTGGTTTATACGGTAGATGTATATGTAATCTTAAAATAACAAACAATATATACAGTTGTCTTACAGTTAAGACATCGGAAAGTTTATATAAGTCTGAGGTAGGAAATCTGAACGGCTTAAAATAGGTAACTTTTAGCAAAGATCTCTGAGCTCTTTCTAATTCTAGAAGTTTGGTTTTAGTCGTACCACCCCAAACTGGTATGCAATATACAATGATGGATTGAGCCAAAGCTATATACACTCGATGGAGCAGTTCCTTAGTTGCAATATGCCTAAGGTTCTTAAAGACCCACATAAGTTTTCTGATTCGGGTCATAATCAATTCTATATGTGAGTGCCAAGTAAGGCGCTGGTCTACAATAATACCCAAATACTTGGTACTTTCTACTTTTGCTATGGTTGAACATGAGCAGTTTGGATTATCTGGGTAATTACATGTGTGGATTCTGATTTTATAATTACTTTCTGGTTGTGTATGATTATAATTTGTGAAACATATATAATTAGTTTTAGCAGTATTTAATGTGAGTAAATTTAAGTTTAGCCAGGCTGCAATTTTTGTGAGGCCCTTTTCTGTATTGCTTTTTACTTCTTCCCAAGAATTGCCTGAAAAGATTATTGCTGTATCATCTGCGTAAGAAAATATATGTCCCTCATTTATATACATGGCACAGAGTTGATTAATATAGATTAAAAATAAAGTCGGCCCAAGGACACTTCCTTGAGGGACGCCAAATGTTATATTAGTATTATCGCTGATGTAGTTTCCTATTTTGACTTTTTGTTTACGATATTGGAGATAATTTTGAAGTAGCTTGAGAGGGATATCTCTTATTCCTATGGTTTGTAATGTCTCTACAAGAGTAGGAATAGAAACGGTATCAAACGCTTTTTTGAGATCTAGAAAAACTGTTAAGCATTTCTTGTTTTTGTCTATTTTGTCAACAATAAGAGATGAGAGTGCCGTTATTGCGTCTTCAGTTGATAATCCTGGTCTGAATCCGTATTGAGATTTCGATAGAGTTTTAAATTTAGTTAGGTAGTTTAAGATCCGGTTATTAAGCAGTTTCTCTATTATTTTTGAAATGGCAGGTAACACTGAGATAGGTCTATAATTAGATGCGTCATCTCTATTTCCACTCTTGTATACTGGTGTTATTAGGGCTTCTTTCAGAGCATCTGGGAAAACTCCTTCCTTAAAGCAGATATTGGCAAGATGAACGATAATAGGTACAACTAAAGTACTGGCCATTTTTAGAAACTTTGCAGATATATTATCCACACCAGGGGCACTGTCCGACTTTAAATTCATTAAAATCGTAAGAACTTCATGAAAATCTGTTTCCAACAACACAAACGAGGTTAGATGAGGTTCTATATGATTGGAGGTATAATTAGAGTTTTGCGCTCGGTTTATATTACTCTTTAAGATATCTTCAGCCAATGATTTCCCAACACCAGCAAAATAGTTATTTACTGCATTAACAGATTCAAGGGGAGTATCTTTAATATATAATAGTTCATCATTTTCAGATTTTTTTGGTTTGCGGTTTGTAATTTTGTTTATAGATTTCCATAACGCCTTCGAATTACCGTTAGCTTTATTTAATTGTTCCTTATCATAAGCACGTTTTAAATTTTTTATTAAATTATTACAATAGTTTCTGTATCGTCTGTACGTTATTTTTAATGTTATGTTTTCAGGATCAGAGCGTAATTTCATTTGCATATTATTTCTGTTCCTAATGCAACGTAGGATGCCCAAGGTTATCCAGGGTTTAAGAATGCGATTTTTTCTGGGAATTGGAGTAGTGATGGTATTTTCTATAAGACATATTTTTATCTTACTTATTAAAGTTTCTGTGAGTTTGTTGGGATCGGTAAATGAGAGTAATTCGGACAGGTTTTCTTCATGTAGACTACATATTGCTTTTTCAAAGTCTGTTACAGTTTTAGTTTTTTGGCAGTTTTGTATGATATTTAATTTAGATAGTTTTAAAAATATCATGGAGTGGTCCGTAATAGTTGTATTTAAAACCAGTACTGTTGCACAGGTTTTACTTTGCTCTAATTTCAACATAAAATGGTCAAGGCAAGTTTTATCCCTAGTTGGGAGTAAATGACCTGGGAGCAGTCCGTGCATTGACAACGTATTAAGGTAACAGAGTCTATTGGTGCGTTCATGAGACTGTTCATTAGCTTTATAAATAATGTTTATGTTCAAATCGCCAGTTACAATTATATTTTTACATGTTTTTATTTTTTCTATATGTGTATTAAGGGATGTAATGAAGTTCTCTGCGTTATGATTTGAAGGGGAGCGATATATTCCAAGTATTTTAATATCGGAAATGGTTATCTCTAAGCAAGAAGCCTGTGACAGTATTATTTCTTTTACCTTTGCTTTGTGATTATTTTTAATATACACAACCACGCCATCATTTTGATTGATATGATTAGTAGTGAAAAAAGCAATGTAATTTTCAATTGATGGTACAGGTTTGTCCAGGTTAAGTCTGCACTCACTAAGTATTAGAATATCTACATTTAATTTAAAGTGACATAATGCCAGATGCAACTCATTTATATTATGATATATACTTCGAATATTTTGTGATATTATTGTGAAATCGTGTTTATCTATGTTAATAATAATAATAAAGCTGGGTATCTTATTCAAAGTATAATAAATAGGACATTAGGAGTTAGCTGAAACGATAAAAAATATGGATTTCTTGTATGTATTTATTTACTTAAGGCTTGACCGGAACGCTTCGAAGCATCTCTAAACACTTGACCGGAAGCAACTACTTTGATACTTACATAGTGGTAGGTATTAGGTAGTAAGTTTTTACCCAACAACGGAGAAGCGAAACAAGGGGAAATTACCATTTCTTCATAAGTTGCGTGCGCGTTCTAGTAAATACTAAAAAAATAGGCAAGTGCGAGTCCGACTCGCGCATGAAGGGTTCCGTACCATAATCTATAACAAGTTTGTTGTATGGGAGCCCCCCATAAATATTTATTTTATTTTATTTTTAGTAGGTATTATCATGGTGATAGGTGAAATACATCATCTGTGAAAATTTCAACTGTCTAGCTATCACCGTTCTTGAGATACAGCCTGGTGACAGACGGACGGACGGACGGACGGACAGCGAAGTCTCAGTAATAGGGTCCCGTTTTTACCCTTTGGGTACGGAACCCAATTAATCGTCAAGTAAAATGGCGCCTATACTTTTCCGTTGGGCAATTAGCTTCTTCAAATTGGTTGCTGCAATTATCTTTCAGGCGTTTTATTTTTATATACCGAAGATTATGCATTTACACTTTAGATACACAAACACAATACTTTGGTAGTTTAATAAAGAGTCTTGATAGGGTGTACCCATACGATTTCTTATAACAATTAACCTTATATTTATTGCATAAGATTTTTTCCGCAACTTTATTATTCCCGTGAGTGAAAAGTCTACAACCGAATTAGAACCTTCTTTTGTTCAAGTTGGTAGAAATTAGAGCCCCCCTTTATTCAAGTTGACCGACTTGAACAAAAGAAGGCTCTAATTCGCCCGTACTTATTTTTCATTTTATATATATATATTATGTTTGTTACCTCAATACGTTTAGAATAACTTTGACACATGAACGTGACACGATATCGCGCGCCACTGTGACACGCGACTCTGTTGTGCGACGAATACTACCTATATCGTCGGGGATAGTGCACAATACCGCGTAAGTAACAAGTGTCGATACGAATCAATATTCAAACAAATGCTAAGTATTTTATTGAAATGAGAACTTTAACAACAGCTGTTATTTACGCGGTATTGCACTATCCCCAACAATATGACTTTTCTTTCAAAACCGTGCGAGCAAGACAGGCGACGTTGAGTCGCGCGACAAACGAAGTCGCGGCATCAATTTGGAAAATCCTTTTTGTTTCGAGAAGAGGCATCTCCGGTCCCATAAATTTTTGAAATTTTGGTGAAGATCTGTTGCCGAGATCCATGACATATCGAAGGAACTCCTCTAATATTATAAGCACATCTATGACAATTTCGGTGTTTTTATAGTAACTCGGTTTGTCCTCGGAAACGAGATTTTTCATGTGATGGGTGATGAGAGCTCCAACTGACCAGTAGCGATCATTATCTAGGAGTATTTTTGGCCAAAAGACATCATGTTCCAGCGTTTCCGTGGTCGGCTACCTGACACAACAGGTCAAATTATTTATAATATTGTATATTATTAATATTATAGGCATTTAAAATATGTATGTTAGATTGTAAGATACATATGCCTTTTGATGACTGAAATAAAAGGATAGAGTTGGAAACGTGATTCGGGGCCCTTAGATAGGCGTACGTAGGTTATGGGGAGACAGAATAGGGTTGCCACCTATTTTTGAAGAAATATAGTGTTTTTCCTAAAACCTTGCCGAAATATAATACTTTTGGGAAATTAAGGAAAAAGTATAGTAGGTACACACACATTCATACATTCATTCATCATGTTTAAACATTATATACAAATTACAATCCAATAACACTTTATTACACACCAGTTAACAGTTCAGTACGAAAGAAACGCACAGATACAGAATTACATTATTATACTTGATTGTTTTTAAAATAGATTTTTATTCCAATTTAGTCGAAGTTAATACAAGAAAAGTGCAATGCAAAAACAGTGCATTTAGCAATAAAAATAGAGTATTTTCGTACTATATTTTTATTTTTAAAATTATAGTACCCAATTTACTGAAATATAATACGATACTATATAATTTAGTACAGGTGGCAACCCTAAAACAAAGGGACCCCTCGGTGGAGACGAGCCAGCCTTGTCTACGTAATCTTGTAGAAAATACAGCTATGACTACAATATTACCTTTGCCCTTATTCACTAGCTAGGCTAGGCGGAAGCTACAAAAACGCGGCAAATTGACAATAATTAAGCGGAACAGGAAGATTTTTCCGCTTCAACGGATCGCCAACTCTCGTAAATTACTCGTAAATACCTACCCAGTTGTAGCTACTACAGCAATGCAATCAAACGTATGTTTGGGGAAAGATAAATGTTACACATCATCGTCATTTGCAATCCTCGCCGTCATATAGGAGGCAAACTAATAATGGTCAGCGATTACCACCAGCTACGAAAATTTGCGATATCAGAAGAGTTACACAGTGCGTTGCCAGCCTTTCAGATGATCATCATCATCACCATCATCATCATATCAGCCGACGGACTTGCACTACTGGACACAGACCTCCCCCAAAGTTCTTCACATCGATCGATCCTGCGCTTCCCTCATCCAATTTCTGCCCGCGATCCTAATTAGGTCATCGGTCCATCTTGTTGGGGGCCTTCCCACGCTGGGTCTTTCGATCCGCGGTCGTCACTCACGAACCTTTCTGCCCCAACGGCCATCGATTATACGAGCAATGTGCCTCGCCCACTGGCAGTTTGGCGACTGTCTAAGCTATATCTATGTTCAACCTTTCAGATCAGACAGGTATTATTACATCAAAAAAACAACGAAGCGCTTCGAGAAAAGGTAGATAGTCCCGTTGCGCTTTGCTTGGCTTGGTGGCTGTTTGAAGGACGTACCGATCTGGAAATAATGCGGGCGACAGTTCATTCCACAATTTAGCTGCTCGAGGCAGGACATTTTTGGAGAATCGCACAGCACAACTGAGGACTACCAACCCAACCGTCTACACAAAAAGTAAAAAGTGACTACACCTGAAATATCAATGTAAAATAGAAAACAATAGCACTAAATTGGCAATCAGAGTATTTTACGATGATTGGGTTTCCCATCTTTTACGACCTATGTAAATTCTGAAACCATATATTTGCTGGCCTATATTATTATTTTAAGCTGTAATTAAAATATATAGGGTTTTTATTTTTTGGTAGGTAGGTAATATCCCAATTCTTATAAAAAATGGAAGCTATTAAGTTACTTCCGGCCTTCATCATTGGCAGCTTTAAAATTTGATGGAACAAATCAAAGAATGGCTCTCGGTTCAGCCTTCACAAAACCACACGTAGGTACCTACACAAAGAAACACAGAATTCCAGTCACGAGCTGTCATAATTTGACTGAACGAATTTCAGCTGCGTACGCGCGAACCGAAACAAAACCACCCATTTATAACCAAAGAGCAACCACTAGAAAGATAGAATACTTGGATTTTAGAAGTAAATAGTTTGTGGTAAGACTGAATTTTAACGTTTTGAATGATTAGTTTAGTGTGTTTTGGTTGTGAATGTGTGGCGTGTTGTTGTGCATGATAATTATAGAGTACGGTTTAACACGAGTCAGGAGTATTTAACCGACTGTGGATAGCGAGATTCAGTTACATTTAGTTATGAGTGCAAAAATATCTTAATACTTAGGGTGGAACAGGGAGAGTTCACCATAAGTGTAGTCCGCGGTGGCAAGGCGTTTATAGAATCTGCCATTCCCATCAGTTTGCCTATTTTACGAGTACTTAGTTACCACCCTTCACTTTTACTTATGCGATCCATAAACCAAAGGCAAGGCATGCTGAAGCAGAACTGGTTTACTTGCACTTGTGACTGATTCAATCCCGCAAGTTACTCAGCATCATCTTTTCAGCAAACCTTGTGTGACTTTACCTATATACCTAGTTAGGTAGTTGTAATTGTTTCATAGTAAATAATTAAAGTGATCATGATCTTCTACGCAACTAAAAACGAACGAACTTCCTATTTACTTTAATTTATTCCACATTAATGATTTTATTTGTAATTTCTATTCTATTCTATTTTTATAAAAAAAAAAAAATTGCGTCTGTCCATTGGAACAATTTTGCCAATGTCAAGGTTTTAAGAACGTTGTACGGTGAGTTGAGCTTTTTGTAAAGTGATAGCGATTTACAAAAAACCACACGGACTATCGGGCCTTGACCCAGGAAGGGCTATGAACGCTTCAAGTTGAATTCTTCATTAGCTATTCACTCATACGTTAGATCACTGCACAATACGCTATCAATACTACACATTGAACAACAAAAATGAATAAATAATGAACAACGAAACTTAAACGCATGCGGCCATCTTCAGTCACGAACCGGAAGCTCCAACATTCTATTTGTAATTTAAAACAGTAGTTTCCAATTAAATTCTAATTGAAGTACCTGTCAACCTGTCTCTGGTCATACCCATTTCTATTTATCCGGACGATGATGACACAGACTGCTCACGTGTGAAAGCACCTTAACGATATTCCGATGGTACGCTGTTCATTATTATTTAATCTATGACACTGCGTATAATTACGTAACATAGTACTTTCAATTGATTTGACCGAGTTTTGAATGAGACTAAGAATATGTAAGTAGGTAAGTATTAGTAACAATTGTAAATGGTTAGTTGATAAGGGCCCTATGACGGTATTCTTCATCGTTTGTTAATATAGATTGCCTTACCTGAGCTAGGCTCTTGAGGGTTCCCGAACTTTTTCAGCTTGTATTAGCACACTCTTCGGTGCTTCCTCACTGGAAACATTCATGTGTGATGTAACATTTTATTGCATGGTATTTATTTTTACATTACAAGGTATTTTGTTTCAGGTTAAGAGCCTTAGTTGAAGTAGGACACCATGATACATGATAAAATACATACTTATATTAAGTTCAGTTTCCAGATGATATTGGTAGGTGTAAGTACTCTCTTACGGCACACCTTTAGGGACAATGTTTTGGCACACAGTCCAATAAGGCTAGCATATCTTGCCGGGACTTCAATTGTCGCGCGAGTCATCATCTCCTGTCTTGCTCGCAACGGTATTGAAACGAAAGTGACAGGTAGTATTTGTCGCGCGACAAAGATCTGTCGCGTGTCAAAATTATGCTAGACCTGCTGGCCTAATTTACATAAAGAGAAAGAAGGGAAAATAACGTAGATAGAAATAAGGCCATTATTTTATTGTATTGTAGGGTGTGCGTCGGCATGATATTATTTACTCCAGAAAACCCTGCTCACCTGTAAATTCCCCTATATCCATTCTTGACCAATCTTCATTGAATATGGTCTAGATTGAGTGCAATTGAACGAGTGACCTCCGGATGCACAAGGTTGCGACACGTCTTGCATAGGGTAACATCTACTTTGCATGATTGAATGTCAGAGCTAGATCGTCTTTCAATTTGTTTCCGCTATATTAGGAAAAATTAGGGCTTAATCATTGTAGAATTTACTTGATTACTTTCGGTTTCCTTTCGGCGGAAAAGGGCTTTATGAAAAACCTATATAAAAAAATCTTTCGCAAATCTGTTGTATGGAGACTGCCGTTCTAGGCGAATTCTATCCTAAGGATTTCGTTTATTTTGACAGAACTTTTTATGAGTATACTCTCTGCTATATCGCTCTGTGCTATAGGTACTCAATGACGAAGCCTTTAATACAGAGCACTATATTACGAGGTTATCCAGTATAGCTTGCTTCGGATCATCATCATAATAAACTTAAAGAGCGGGTCTTTTCGATGTCTTTCTATCCTCAGCATAATATTTGACATCCTTATACGATTACGCTGTTTATGTTTTCCTTGTCTTAATAGTCTGTGCAAGATCTTGTATCCCTTCGGATATAAGCACAACATATTCATATGATGCCGGGTAGGTACTTCAGCTAATAATACTGTATTAGTATTTCTCCAAACGCCTCGGGACGCATTTTGATGACGTTATAACTGAGCTTGTTTCCGAGAAACAAGCTCAGCTGTTTTAGAGACCGCTGAACATGCCTACTGCTGAATGGCTACTCCGATGCTCGAAATTCGATTGTTGTCTAGTGCCGTCCCGCTCACCTAAATATACATACTTAGTAGTAGTAACAAATATACAGGAGATCGAGAGGGACGGCACTATAATCGAATCGGTTTTACATAAAACACTACAGTCGCAAGTGAGTGCTACACTTTCCGAGGCGCAATATGGATTCCGAGCCGCACGTAGCACAACTGGAAACCTCCTGCATCTTATGACGCTATTAGTTCCGGCCTTGGACGCTGGTAAACAGGTCGATGTAGCATATTTTGATTTTCGGAAGGCGTTCGATACGGTGGATAACGACATTCTGCTCACAAAGTTGGCGAAGGCCGGTTGCACGCCACATACTCTAGAATTATTTGCTAGCTATATGCGAGATAGGCAACAGTATGTGGATTGTGCGGGCAGCAGATCTCAGCCATACTATGTATGGTCAGGGGTGAGTCAGGGCAGCAATTTAGGGCCGTTAGGATTCATTCTTATGATTAACGATCTACCAGATGTGGTGATGGATTCTACGTGCCTGTTATTCGCTGACGACTTAAAGCTGGTTCGAATGATAAGCGACACCTTGGATTGTCGCAAGCTGCAGGATGACATCGATAGAGTGGTGCAATGGAGTGTACTGAATAAGCTGTACTTTAACGAGGCTAAATGTACAGTAATTTCGTTCAGCCGTGGGCGAAATCCAATACACCATCAGTACGACGTCGGTGGAAAGCCAATGCAGCGAGTAACGGAGGTACGTGATCTCGGAGTTCGCCTAACAGTAAATTTATCATTCCGTGACCACATAATTACCATATGCAAAAAGGCATTCCGAAACCTCGGTTTTGTGCTACGACAAACCAAGGATTTCACTAACATATCGGCAATAAAAGCCGTATACGAGGCTATCGTAAAGAGCCACCTCGAACGTGACGCTGCAATCTGGAGTCCGAGCGAAACGAAATACAAGTTTATGTTGGAACGTATACAAAACAAGTATGCTAGATTTGTTTACTTCAAGCTGTATGGTGTGTATCCTGGATATCCTTTGTTGTATCCAACCCTCTTCGTGTTGGGAATGGTGGGATACAATAAGCTAGAAGTGAGACGGGAACTGACCCTTGCTTCATATGTAGTCAGAGTACTGAGGGGTGAGTTGTGCAACCCCGGGGTGGCGTGCGCCCTGGCGCTGAACGTGCCGGACCGGTTCGTGTGGCGCCGCCGCCGGCCGCCGCTGCTGGCCGTGCCCGCCGCTCGCACGAGACTGCTGCGAGACGCGCCGCTAACGAGGGCTATTCTTACAATAAATAAGGTGTCGCTTGCGCTGGATATATTTACGTGCTCCCTGAACGATTTTACAAAGGCCACTATGTTTGTACTGTGTAACAATTAGTAATTGTAAAATTGTAGTACCTATAGGTACTAATATTCACTAGTCTATCGCATTAGGTAATGGCCTGTAATGATAGATTTAAGTTTCTGAATGAATAAATAAATAAAATATACGATTGTCGAATTTTGGACATCGGAGTAGCCCTTCTGCTTTGGCATGGCAATAAGTGGCGTTGGACCTGAGAATATATCTGTCATTGATGTCCTACAGTACAGGCTAGTCTTATATGTGCTGTTATCATAATATTATCAATATTTAACGTTCCCACGCTCCCCTGCCTGTGTGTAGTGTGATAAATATGAAGGTTATCAATTTAGAACCGCAAACCGAAAGTACGTGTACGAGTATACAATTTTAACATAACATATGTATCATGGTTTACAAACTGGTAGTTTTTACTCTTTGAAATTGTAAAAAAGCCTGTGTAATGGTAAAATGGACCAATCATATTCCTCTGATTTAAATGCCTATTTCTGGGCTTCACAAAGACGTCTGATTGAGTATTTTTCTTCGCTCCTCTTCAGTGGACATGTAGCCTTCCCACTTCTTATTTCGCTTCGAATTTTCCACTTAGCCCGTGTATATTCGGGCCGTTGTGCGCAGGGATTTCACCCGCTAAGGGTCTAGCCAGCCTAATTCTGTCCAGAAGCGCAGGCTTCTCGCAGTGACCTCGGTGCTCTTAGGATTTCAGCCCGTTGTTTAGCTAAGGCAACGCATTCCAGGATCATGTGGGTAGCTGTGTCTTCGGACGACAGGCATCCTCTACACTATAGCCCACATAATGCAGCCTTATTAAATAACAACTTGGATTTTGGTTCCAGAAAAGCGAGAGCTGAAATATTACACAGAAAATAAAAGCAGACAGTGTACCTATTCTATAAGTATTCATGTTTCGATGGAAACTGAATGCGTGCGACTATTCGTTATGGAAATCCTTGAGGGAGACCTGACGAGGTGAGTAGAGAGTAGACGCTTTTATGGGCTGAAAACTGCATTAATTTATTCATTCTGGAGTCTTTCCTTAGTAACTAATTCAATACGTCTGTTCGGTTATCTGATCAATATCGGTGATCTGGTTAATGCCTATCATAGGAAACCGTTGTATTAAGGCAACCTACAAGTGATGAAGTTGCAAAGTCCTTTGTAGAGCAGTGGGTGTCTTATGAAGTTATGACTGATAAGCAGGGGTTCGGAAAATGCGAGCAAAATTCATCGAAGTACCAGGGTTGTTATATACGTCATTTCAATCAATTTTGCTCACATTTTACGATCCCTGCTGATAATTGTGATCGCGATGCGATGACATACGAGGAGACACTGGTAAACGGTACCATCGGTAAACAGTTCTCTGTCTCTTCGCCTGTTTTTTTTAAACAAACCTAACCTAATCAAGGTATAGGATGAAATTTTCAAGAATCATGACAATGTATGACTTCAGAGGAAAAATGTTTCGGTGAAGTGAATATTTGATGAAATTAAACATTCGAGGAAAAGGCAGAACAATGCTCACATTTAACAAGTATTTGAGTGCGAGAGTGACGGTTGATTTGTCATTTATTTATCGCGTGATAAAGGCGAGCATCATAGGCTCGCTGTAGCACGGACTAGCAAGTTGAACTGGCAGAGGACGAGCCATGTCTGCCGAAGAACCAATAGCCGCTGGTCTAGGATATCTTGCAGCGACATCGCTTGTCGCGTGACTCAACGCCACCTCTCTTATATGGGTATGGTTATGGGCTCCGTTTTCCGCACTTAGCCCGTGTATATTCGGGCCGTTGTGCGTAGGTACAGATTTGCCAGCTAATAGTCTAGCCAGCCAAACTCCATCCAGAAGCGCAGGATTCTCTTAGTGTCTCTCCACAGGCTTCTCGAAGTGACCTCGGTGCTTTGAGGATTTCAGCCCGTTGCTTAGCTACGGCAGCACATTCCAGGATCACGTGGGTAGCTGTTTCTTCGGCCGACAGGCATCCCCTACACAGGGGGCTATCGGTCATTCCTAGAACATATAAGTGCTTGTTAAGTGTGCAGCGTCCAGTGATAGGGCCTACTACTACTCGCAGGGCGGGCCTGTTTAGCGATAATAGGCGCTTTGTCAGGCGTGTGTCTGGGTATGGGACTGTTTCCCTGGACTGCCTGCATGTACTGGTTTCTACCCATTGATCGGCGTGTTGTGATCGTGTTCTGTGACGAAGCCATGATCTCTCTTGCTCGCTCGGTATTAAAAGATAAGAGACAGGTAGGTTTCGCGCGACAAAGAGTCGCATGCGCATGCCACAGATATGCTAGACGGGCGGTAAACGAAACGAAACTTTGGACGCCCTCCAACTAGGTGAAGTGATGATTCGCTAAAGGTTACTTGTGGAAGAGGGATAATACCTAATCCACTTATGCCGATAATGATTTAATGACGATGATTGCTTTCATAATCATTCCTATGCCTACTGTATATTTTGGACCTAGCCCACTTGTCAGGTCCGTTATCTATCTATTCATAATAATTAATTAATTGCTTGCTATGTTTATGAGGTGTGCAATAGAGAGTACTTGTCAGTATTGTATTGTACTTGTATAATTACAGGTCCCAAGTTCTCTCTCATCCAATTGCTATCTGAAAACTTCGACACTAAACATCCGTCTGATGATCATCCCTCTGTCAGTTGTCAGTGATAGTGTCGGCTTAGAAATAATAATATTCATCACCTAAAAACGTACTATGTATGTGACGAAGGTGCCTAGTGGTTGACTGGTAGAGAATGCCTTATGGCCTTAAGACCGCCATTTGTACAGCTTTTTTTGTGCATATGATTTCAGAAACACGTTAGAACGCAATTTAAATAAATAATCGTAGGTACTGGGTAGCAGTCAATATAAGTAACCAAGTACCTACGCAGTAACTGCTACGTCCTATAGGTTATTTAATCAATTGAATAATGATTAGATATTACGCGAGTGTCCACTCCGTGTCATTTCCAAGTGGCTTAGTAAACGAGCCACGCGCGGCGGAGGTCAAGTGTCCTCGCAGACGGCCGTGATGATAACCATAACACACTCAGGGACTGTTTGTAAATACTCACTAGTTCCTTGCCATTGCGGGGATCACCCTTCAACCACCTGATACTGATACAACTAAAGGGATGGAAAACTAGAGAGCGTTCATCAGTTCCGTCTTTACTATAAGGGCATACGGGGCCTAAAACCATATAGTTTTTTTTTCTCCGATGGATCTAGTTCCTTGCCATTGCGGGGATCAGCCTTCAACCACCTGATACTGATACAACTAAAGGGATGGAAACTACAGAGCGTTAGTCAGTTCTGTCTTTACTATACTTAAGGGCACACGGGGCCAAAAACCACGTAGAAGCTTTATTTAAATTGAAATTTATATGTTGTCACTGCAATATACCGTCAGTGTCAATAACAACTAAAGATTAAATTCAGGGGTTCCCAAACTTTTTCAGTTGGTGACGCACAGCTGCATAGATAAATGTACCTACCTACTATAGCGTTGAGACCCTAACTAGTCGAAAAAGGGAAGTTTAGTTTAGTTACTTTTTTTGTAAATAAGTACTACGACGGTGACAAACAAGCGTGCCCGCCCGCCTAATGGTTAGCAGCTACCTCGGCAGGAAGCTCATTCCACATGCTGAGCGTTCGCGTTAGGAAATTCCTCTCGAGGAGGGAGTGTGAGACGATAAACACCCTGCCGATGGTGAGCAGTGCGATGGTAGAAAGTAGCCGTGGGCATCACATCTAGTCTAACAATTTCTCAGGACATATCTCGTATGAGTAAAAGGCTCATGTACCCTCTTTGCTCTACGGCGCGCGGCGCACCAGTGCCGAAGCAAATACTTGCGGAACATCTGAAATATAATTATAATTAAATGACTAGCAGACGTCATGATCATTACGCAAAAATATTTCTATACTTTTTTTAATTATAAAAAACGCGCCATTTTTCCAGCGCCATGTATATTTAAAAAGCGTTTTGTTTCATCTTAGAACGGAAATTGCGCGCTTTGTTTTTATCACAGAATCATCTCTATTATCTCATCTAGCGCGCAGTAGTGAATGAAATACTCTTCCCATTTTTTTATGAATAGGAAAAAAGTTACTTCCTCACCGAAATATCTTAACAAAGATGGGACGCATTACACAATACACTGCGATTAGCCTTCACCCTAGTTTTTGACATTGAAATTAAACTGTCCAACTTTTTTCAAACGATTGTTGTCACGCGCCGTTTACACTGCCAGATGCGAATGTCCGTCCGCCCCCACAAATAACTGTGGAGGGCAATGTCATTGTGAACTAGGTCGAGTGCTATTGTTTTGTTCTGCCGTTCGACGTCTAGCAAAACGTTTGGTTTCACACACCGCACGCCAGTTCGCCCGCGCCAGCTGAGATTGACACTTGACAGAACTGACGTAGTGCGTTGTTTGGTGCGAACTGCAAACTGCGAAATGTCATCTAATATAATTAGCGATAAATTACAGATAGATACAAAACTGAACGGTTTGAGTGCTTCGTTTGGTGATAAAGGCCTGACACCTCTAAACGGACGGTATAAAGCGAAGAGTTTGTCGAGTGATAAGTTGAACGAATCGAACGCGGATCGGGCGGCTATTCTGGACGATGTGGAGGCTCACCACGTCGCTGAGAAGTCAGAAACTCCTGGGTGTTTAGTGCAAAACAAAGTGATGGAGCAGGATTCACAGGCAGCACACATCGGGTGAGTTTTCAGCCCATTTCTGTTTGTTAGCCAACGGTTTGTGTCACCTTGGACCTCTTGACAGTTTAAAAATTAAAGTGCAAGCGGTTTGACCGATAAAAATATTTATAGTTTTTTTTTCGCTATAGGTTATCCGCCGCGGTATTTCAATACAAACGAACTTTCTTTGCTATATTTTATTTATGACAATTATGACTTCACATTTGTGTTCACATTTTATAAAAATTTGCAAAAATTTGTGAATGATGAAAACAAATCGTAGAAGTATTATAAAAAATCATAAATTCCTTTATTCAAATACTATACTCATACCCTACCTCAAAAATACATATTTATAACTTACACAATTTGAGACAAAATTTACTAATTGTAATTTTGATATGTTTATTTTAGTCCCAATCCCAAGTGATGTGATAATTTTAATTATAAACAAATGATAAGGAAATAGTATATTAGGTATTAGTTTGTTATCACTCAGGCCCGGTTACGTCTGCTCCCCTAACTTCTCTATTCGGGTCCAGTATGCCGGACACCATTTTATATTACTGAATCCTTTACAACAGGTTAATAATAATATGTATTAGTAGTTACATAGACTGTTGTGTTAATTTTATCAGCTATTTTATAACCTAATCATAAGCATTATGGTTATGTGTGAATTTTTGCATCTTTTCAATCCTTATGGTACCTTCATAAGTTCCTTTTTGCCGATATTGTTTTTATTGAAATTATTTTCCTATAAGGAAGAAATAATGTTCTTGATAAGAGTCATGTAATTTTATAAATTCAAGTAATCCATATCTGTGGCTCAAAGTTCCTAAAAGGATCAGATTTTAATTAGTTTTTTTATTTTTTAAAGGTTTTAAGGTTTCAAGGTTTTCAATAAGTACAGCTGTTGAAAGACCATCAGCTTTTTTATAACTGTTTTGAGATTTTTTTTGTTTTAACTTGTTGTCACTTGATATGTGTTATTGGTGACCACAATATGATTGTGGTTGGATGCTAGTATGTATTGGTATTATAAGATACCAATAAGATTGGGAATAAGAACTATTTGCTCCAAAAACAATTTTAAAAGTTTTAATGTTTTAGATTTATTAATTCAGTCCTAGCAGGGTGTTACAAGTTGCCAGTAATTTACTTTTATTAAAGCTAGTTCGTTATTATGATTATGAGCCTGTTGAAGTGGACATCTGCAAGACAAAAGCCTTCTCTCATCTGCCAGTCCCAGCAGTATTAGTGGAAATCTGGTAGTAAATAATGTAACAATACAAAAATGTGGTTCAGTAAAATCCGAAATAAGTAATTCCCTTGAGGTTACATAAATCCACATTGCATATTCATGATTAGATTATCAATTTGATATTCCGGAGACTTGGTGAGAGTGGCAAACTGTAAAGTTTCAAGTCAATAAGGACTTGTGATAAAAGTCTGGTCAAAATTACACTCAGGGGAATTGTAATTAAATATTATACTCTAATCGCATAATAAAACATTTAGGAATGGATTTCCAAAAAGTATCTCTTTGTATATTTTTTCAGTATTAATGATTTATGCTTGATTTAACCGACACCGGTTTACTCTTAGATTTTTTTTTAATGTTTTGTTTGAAAGTAGGCCACTCGCAAGTTGGTCCCATTAATTTTGGTGATCATCTGATGATGACGCAGGAACTCCTCTAATATTATAGGCATATCTATAGCTTCGATGTCCTCGAATTTTTTCGATGTTTTTATAGTAACTTGTTCAGTTCTCCTCGGAAGTACTATTTTCGTTGAAGTTGTTTTTTATTCTTTGCAAAAACTTTATGACATCGTAATTTTTTTTCTGTTTTTTTTTTTTTTTTGTAATAAACGTAATTCGGCGTGAGTGGCTATAAACGCACGGCCAAGGCACGCAAACGAAAGCTGAAGATGGAGCCAAGCGGAAAAAAAAGAAAAAAAAAACTTGGTGTGCGCCGGCGCGTAAGTTATTACGGAGATGCCACGGATTTGCGTTAAGGCTCCTTATCCGTTCAAAAATGCAGATTGTTTTTAGACATTTTTTACTATGACCACACATGTTTCGTAACATTATCAATTACTACTTAGAACAGGGCCGTTGCGAATTGACAAAATTCACGCAGGAAACTGTGTTTTTTTACTTATTTTCGACTACACGCAATAAAAGCGTAAAATGTTTCATAGAACTCAGGAAAAAGTATCATTAACTTCAAAAAGTTGGTTGAAATAAATAAATATTAAGGGACAATCTTATAAAAATCGAGCTAGTCCCAAACTAATTAAATTATCAATATATTTGGCACAATATGAAAAAAAAACGTTTTTAAAAGGAATAAGGCCTCTTAACGCACATCGTTGCGCATATGCCGTGATTTTTTAAAAGGCAGCCTTCTCAAATTCCCTGTAAAATTATCATACAGAAGACTGCCTTTTAATAAATGGCTACAAGGCTTTGTGGATACAATGTTCACGAAAAAGACTGCGTTTTAGTGAGCTTCTTGCTTTAATTGGACGTATTTATGCAAAAGGGTCCCCATACCGGTCCACATATCAAAACCGTTTATATTGAACCCTGTAACTATAGGATAAAGTACAAACGTTCAATGTGGGTTGGTTCCCTTTTGCATAAATACGTCCAATTACGATTGAGCAATAAATTAACTTATATTGTATGATGCACTAAAAAATATATTGAAAAATAATGATATCCTGTTTAATAACATATTACCACATACAATTTACTAAATTGATTGATTAATTAATTAATTTTGATTAGTTTGATTTCATCATTGAATTTTTTTTTTTACATTATATTCAATTATTCGTATTACAAACATTGATGTGTATTAATTGATTCGTGCTTCTTTCACACAACAATGAAGTAACTATTGTGAAATTTCAGAATGAATAGAGATACATTTATAATAGCATAGGTATACCATTGTCGATTGACGCCACGGTTGGCGCGGTTTGTAGAGCACCTGCCTACTGAGCCGGCGGACCCGGGTTCGAGTCCCGGTCAGGGCAAATATATGTGTGATGAACTCGAATATTTGTGCTTGGGTTATGGTTGTTCTATGTATTTAAATATATATTTATCTATCAACAAAAAAAACTTTATTACATAATTATCGATTCTGCTCATAAAATTTCACGAGAATCGGTTGAGAAATGGACCGGTAGGCGAGAAGAGCCAGACATCCGATGCGAACATCCGAAATTCGGACATACGGAAGAATGTTTGGTCAATTAAGAGTATAATTGTAGGTACCTTACAGGGCCCAATTACCCCAATTAATTATTACGGGGACCAATTAGGCAGGTCCAACTTCGAGAAAGAGATCAATCGACGGATTCAACTCTGATGGGCAGCGTTCGGGAAACTGCGAAGTGTCTTCTCGTCCAAGATACCTCAGTGCTTGAAGACAAAAGTCTTTAACCAGTGCGTATTACCGGTGATGACCTACGGAGCCGAGACGTGGTCTCTAACTATGGGCCTCTTAAGGAAGCTCAGAGTCACTCAGCGAGCTATGGAAAGGGCTATGCTCGGGATCTCTCTACGTGATCGAATCAGGAATGATGAGATTCGTAGACGAACTAACGTCACCGACATAGCAAACAGGGTTAGCAAACTGAAGTGGCAATGGGCAGGGCACATAGCTCGAAGAACCGATGGCCGTTGGGGCAGAAAGGTTCTCGAGTGGAGACCACGTACCGGCAAGCGCAGCGTAGGACGGCCACCCGCAAGGTGGTCGGATGATCTGGTCAGGGTTGCGGGGATACGCTGGATGCGGGTCGCTTCTATCCGGCCCATGTGGAAGTCAATTGAGGAGGCCTGTGTCCAACAGTGGACGTCCTATGGCTGAAATGATGATGACCTTACAGGGTAGTATCCAAGCATTATCTTATCTTATCATATAAATGTAACTCCCAAAGGAGTAACTGGCAGTTTTCATTTATCGGTGGCGAGTTTGATATGGGTATGACACGAGTCTTTGTATTGCAATAATGCATGAGGTTGCAAGTATTTATAATTTGCATTACAATCTTGAGCAGTCAACGACGAGTTCATATGTGGAATAGGCATGCAGACATTTTTTTTAGGATGTCAATCCATTCTATTTTTTATTGGGATCTAATATCTATATGGGACTAACTACACTTAGACTGCTCTTAAAGTCAGAAATGACCGTTAAAGTTCAATTCCTACAGAGCGCTGAAAAGCTCCATACAAAATCCACCTACATGAGATGTTATTTGTGGGTTGGGCACCAATATTTGTATGGAGGCAATAAGTGATTTACCATTTTCACTGTGAAAAAGTGTGTTTGGTCATGGCTGTCATACAATTATTGTTTTGTTAAATTATGAGGATTTTCAAAAAAAAATCAAAATTTATTTTGGATTAAAAAAAAAATATAAAATTTGCGTTCCTTTGAAGTCACATATTTTTTTTGTTTCATGACTGGAGCATATTTTTTTTCATATAACTACAGTATGTTGTATAATTCATCAACACCCCTATTGTTTCGAGATGAGGGGGGAATGTGCGAGACATCCGAACAATGGACCCTTTTATTAAATACTGTCACATTTATTGTAATGATAACATCAAATTGACGATTTTCGGACATTGTCTTTTACTTGTGCCACATGATGTAGCTTCTTGAAAAAAATGATGATTCTATGTCAACGACGGGAAGTACTCAATAAGTTTTGATTTTTGCAGCTTTTGATTCGCTTAGGGCGTTGACACATACAGTATAAACATGTTTTTTTCAATGCTTCGAGGGCAAAAGATTGCAAACCTAAGTAGTCTAAGTACTTAATTTCAACTTGATACCTCCACGCTTGATAAAAAGAGTCTTGACTGACGGACATACTAACAATGTGATCCTATAGGAGTTCCGTTTTTGCTCAGTTCTTGCTTACGATTATACTCTCACACAAAGTCCGACTACTGGTAGTGAGCGCTAACCAGCCCTAATACAGTTCAAGTCATGTTTAAAAAAAACTGACTGAAGTACAGGACCCTTAAAGACAGCCAGGTAGAAACCATGTACGTACAGTACATACATGCTATGAACGCCTGTGGCCATTTCTAGACATTGGTGATATTGATATATACGTCGTTCGTTGCTTAAACCTCATACGCCATTGTCTTAGAGAATTACTGGTTTCAAAACAGTATATTAATGAGTGACTCGGTTCGCCGGTCTTACGCATGTTAGAAACATCCATAATTGTTTACAAATACAATAACTAACGCGCATATCGGCTTCCAGTTTCGTATCTGATGGAATCCTTTCATGGAACAGTTCTTAAGGCGACAGGTGATGCTCGTGACTGGCGCCGCTTTTTTTTTGACGACGCGGTTGGCGCCATTTGTAGTGC
The DNA here is from genome assembly GCA_905147355.2 of Apotomis turbidana. Lineage (NCBI taxonomy): Eukaryota > Metazoa > Arthropoda > Insecta > Lepidoptera > Tortricidae > Apotomis > Apotomis turbidana. The sequence continues at coordinate 24,032,947 of LR990283.1, read as the reverse complement.
ATCTGCCTACTGAGCCGGTAGTCCTGGGTTCGAATCCCGGCCAGGGCAAATATATGTGATGAACTCGAATATTTGTTCCTAGGTCATGGATGTTATCTATATAGTATTTATATATTATGTATATCGTTAACTAGTACCCATAGTACATACAAGCTTTGTTTTGTTTGGGACTGGGACTATTTGTGTAAGATTGTCCCTTAATATTTATTTATTAATATTTCTTTATATCTTCATAATCGGATAATTGTTCAGTAATTGCCGGAATCTATGAACTAGGAAAAACCTTTAATATTTATTAAATCATTGTATATAATTTGTGTACAGTCCGTGAGCTCTCAGATTGGGATTCGGGTTTGGGTGAAAACTGAGAGGTTCTTATCTGTATCACGTAAGAGCGAGCGAGACAGTTAAAAAGGTCGAGTCACACTGCCAGCTTCGAGCGCACTGCACTTAATGAAATTTGCCCCACAACTCTTGTTAACGTCAAAAGCGACTACTTTAGTTTTGCCCATGTTTTTACACACACAGAACGAGAAATTGTTTACTGTGATTTAATAAATATTTAAGGTGTTTTCGTAGTTCCTAGATTTTGGGAATTACTGAAGCTTAAGGCCATCTGTCCACTGAAGCGGAGTGGAGAAAATTAACCAGGCTGCGTCTTTGAGAAGCTCAAAAGAAGTGTATTTAATCCCGAGGAATGTGATTGGTTAATTTAACACGGTTCCGCTCCGGAGGCCTTCTTAAGGCTGTAGTTTGATCTTTGTATTAATGGCACAATAAAACATTGTGTTGTTGTGGTGTTTCCACATTTTAAAAATAACGAAACATTACATGTTTAATAATTATTAAAGGTGAAATACTGTTCAGAAACTTGAAAAACATTTTCTAGTTCTACACTGTTGAAATTAGTGTAAAATTTATTAGATTTAAAAGATATAAGAGAAAATAGAAGTGTCGTTAGTTTCGCATTACCCGTCGCCTTAAGTTGGATCGTGTAAGTCGTGTTGGTCGTATATCGGGTTGAAACAAGCGAATATTTTGTTCGTGGAAGAAACAGTCAAAACTAATTTTTTGCTTCTCCGTAATCAGATAAGAAATATCCCATCCTATTTGTGGATTAGATAGGATAGTTTCCCGTGTACTTAAAATAGTTGAATTCGGTCCAATCGTTTAACCGCAATGAACGCACAAACACATGCATGCACACAAAAAAAAAGTTCGATTAGCCTATTTAACTTTTTTTTATATCTTCTATGTATACATACACAGTACCATGCTTTTGATCACTGATCGTGTTCTACTTTTTGATTATTGTTAACATATTTCCCGAAATCTGGCGATTTACTCTGAATCTTACTAAGATAGTAGACTTAGTCAGTAGTGCGTGGCTTGTTCATATACTGGGTGATCAATCCAAATGGGTCAGTACTTTCAGTAGGGAGAAACGAAAACTGTAAGAGATAAGGAAATCTGTTCTTAGGAAGCGTGGCGTGGTTAATAAACTTATACATAATCGGGATTTGATCCCGGTTATTTTTTTTTCACCGGGTTACGTTTGAAATTATGTATGAGATTTATAAAGAAAAAAAAAATGATTTTATTAAATCTATAATCGACGCCATGATTCCTAAGAACAGATTTCCCTACCTCTTATAATTTGTGACTTCTCCCTACTGACCCATTCTATACAGGGTAATCAATCCAATTACCCTGTATAGATATCACACGTTTAACTTATGATATGATATTACGATATTAGTTAATGACCGATACGGGGACACTCCAAACGTATTTTATAGCGTTACCTAATTAAGGTTATTAGAACATAAGACATATGTGTAGGTATGTTTCACTTCTGACCTTAATTATGTAGACAAACGTAGGTAGGTGTATTTATAAGTTTTATAAGTTACGCGTAAATGTTATACAAATAATGCTATCTTTATTGTTCATGATAATATTTGTCACTGATTGTGTATAAGAATTTGTGTTTACAATGAAAAATGATAACAAAGTGTCCTCTGCTTTGTTAATATTATAAAACTGCTACTGGGTGTCAAAATCGTCCCAGTTTGTATAAACTTAAACATTCTTATGTATGTGAAATGAAAACTGATCGTCTATTTACAAATAATATCTATGAAATACTTTAGCAAACATATGTAACTATAATAATAGTAAATGTTATTGATAGCACAAGTATCAAATACTTAATAACCTAAATTATAACTTTTAAAACACCCCGATACAAGTAGTTGGTCAGACCCTCATTCAATGAGTGATATAGAAAATACTACTAAAATTGACCATAAATGCAAAATTTGGAATTCTTAGTTGCATTCTGAGCTGCATGCTGTGACTGTGAGAAAATACTACTAAAATTGAACATAAATGCAAAATTTGGAATTCTTAGCTGCATGCTGTGACTGTGATAACTGATAAGCTAAGTGTGTGATCGAAATACAAGCCATTTACTATGTCAGCCAAATGTAACTACACTTAAAGCAAATAAAGATTTTAATTTTTTCATTTCTCGTCCTGTTTCCACCAAAAATAGCTAAGAACCATCTGGACGGACATATCATTCGATTAAAAAAAAACCCCACTCAAATTGGTCCACCCGTTTGGAAGGTACGATGCCACAGACAGGCGCACATGTTAAACTTATAACACCCCTCTTTTTTCGTCGGGGGCATCAACACCGTTTGTATACTGAATTACTGTGTCACTGATTAAGTTAATATATTTTTATCTTTAGGGTTCCGTATCTCAATCGAAAAAAACGGAACCTTTATAGGATCACTTTGTTGTCCGTCCGTCTGTCTGTCTGTCAAGACCCTTTATCTCGAGAAGAACGCGTGGAGGTATCGAGTTGAAATTAACACTGTCAGGTCTACGGTCCCTTGCGTTCTACGGTCACTTCCCGGTGACTTCGAACTATGAAATTTGGCAAGTAATATCGTCACATACTACAAATACTTATAAAAATCTGAAAGCTATACATTTGTAATAAAATCATAAAAAATATAGTCCTTTTCAAACATCATATTTGGAAAACTCGGTTGCGTTAAGTTTGCACTTCGTTTGTATGCAAACTTAACTCAACTCAAAGTGAAAGTTTGTACGGAACCCTCGGTGCACGAGTCAGACTCGCAATTGGCCGGTTTTTTTTTTGATAACCTGAGTCACTATTTCGGATGTCACGATGCCAAATTCAGGAAAAAATATGGCCCTAGAGTAAAGGGGTCAATATTAACCAGAAACAAGAAAAACTATTCGGAGACTATACGTAGGTAGGTCTTCGCACATTATGACAACTCAACGGCGACTCGATTCTATGCAAAATATTGAAATTTAAGCAATATGTCATATTTACTAGGTTTAATTTCAAAAAATGTACGACGCGTCGTCCACTCGTCGTCCACTACTACTATCATTTTTTGAAATTAAACCTAGTAAATATGACATAGGGCTTAAATTTCAATCAAATTCTCAAATTTTTTGTCGGGTTACCCCGCTTCGATTGTAGTAGATCGCATTAAATTTTTCTTTCTTAATTTACCTTTGTGTCATTATTTATAAAAATAAAATTGGTATTACCACATAAAAAAAAATAAGAATCGATAAAAAAGATTCTATACAAATATTTAGAAACAGCGCCATCTCTCTCGCAGTCTTCACACTTGCTGTAAAGCAATGTGGTTGGGGATTGGGGATCGTGTGTGTAAAACGCACATCCTAGGGTATGGCTAATGCGCATAAGCATTTCAAAAACATATATGACGCAGAGGGCGCTCCAGTGGCGTAAAGAATTAAGGGATGAAAGATTTGGTGTGATTGACGTAGCGGTCGGAGAGCTCAGGTGGGAGAGCAATGCGCCGGAAACGCAGAGGTCGCGGGTTCATACCCCGCTTCGATTGTAGTAGATCGCATTAAATTTTTCTTTCCTAATTTACCTTTGTGTCATTATTTAGGTAAATTCTTGTTTCACTAGAGCCGCAGAAGTTATTTTCCACAATTTATTTTGATGTGAGTAAGAAGCTAGTTGTAGCATTAAATGACAACATTAAATTAATCACGAGAATATACTGTATAGAAGTGGTTAAGAACGCGCGCCTAAAGGCGGAGCCGGGCACCCTGGTGCGCCCTCGTGAGTAGGTTGTATAGCACGGCTCGCGGCGTAGTAATCCCGTGTTGCTAGCAGCTACCTGTTGTAAATTCACGTGTATAGTAAACCACTTATCTAATCGTAATCGTCTAATGCTTATGTTTATCGGTACTCGAACTTCTACTATTATAAAATTATGCTAGATATGTATTGAATATCAGTTTTCTATGGGGTCATGATTACAGGAAAAATCTTAGTAGCGTGATGCAGGATCGTCATTTGTTTTGTATGGGCGCGCGGTGGTACCTAGCCAGTCTGGCGCCATCTGATGGCCATAATTTCCTTTTTCCTTTCAACACGACGAAACGGCTGCACAAATTTTAACCAATTTCGGTACAGGGATCGCTGGACATCCAAAGATGGATACTTGTTATCCAACTACGATATAAAAAAATTACGCGTTCGAAGTTGCGAGCACTTTCTAGTCTAATAATATACATATCTCTAATCCGACATAGTTGTAGGTATGAGTGGCCAAATCTGTTAAAAGTACATTAAGCTGATAATACATCACCATAGTGCCTACATTTTTTTGGGTTCCGTAAGTCGAAAGGAACAAAATGCTTATTAATTATGAAACAACTACACAAGTGCCTCTGTGAGCTGTAGAGCGTCTGTGTTTCTCGAAATGGCTGATGAACATGTCTAAGCCTGCAAATCTCCGCCATTTAAAAAAAAAAAACAACGGAAAACTGACTTGACAATAAATTTGATTATGATTAAAAAAATATCATGATAATAATATGATATTTTTTTAATCATAATCAAAACGTTTATTTCACATGTCTGAATCTGAAACTACCGGCATTTCACAAGAGGAGACCGCTGTTGAGAAGTAAGCCTGTGACTCAATGAATGAGGGTCTAATGATGACCAGCTACTTGTGTTGGGGGTGTTTTAATATATTAATTTAGGTTATTTTTCCTACGTAATTAATAACTTAAAGATGAGGTTGTGAAGGGACGATTACCTATCGTCTGCATCATTATGCATTCTGTCGCGGCTACTGATATCGTCTCTAATGATTTATTCCCTGAATTCAAACGACTATTTCCGGGAACTCACCGTAAACAGTAAACAGAGGCTAGAGCGGGAGAATCCTATATTCGCCAGGCGACAGATCTTTCATTTGGAAGGGTTCTGCATATTTGACTTAGTCAGAATTTACATACTACGATGCCACAGATAAACATACATTAGTTGATCTTATAATAACCCTTTTTCTGTCGGGGATAGAATAGTAGGTACGGGTATGATAGCAATGGCACACTAGTGACCGTGCTAGTGACTCTACGATCTCGCGAACATTTTTTGAAATGCTTGAAATATACTTTTGTACTCAACGATCTATGTAATTATTGAACCTGCTCACTATCGGCTGAAATTTTCCGTGCGATTACCCATTTTCAATTGAAGTATTCACGAAAAAGTATTGTAACTATTTCTCGGATAGGTATGCATCGATACCTCAGTTATTGTGGAAGTCAGATTAGTTTAAACGTCTTTACGCGTAGTTTAAACGTCCTTTTATTGATCTAGGGCGTAAAATAACCTTTATTTCCCATCCTTCCCTTACTACCTATACAATAAACGCTATTTTGTCAGTTAGACGGGACCCTAATACAATATGTTTACAGTATTATCGGCTTCTATTTGCACATCGTAATGTTATCTGAAATGTGAAGGAGTGCCCGGTAGGTGATAACCACTCAATGTGTTTTAGATAACGCTTCAGTAATGGTTTAAATTAGTCCCTATCGAGCAATGTGGCGCTTGCATAGACTATAGACTAGTTCGGTCTTACAGCCATAGTAAAGTTATACGTTGTATTTGTGACTGTGACTTTCATTTTACTGTGTTTACCCTTTAAATAGTTTGAATAAGGATTCAAAGAAGTTGTAAACGCTTGGTTAAGAAGTGTGCTTGAGTGGTTTTGGGTTGCTAGTGGCATTTGGATCCAAGGATGTCGCAAGACTCTGAAGATAAGAAGCCGTTGATTCTGTGAGTTTATACCGTCTTTCACGTGTTTGTATTACATTGCTTAATCACTAGTGCTTCCATTTATTCTTATGGATTTATCAAAGCTAAACGATAGTTATCGGAGTCTTAATGCGCAAATTATGTGACGATATGACTCCATGATTAAATAAATCATTATTTTTGCTGTTGGTTCTCCCTCGTGGGTTGTTTATCACGGCATTGTATTGAAATTATACCCTCATATCTTACTCGGAATTGAAGGAAGAAAAGCGGAAGCACGGCGGGCAACTCCTCTGGTCCTCTGGTCCTCTGGTACCTACAAGGATGTCCAGATGCGGCCTATGAGGAGTTGCGACATAGAACCGTCTCAATGGGAAGGTTTGGCAACACAACGGCCAGAATGACGTAAGATTGTATAGAATGGAGTTAGCGAGGAACTTCGAGGATCACGCAAGGGTTCCCTTAACGCTAAACACGATGAGTTGAAGTCCCGTACAGGCGTACACCCACTGGTATCATATAACTATGTAGACAGTGATCTTACGTGCCGACATTGTACTCGAAGATCGTCTTTTATCTTCGGGCGAATGAGCTCCAAGCAAACTTGGAGTAGAAGTGGTCGCCATGGTCGAAAGCGCTCGGAGAGTTGAGCTCGAAATATCCGCTGGTGGAGGTTTTTGAAGGGAAAAGGTTGGCGCAGTTTGTAGTGCAGCTGCCTTCAGAGCCGGCGGCCCTGGTTCGAATCCCGGCCTGGCCAAATATCTGTTTGATGAACTCGAATATTTGTTCCTGGTTGGGTGGAGTGTTATGTATATCGTTGTCTAAGTATTAAGTTGTCCATAGTAGATTGTCTCTTAATATTTATTATTTATTTTATTTATTAGTATTACAAATGAAACATATATTTTATAAGTAACCAGTGTTGTTCGTGTTCTCTTCAGTCCACGACGCATGCCGTGGAATATATGATTGTGGCAGATTTTATGACTCGCTACTGCCATTGTGTTAGATTTCTAAAGATAGGTCTGTATATAGTATGTTATTACTGTTATCAACGGTGCATCGCGTACAATTTGTATAGGTAAGACTTGCAGATGTACTAACACATTCATCTAAACAATAAGTGAACTGAATCGATACTTGTTGATCTTATTGGCTCAAGGACACTACAGTATTGCCACTTAATAGTTTCTACTCTTTTTGGTCGGACTGTACCTATTAACTAAATAAAACACCGTTAACTGCAAAATGTGTCCATTTTATTATTCACGCTATTTTAAATTGTGGTTATTGGTTATATGCGACAATTTCCAAAGTGCTTTCGATTCACATTTGAGGCAAATGTGTGGTTTAACAGTAACAGTAAAAGGATTGCACTAGATTACACATAATAAGGTCGTTTATAGTTACCTGCATTCTCTCATTGAACGATATACTGTGTTTTAACTATATAATATTGGTAATTATACGTGCAATTCTTTGCAAACTCCGTGTAGGTAATACCGCACATGTTTTTCAGTAATTCCTATAAAACTGGAATTAGTACGAGTAAATATAGACATGTTTTATAGAAAACTATGCAAATGTTAACTATTCAGCAAACATTAGTATTAAGCCACCCACTCGAACTACACAGTAAATGAAGTGAATTTTAATGCGACTACGATTCGATACACATCTGTTCTTTTGTTCGAGATTCGTTGCAATACGTATTTGGTGGCGTTTTCATGTAAAAAATATGATTGTATGTGAAGGTGCCTCGTTTTGTTGAGCGATTTGAATGCGCACTTTTCGAGTTTAGCTATTTAGACGGTATTGTAGGCAAATTAACATTGTGTTGAAACCCGTGGCGTGATGGTGTGAACCGTATTCTTGGCTCAGCCATCGAGCAAAGGAAGGTAGGCCTATATGACCAATAAGGACAAGCGGTATGTCACTGGATAGCTTATTCTAAGTTCTAAAACGTTCACTATGGCAGGAAGTAAATAAAGTTATCGCTGCATAAAAGAAGTTTGAGTTGAAACGTTATTATGTAGGGTTTTTCGATACTAAGTTCCTGTATCGCTTTTTTATTAACTTTTTCTACACAGGGATTCGAGATTTCCCGCCATACAAAAAGTTGTAGAATATGAAAATACTTTTCCAATGATATATGGCTTGTCGTTATTGGTCCCTATCCCTAGGCCAGAGTCCATACAAATCTGCCCATCCTCCTTTGGCTTAGGTATTTGTTCTTGGTAAAATAAGGTACCCAGATCCCGTAAAATAGGCCGGTGGAAGTCGGATTCTATGGCTACACATTCAGATTTGCCTTCAGATCTTAACAAATATTAAAATATATATATAATTTAGCATAGGACAGAGGTTCCTCTGTCTGTTCAAGTAAAAAAGTACATGAAGGCATCCATACTTAATATTATAAATGCGAAAGTGTGTCTGTCTGTCTGTTACCTCTTCACGCTTAAACCGCTGAATCGATTTTGATGAAATTTGGCATGGAGATAGTTTAAGATCCAAGGAAGGACATAGGATAGTTTTCATCCTGGAAATTATCCCTAAAAAGATTGAAAAGTGAGTAAGTAATTCATGATGACTTTGATGACCCTGTAGGAAATGTAATGATTAGACCAAAAGCATAATTGCTCATACATTTGCTTAGGCGCTTTTAATAATCCCTTTTATTAATTAAGGTGATTAGGTGGATATCTATCGTGTTGTACGAGGTTGCTTCCATACTTCCAAGTTCCACGCGGACGTAGTCGCGGGCAAAAGCTAGTATACTATAAACCAAAATGATATTGGAATCTGGAGTAATAACAGAAGTAATACAGTTGAATATGTCATGAGTCACGGACTACCTAAGACTGCAAGGGACAATGTGATAGTCATGCATATACGAGTATTGCATTAAATCTTAACATTACCAATGTAGAATAAATACGCCTAGAACGAGTCTTCATGCAACATACTAGCGAAAGATGAGGCCGCTTTTGGTTTAATGTGTGCGTGTCTACGAACCAATCATAGAGACGTTTTGTTCGTGACATTGACGTTGTGACAGATGCGCACACTGAGGAAACTTAGCCCGTGGCTAACCAAAACTGATGGCTTCACTTTCAAGCGCTAAATAGGTCTATGCCGCCTAGAATGGCGTATTTATTCTAAGATTGCCGAAGAGTAAACAGCGATAATTATTATTTCTATTGTCTACAATACATTTCATACACATTGATATATCTATCTACATATATATATACTTGGGTAAATCGGAAGTAGTACCTATTGACTTCATATTTCAAATGGCGTAAGTTTTACGATACGATAAATGTTACCGATTTTATTGGCTTATCACAGACACACTATAATTTACAAACCTACATACGACGAGTATAAGGTGTTGATTATATTTCAACGTTTCGCTTTTGTCTTTACTCTCCAAATAAAAATACACATGTATATTGTATAAGAATTTCGTTTTCAACCATCGTCCTCGCAGGCACGCCACTTTTGTACACTTCTTTTTGCAATCCCTACCGAATTTCTCGGAAGTTACAGCCAAAAATGCCAGCCGATAATTTATACTTTATCCTTGCCGGTATCTTGGTTTATAATATTACGTTTCGTAATTTTCACGGCATGGATGGATATTCTTTATCTACTAAATACACCCGGCTCTCATTAAACCTCATTAGATTATAGATGTTTCAATTCATGTTTTTCTTGCTATATTGGATTCCTGCTGAACAGATCAATAGTCAACAATGGAACATAATGAATATATCGTTAGAACTTATTCCAAGACGGGACATTTGATATAATACTGAACTATCAATGTAAGTATACTTTAATACGCTTCTGGATTCATTGCAATTAGGTCAAGCTAATTCCTATATAATGCCACACAGTTACAGATACGCTAGCTTCAATTCAATCACGAGGCTGTTGTGAGGAGCGGTGCGTAATCCACGAACGTTCATTTTTTGAGCGCAGCAAAGTAGCACTAATTGCTTGCCCTCTTACTCGCGCACGGTACGTTTAACCGGTTCCGTAATACGCACAGCATTCGCTAAAATGAAAACATTCAGTGTATTTTTATCCCCCCAAAAAAAAAACATGTGTATTTCTGTATCTGTGTCTCTCCCAAACGGATGGTCTGATTTAAATAAGGTTTATTTCAAACGAAAACCTTGTCTGTCGAGATGGTGCTTAGCTAAGTTCGGTTGGGTCGAGGGTACCTATTTTAATTTAATTTTATATTATTATCTATTCTGTGGCTTTGTGCAGTGCCTCGCGCCTGGTGTGTGAGTGGAACTACCCAATCTCAGCAGTCTCGGAGGCCTATTGACATATCATTTAATTACTGAATTAATCTTATCTCCACCGCCTTGGCGGCAATGACGCATTGATAGCATCATGTGTGATAAATGTATGATTGTTTTTGCTTCTGAGACAGGATAAAACTTGTTTATTGTCTGTGATTTCCTTGAAGATCCACCGCGGTTTCAGATCTAATTTACGAACCAAACTGATTATTATGAAGATTTTCAAAATTCGTTTTTAGCGCTCGGTTGGAATGTTGACTTTGAAGTTAATTTCTGACTTTCTAAGTGTAGATTAGTCCCATATAGACATTTCATCCCAATAAAAAATAGAATCGATTGACATCCTCAAAAAAAAATGTCTACACGCCTATTAATACGTAGCTCGTAGTTTGCCTTTGTGTTACGTGCCCGTTCTTGGCTCGTGTTTTCTGAGGCTTGCAAATGAGTTTAACGGTGTTACTGAACTGGACAATAAGCATTCGCTTTTGTCATCTGAAAACACGCTTGTGTGGTCCCGTTGACACCGATTCTGGACACTTCGGACAAGAGGTACAGTCCGTGAGCTCATTGGCGTATTTATTAGGGGAGGTGGCCGGGTGGCGGTGGGCCGTGTCCACCCCAATATGGTCTAGTGCCCACTCCAGGATTTTGGATAACCCATAGAAATTCAAAACTTCATACTATAGACCTTTTGCCAGGCCCCACCCAGGCCCCGCCTGAAAAATAATCTTAGATACGCCAATGCGTGAGCTCTTGGATTGAGATCCGGATATAGAGGTTCATACCTCAACCGCATAAGTGTGAGCAAGACAGGTATAAATTTCGAATCGCATTCAGTCAGCTCATACATACTGTATTCGTCTAGCAGTAACGTGCCCATAAAACAAGATTCCCAACGGCGTGCCATTTTTTGTTCCTATTATTTTTGGGAAAAGGTATGCTAAATCGGTACCGGCTTGCCCAGATTTTTTCACGCAAGGACACTGTCGTATTCGTGCAGTTGCTACTGGAGGGTTACAGGATGTCGTACACCGGAGCCCTCAAGTTCTATAAAATAGTGTACCTAATCTAATGACAAATTCATGTTTTCAGTCGTAGTAGGCGATGAAGTCCAATATGGAATAATCTTCTTTTTTTTTTATAACGGCGCAACATAGTGGCTCCACTTCGCCTGATGGTAAGCAAAAAGGGGAGCCCAAGTCGCAATGGCAACTGGAGAAACCAACGGTGCCAAGTCAGTTGACACTGCCATGCTGGCCCGAGAGATGCTTCTTCACGCTTCGTTTGAAGGGTCCCAAGTTATAAGAAGGAGGAAACACATGAGCCGGCAAGGAGTTTTATGGAAAAACACTTCACTGAAATGCTTCATTTCATAGACAAATTTTTCCTCGGAAGTCATAAATTTTTCAGAAATCTTGAAAATGTCTACCCATAGATTAGGTTTGGTTTGTGTTCAGAAAAAAATAGAAGCAAAAAATTAAAAAAAGAAAAGCTATTATTTAAACTTAAATTTGCAGACCAATGCTGATGACGCCCATCTCGCCAAATTACACAAGTCAAACTTATTTCAGCTTGGAACTCTCTTTTCAAATTACTCGCAGTGAGCCCTTTCATTTGATACCCATATTGCAGAAGTGCATTAAAAATAACTATTCCGCCATCTTGGATGGTCCGCCATATTAGATTTAAAACGATGTCACACACCATATCGTGCATTGTCGTCCAAACTAAACGTGTATACAAAATTTCAGCTCAATCGGTTGAAGATATCTACTTCAAAATTTAGTTCAAAGATTCCACCCGAACAAACATACTTACATACACATATATTGCAAGTTAAATGAAAGCTTTTAAAAAATGCGTTCGATAAAATGAAAATTCGATGAAATGTTTGTCTATAAAACAAGGGTAAACCTGTCCAATATAATTAGTATTTTTGTTTAATTAAGGTTATGTAACGATGCAGTTGCACAGTTATACTTGTACGAACAGTACTAGAGACTGCAAGCAGGCTGCATCGTTGGTTTGCAGTTTCGATGCAGCAATGGCAACTGGATTAAAACTGCATGTCATCTGTGTCAGCCCTAATCGGTTCGATCATTTATGATGGCGGTTTCATTTTATGGAAACGTGATACAAGTTCTACAAGTTCGTTGACATTATTCCGACATTTCCGACCTTATTAAGGACACCTTATCAACGGCGTACTGAAACGTGTACCGATATCAATACACAAATAATAGATAAGTATGGGAATGGCATTCGACTTTATCTACTAGGCTGTTGTAGCGTTAAATTAGTGCATGTTAAAGTTGCGACTGTAAGGTTCAGATTGCCATAACAGAAAGAAACTTAGCACATGTTGGAGTAGCTTAGCTTGCTTATAAAACGATGCTTCTTGTCCGGCAAACATCCGATTTTTTATGATACTTATTTCGTCTTTAACCTTTGAGGCAAAGATATCCTGACCCTATTTGTCCGTCGTGTGGAAAACCGTAGTAATCTGAAATGTCATGTCTAATTGCGCATTGTATTTCCTAATTGTCTAATTGTATTTCCTCCGCACCGCTTCTGTCTAATATGCCATATAAAGAATGTTGCCGTTATGGTATCCAACTGTGATGTTTATACCCAGATGCAGATTTAAATTATTATATTGATCTGTAATATTGGTATCATATATTTTTTAACAAGGAGGTGGGTATGGATAGGGATAGATACTTAGACACAGCTACACCATCATCATCTTCATCAAATCCTAGCTGATTTCAGCCACGGCGACTGGATATACTAGCTAGTCAGAGCGTCGTTCGTGTGCTCTCAGGTGACTGACATAGCCAATTTTTGCTGCAAATGTACGGCCACAAATGCTGCAAGTCAGCACCCCTCCGACGAACCTATAATTGATGACCGCATTGTCTACATACTACAACAGATGCACCGACAAGAGTTTGACTCTTAAATTTGTGATGATATTTTTTATGTATTTTTATAAACTGACCTTTACAATGAATACCGCGTACTTAACGTAATTACAAAAGATATTACGTTTATGACACAAAAACAATAGACTACACCTCAATGGTCTCGACAAAACCTTTTTGCACTGAACAAAAAGTATTAACAATCACCTAAAAACCGAGGTAACCAGGTCTAAGAGTTACGACCGCATTCAAGAAAACTTATACAAAAAAACAGGGTGGACCCGGGAGGTAGTCGACGGCATATAGGAAACATTTTCTCGTCTAGATAAGCGCGTCTTTCTTTAGAGCTCTATTTTCACTTAATTGCTCCACACTACTCGCGAAGTTGAATGAAGTTGACCGAAGTATGCTGCCCTGCTAAGCCGAAAGGCTATGTCTGAGATACGCCTTTTTGTTTAGTTTTTTATATCATTCGATAGCCATGACCATTCCGCATCTAATGGTATAATGCAAATATACTTAAAACTATTAAATAAACCACTATTAAGTTTTTTCATATCTCAAGATTTTATTAAATTATTATGACACTTCGCGGCATATCGTTACTTTGAAACCAAAAAGCCCTATATTGACATAGGCTGGAATCGCTTAAAAATACCTGAAAACTAGTCCATTCAATTTCTAAGGCAATAAGCGGTAATTCCGTTTCTCGAACTGGTTACGAAAAGTCGATTTTCTCAAAACTTCCTCAGATTGAGATAGCGCTTTTTGTCTTAGCAGTATGGGTTACCGCAGCGAAGTGCCCCCCACACTATCATATTCGCCCAACTTCGGTCAACTTCGCGAGTTGTGTGGAGTCGCGATTAAGGCCTTTTCACACTTGCGAGTTTCGAATTTTGTAAGAAGGCGATCACGCGTGAGCGGCGGCGATTGTTTTTAATGTATGAACCAAAACTCCGTCATTTATGAACCAATTAAAAAAGTTTAGGTAGCTCTAAGGCTGAGTACATTTCGGAAATACCGTTTCATCTGGTTGAAGTCGGTTGTTTTTTATGAATAAGTTATTATTGAGCCTCCAGTTTTAAAAACATATTAATTGCGTACACGTAGTTATTTGCAATTAAACTAATAGAGTATGAATAATTTAGAATGTAGATCATAAATGGAAGAATGCGGTATGACCAGTATGGTATGACTAAATGCGTAATTTACTCCTTAATAATGGGGATATTAAAAGAGGGTTCTAATAAGCACGTTTTCACAAAAAAATAACCGCCTTGAATGAGCAAAATGGCTATATATATATAGTTTTATGTTAATTTTCTCAAAAAGTGGTAAATAATTTTCGATAAATTTATATGGAACCACCTCTGAAGTACCTCTGAAGTATGATCTTCCAGAAATAATCATCAAATCGATTTATAATTGACGAAGCGATGGCGTAACATACATACAAAAAATACAACATACAGTCGAATTGAGAACCTCTTCTTTTTTAAAGTCGGTTGAAAAGAACACTTAACACGTTATTTTTATGTCGTCATTTCTTGTGTCTTCGTTGTGCCTATTAAATGAATTATTAATTATTGTACCTATGTATAAACCATTTAGCAATGTTCCGTGATCGCAAACATAATATAAATTTAGCGGTTGTTTCACATAAACCTTACATTACCGCAACTATCCCTTAAGTCTTTGTTATTCAGGAAGTATCGAATACGTATGAGAAGCACCTAAATAACGTCGTAAGCGACTTCACTGTTAATGGCTACTAATATATATGTGGCTGTGTATCTCGTGAGGAGATATCATTATAGTATTGCGTTGCGTTATATTGTAGCTCTCTGCATATCGTGCGTCCTACTGCACTAATTAAGCAAAGCTGAGACTGATAGATTGTTCAACGAGGTAAGGGTTCCTTGTTGCGAAATTATGCCAGCAAGAGCTTCGAAATCACAGCGCCAAGATGTCAAAATAATAGTTCAGACCTAACGATCGAACCAAACGTTCCCCATATTTTCATGCCATTTCTCAAATACAAAGCAGAGTACACGTAGTAGTGCTGTAGTAAAGTTTAGGTCTGTGTTTTGTTGAATGATTTTTTTGAGATAATGTTTGTGACAGGCGATGGATCACTGCAGGATTATTATTAGATTATTACACTGTTCCCACGAACATCCGCTTTGATAAAGTACATTGTTACTTAGTTTGCTGAAAAATGTAGATACTGTTGTTCAAAGAAGTGATAGACTGATATTATCATGAAAACGCTTACAACCGAAAAATAGAAACGTATGTCCATTATTAGTAAATAATCTTGTTACAAAAGGGACAATTAACCTCGTGAAACTCTAAAAACGCATAGAAAAACGTACGATTCGCTTGAACGCAGGCATTATGGGGCAGTCTGTAAACATGGCAATCGGACGCAATCACGGTAACCAGCGTTCCTGCGGGGACATTATGCACTTACTGTAACTGAGCTACGCCATCTATTGACGCGAACTAGAGTCGTTTTAAGTTACCTGCGCGCTGAGACGTTCGTTATAATTATAACTGTGCTACGCCATCTATTAAGATAAGATAAGATAAGATATTTATTGAATAATAACTTATTTTACAGTAATAATAACTATAGCCTAAGACATTCTACTTGGCAAAAAAAATTACATGCGCCTGAACTAGGATTCCCTGTGTTTCAGGCATAAAGAGGACTAACTTATTAACAATTTCTTAAATAAATAATCATAAACACATGAAACACTACTAACACTATTGACACTTATTAGACTTTTCACAGCCACGTATCTCTTGAATAGTGTCACTCTTAACTCCATGATCTATGGATTGTAGTACAGTTAGAGACATTCGTGTTTGTATCGCGTTTTTATTGTAGTACAGTCAGGGAAATTCGCGGCCATAGCTACGTTATATCTTAAATATTGGCACTCAATACCTCACTTTGATTAGTAGTATCGTAAGGTGACGCTATTTTGAACCTAAGCAAAAACCCGCCATTACTACCTATGGAATTATTAGGAACATATATGTTTTCAGATTATAAAGTCAAACCAAGCTAACTCCAAGCAAATGAATTGTCAAACCATACAAACTGACTCAATTTGACAGTAATGGACATGGACAAAATGGTTTGACAGTTAATTTGCTTGAAAGAGATCGTGTTTTGATTCTAGGTTTTAAGACATTCGTTCCAAATTGGGATAGGAATATATGTTAGAGCCTTAAATCCCAAATTACCTCACCATACGGTACGTGAATCTCACGGAACTCCAAAAACGGATAGAAAACGTATGTCCGCATTATGGGGGGTCTGTAAACATGGCAATCGGACGCAATCACGCCAACGAGATGCGTGTGCGCAGAAACATTATGCACTTACGGTAATGCGCTAATGGGGCACGTGCTGCGACGTGTGATAGGTAATCGGTTGTCAATTTTAAAAGGATGCATGGTACAATTCCATAAAAATATGTGACGTTGGCACCACATTCGTAGAATAATAATAGATAGAATAAAAGAATGCTTGTGCTTGTTGGTACCTATGCTTAATGGTTGTGGCTTCTTGTTTGGCAAGTATAAACATTAAGAACGATCTTATTCTTATAAATTTTATTTTATACTACGAGGTGCCCGCAACTTCGTTCGCTAATTTTTGGATGTCCAGCCATCCCTGTACCAAAATTGTTAAAATTTGTCCAGCCGTTTCGACGTGATGAAAGGAATGAGTGACAGAAATTATGGCCTGATTCAGCGTGGAAAACCGACAAGTTAGCCCGACGATTAGGTATGTCAGGACGGCAAGAAACTGTTGGATAAGGACAAGTCACGAGAGGTCGTTGTGGAAGTCCTTGGGAGAGGCCGTCAGTTATATCTTTCGGTTGTTAATATGATGAAGCGTTATTAGTAAAATAGTTTTGCACAAACGTCCGTATGTTTTAATCATTAACGTTTACTAATACTGCTAATCGAATTAGAAATTCGTCATACACTAAATGTATATAATCGAATGTTTAATATACTTTTAAATCATTCGTAACGATTAAACGCCAGTCTTTATTTCTTTTTTATAATTGTCTAATAGTTTTAGTTATTATTCAAAGTAGCGCATCACCAGCAACAGGTTGGTTGGTAAAAAAAAATGCAATTACATATTCATGTATGTATTTTTATCCGCTTACAGGAGACCGCATTTTTGAGAGTCTCGTGATTATCGGGTCTACATTCTGTTATGTGTCCTTATGTCACATAAAACTACGAATAGCAGGTTATCTTTGGCATTTATAATACAACTTTTAACCTCTACTATTGTTAACCGCCTACTTCAACGCGCCTTATAGTAAGGGCGTATGTTGGCAACATTGTAGATTGTCGATGGCTTAAAGGTCTAGTTACCAAGCCATAAAAAGAAAATATATGGAGTCCCGCCGATAGCGTAGCGTAGCGTCACGAATCAATATACGAGCCATTGAAAGTTAAAATACTAAAATATATTACTGTTAAAACTGAATATCCAAACTGGGTAATGTGGTAATGTCAAGTAGGTCACACGCACGTATTACAACTGTACCCTACATGTGAACACTTGAAGTTTCCTCAATTACATAATACGCCTAGAAACTGTGGCCTTTCTGAAGACCTTTCCGATGCATAGGTTAAACCTTCCAAGGCTTCGCTTCTCTAAGGACCCGATATAAAAGTTACGTGATCTGCGTAGTAAGTTTAGGTACAAAATAAATCATTCCTAATATAGATACATCAGAGACTTTTATGTATGTTCATACCGTAGTAGTCGTATATTTTTGGTAGATCAAATAAAATAACTTAGTCATCTTTCTGTGACCAGCATGGAAACCGTAGGTTGGGTCTGGTCGAGACGCGTCGTATGGTTTGTATTCCGATTTTTTCTGTTCGAAGTATATATATAACAACAAATCGTTTCTCTCGATTTTTTTTTAACAATATTTTAGTGAAAGAGACAACTCGATACTTACCAACTTTGAACGAAACGCTTTTCGAAGCAGCATTAGAAGAGAAATACAAGGGAAACTGTTTTCGAAACAAAACTGTCCCATGCATTAAATACAAAATTATGGATTTGTTTAAAATTGTTACAACAACAATTAACTCTGTGTTAAATAAAAATTATATTATAATCTACATTCTATAAGCCTCATTATACTTAATAAGATTAGTTAAGGTAAGGTGGGATAAAACCAACATAGTTTTTTGTCTAATTGGGTAAGGCAACAGTTAGTTATTTATTAGACTGTGGTAGTCTTCTTCAGTCGAAAACTGGCGAGAAACTGCTCAGGATCGGGACAAGTGGCGTGCTCTCGTTTCGGAGGCTAAACTCCGGTTTAGGTCACTGAGCCAAAATAACTAGTTAGTTGGTGGAAGTCTTCTCCCGGTGATAGTGTGACCCCACCTTATAAAGCTACTTTATAAAGATCATTGCTGTAAAATTTATAATTTCAAATAAAATATTTTCCTATCTATATTTGGTATTGTCGTCAGTAAATAGAGTAGCCAATATGCAATATTAAAGACGAATAATAATAGAAAGGGTATGTTGCCCTTACGATCAACTTTGCACGCTTGCAAAAGGTCGAAGATTCTACATTCAGAGATTGTCGAGAGCTATTTAAGCTCTTAGTTACTCAATACATCTCACCTTCTACTTTAAACTTTAAACCGCCAGAGCATGTAAATATTAGTACTGGATACCATCTATGACTAAGGTAATACCTATTTTCATTTATATAGCAAATATTTAGTAACATCGAGTTGCACTTTTTGGTGTGAGACTTTTCGGCGGTTCGTCACAGCAAGATGCCATTACTTGTATACGCAGTTTGTGGCTAGGATGTATATTTTTGTTTCGTCCATTTTTTTAACAAAGTAAATATTTAAGAAGTCTGAGCGCCGTGTCTGTTATAGCTATTAAATAGACTTTCACGTATAAGTGTAAATTGGGTTATAAAAATCGCTTTTATAGCAATGAGTCTCGTCCAACGTCTAAAGAGACTCAGATACGGAAGGCAGTATGCAATACTTCGCGGCGCGCATTTTCATGAGGTTCTACTTCTAGTCTCTGCGGGCTTAACTTGAGCTGGTAGGATGAGCTCTGCCCCGCTGCAATTTAGGTGTTTTATACTCATTTTGAAAAAACCTGGCTTGAGATTGTAAATAAATAAAAAGTCTTCAAATCAGTATTAAGCGCTACATGAAATTATAAACCGTCGAATTCATGATGATTTCTTCTATTTCCAGGTTCAAAGATGGCAAGGCGTCATACGGCACAGACAGCCCGGCGCGGGGGCGGAGAGTGATCTTTTGTGTGCACGGCAACCCCTCCACTGGTTGCTGTGCGGTTATTGAAAGCGGCGATGGGGATGACGGGGAACGAAGGAATGGCAGCATCACTGAAGTAGAAAGTAAGTAGGCCCTGGACAGACCCTTGAGGAACACCGGTGTCGATAGCTCATTGATCCGAAGTGACGCCACCAAAAACTACTCGGATTGAACGCCCATTCAAGCATTTCTTCCGATTTTCCAATTTCCAATCAAATTCCTCAATCCAATTGACAAATTCCACTAACTAATGAAAATTATAATTGTACACACTAAATAAGTGGTTACACTATACTTTAGCGATGTGCAATGTGCATGTAAGTTTGGCAGCTATTATCACACTGGCATTTAAAAATCCCCGAGATTGAAATGTGCGACGCTCCTATGCCAATCTGAAATAAGTTATTTACTTTGAGTCAAATACCCTATTTTGTATACACGTGTATGGAACTCGTGTTCCGCAAATTGGCTAAAGTTGTTACATATTAAAATTTGCTTTGCAAAATAGCTATTATCCACGGTATAGTCAAGGCCGTATATTACATAGAGTAACTGACGCAATCTCATATCAATGCAAACTTTCATGGTGTCATAAAAAAAATACATTAGAAGTTACGAGCTCATGATCACGCGACCGTGTTAAAGAGTCGTGTAACTTCGAATTCTCGTTTAGATAAAATATTTGAAAAAACATAAATGAAGATTTCAAGAAGTAAAATAAAAATCGGAATGTAGAAAAAGCTGGATATTACTCCACCGACAAGAGCTTGTGTTATTAGGGCTTGTGCACAAACCACGCGCGGTTCTATAGGGGGGTTCACGATAAAATTACGACAGATCACGTTGGGGATGGGAGGGGTATAAGACCTCACGTGTATTTTTCTACAGTGAACGAACTAAAAACCAGTCAAATGCGAGTCTGACTCGCGCACCGAGGGTTCCGTACAAACACTTTCCATCCTTAAGTGGTTAAGTTAAGTTTGCACCTGGTATGTATAGGGCTCCATACAAATGAGGTGCAAAGTTGCGCAACCAATCCCTTTGTTGTATGGGAGCCCCCCTTAAATATTTATTTTATTTTATTATTAGTAGGGTTCCGTACCCAAAGGGTAAAAACGGGACCCTATTACTGAGACTTCGCTGTCCGTCCGTCCGTCCGTCTGTCACCAGGCTGTATCTCAACAACGGTGATAGATAGACAGTTGAAATTTTCACAGACGATGTATTTCTATTGCCGCTATAACAACAAATACTAAAAATAAAATAAAATAAAATTAATATTTAAGGGGGCTCCCATACAACAAACTTGTTATAGATTATATACAGACCTAGGAATCCGTGGGGCAAATTTCGTTGACAGGTAGGGACATCCTATATCGACAAATTAAATTATCGATGTTCGTTTTATATACTAGTGTAAAAATATGTTTTTATTAAAAGTAAAAAATAATAATTACGTAATAACTCAATACTCTTCTTCGTTTTTAAAGAGAAGAGAATATTTTTTGCGATGAAAGGTGGATTGACATTTGTTACAGTATAGCTGGGACCCACGTTTAATTATTTCAGGTTGTTTTTTAAGCAATTCTTCTATTTTTTTAGGAGGCATTATTTATTTATATAAAATACTTATGTAATATAACGTGTTTACAAATGACACTGTCCGACGACATTGACCAGTACCTATTGTTTTAAAGCGAGTTAGCGATTGTCTATGTAGGTAATTTACTTCTATTGAATTATCAAAAGAGGTTGAGATAATTATTAACTATTTTGTAGTGCTATAGGTATTACACCCTACCTTTATATTATTGTAACCTAGCGATTATTTAAAATATGCTATGTTGAACAATTGAACAAAAAAACACACAATGTTGGGGGCGATCACTAGTATATAGAACGGACATCGATAGTTTAATTTGTCGATATAGGATGTCCCTACCTGTCAACGAAATTTGCCCCACGGATTCCTAGGTCTGATTATATATATGTATAGGTACGGAACCCTTCATGCGCGAGTCGGGCTCGCACTTGCCCAATTTTTACCCTTTGGGTACGGAACCCTAAAAATCAAACAAACATTATGGTATGCTCGATCAGGTTAGTGCGCATGTGTGTGTGCGTGAGTGTGTGTGTTTTATTGGCCTCTTCCGCTCGTCTCCGCTCCGCTCCGCTTCACTGACTCGCGTCTATTTGATAATACCAGCGACAAACTAGGCATATGTTCACGTGAATTTTCTGAGATACTTTTTTTTTATGTCATAGGGGGCAAACGAGCAAACGTATCGCCTGATTGAAAGCGATTACCGTCGCCCATAAACACCTGCAACACCAGAGGAGTCACAAGACCTAGATCCCGGTTGTCAAACAAAGTTAACAAAATCACACGGGACCTGGCCGTTCGCACGGCGATCAAATTTCCCCGTTCGCACGGACGCGTAATTTATACACAATCTGTTGTCATTATTAACTATGACGACGACTTGGTTGGCGCAGTGGTTAAGCAACTGCCTACTGAGCCGGCGGTCCTGGGTTCGAATCTCGGCAAGGGCGAATATTTGTGAGATGAACTCGATTATTTGTGCCTGGTTCATGGATGTCATTTGTATTTAAGTATGTATTTATCTATATAAGTATGTTTATCGTCGTCTAGTGTCCATAACACTAGCCTAGTGCTTGCTGTGGGACTAGATTGATTTGTGTGAGGTTGTCCGATATTTATTATTATTATTTACTATGAACTCGGAAATTCAACGTGATTACCTTGTTCCTATACGTATAACTTTCAGATGGATCGAAGAAGTGTGTGAAGTGGCCAGGTGAAGGTAATAATGTTTAGCAATAATAGAGTCATATATTTTAAAATACGTATGAAACGGCTTTATTGACGTCGTAGATGTTTCGAATCGGTTTGCGATTCATCCTCAAGAGCGCCGATCAGTCGTGGCGGCGGCCAATCGAACACTATCCACCCGGCTGCTTGATTTTCACTTGCGTACTCGTAGTTCCAACAAAAGACGTCGGTAAAGTTTATTGACTCTATCTGTAGGTACCTACTTTTGTTTACTGTTATTAATCGAAAGGTGTTGAAGTTTTATCGATTTTTGTATAAATAACTAACGCAGTTAATCGTTGTTTCAGGGCGTTTACATTGTCACAGATCGAGGAACGAAGAAATAGACAAAAGAGCGAGAAGAAAACTCATCATAGCCAGTATACTATGCGTCATATTTATGTTAGGAGAAATAGTCGGTAAGTACACGTACACGAGGGTGGATCAACTTTTTCCTGTTGTTATTCTGTCCCGTCACCCATGGGGACAATAGTGATTAAACTTCTTAGAAAAGTGTTGACAATTTATATAACTGATAATGCCAGGAGATAGTCTGCATAAGAATGGGCTTTTAATTGTTGGAATTACAAACATTTTGGTAAATATAATTTGAAGAGTGACCCAGGGGACATCACCATGGCAATGAGCAACAGAAAAAAGTTGATTGACCCACATGATAAAATGTGTTTATTTATGTAAAATTTAGCCACCTAAAAACGACGTGAGGAGACACCAGAACTGCCGTGCTAAGCTAAAAGGCAAGCTTTTTGTATGGAGCTCCATAGCAAAAGGTCGCCTTTTAGCTTAGCACGGCAGAATGAGAGGAGAGTTGCTACACCAAATCAACCATCTACGAACGATCCTCTATTAGAATTAGAATGGCAATGTTGTCGACGTCACTGTCGCTCTCTCATCGGATTATATAGTAATTTTAAACGCTGCCATAGAGACTGCATAATAATGATCTGATGAAGATGCTAAGGATAATAGGACAGGAAAGATGATAGGATGGTAAGGATGATGATGAGCCACCTAAGTTTAATTATTATCTATATTTTCTAACCTCCGATAAAAAAGTACATTTGTTTTAAAGTTGCGCCGTTTGGAACTCCATGAGTGCTAAATTACCGTATTGTCATTATAATAGATCCTTCAAAACCAAATTCGGTTTTGCAAACCACATTCGTGTATATGACCGACTATAACTTAACATAATATTTCAGGTGGCTATCTATCAAATAGTTTGGCGATCGCCACGGATGCCGCCCACCTGCTCACAGACTTCGCCAGTTTCATGATCTCGCTGTTCTCGATATGGGTCGCCAGCAGGCCCGCCACCAGGAGGTATTTCTCCCTTTCATCCTGTCCGAGCTCAAAATCCCTTAAAGGCTTAAATAATTTATTTTGTGTGATGTCTACCTCTCACATACATCATAACCATCATTTAGACATGACTCTATCTAATTTAGAGAATAATCAGCAGATGTATTATGATGTTTTGTCTCCTGTGTCGGAGCTCATATAAACCTTACCTCATTTTTTTAGGATTCATAAACCAATTTAGAAATCGCAGATAAAGTATTTCCCATAGTCATTTTGCCTTGATTCTACGAATATGTACTAAAAAATTGTGAACTTGAGCATTCCCTGCCCAACCCTGTCAACCTTAGGGCCAAACAGACGTGCTGCAAGTGGTTGCAGAGTATTAAATTATGCCATGTTGTTTGAATCGAACCTGTACGTCTAGCATAACTTTGACACGCGACTTTGTCGCGCGACAAATACTACCTGTCACTTTCCTTTCAATACCGTGCGAGCATGACAGTTGATGCTGACTCGCTCGACAAGCGAATTTGCGGCAAGATATGCTAGCCCCGCTGGTTATTTTAACAAACTTGATTTTATAAATTTATGAAACACGTAAACATGTCTCATTTTTTAACCTTAGGGCCAAACAGACGTGCTGCAAGTGGTTGCAGAGTATTAAAGTATGCCATGTTGTTTGAATCGAACCTGTACATCTAGCATAACTTTGACGCGCGACAATACCTGTCACTTTCCTTTCAATACCGTGCGAGCATGACAGTTGATGCTGACTCGCTCGACAAGCGAATTTGCGGCAAGATATGCTAGCCCCGCTGGTTACTTTAACCAACTTGATTTTATAAATTTATGAAACATGTAAACATGTCTCATTTTTTTTATTGTGGGTACACCACAATTTTTATTTAAACCACTAACCGGGTTCGATTCCCGGTCTCTTCCGCCAAATAGCTCGTTTTTTTTCAATTTTTCTTTAAGCTTTGGTCTTTGTATTAATGGTTTAAAAAAAATGTGGTGTACCCACAATAAAAAGAAAAAAGAAAAAATGAGACATTACATGTTTCATAAATTTATAAAACTAACAGTGCCCTCTCTCGCTTGCTCGTTCACCGCTGTAAAGTGGTGCGGTAAGATTTGAATATTAACTTATTCACATAGAGGTCGCCTAGGTGAAAAAAACCTTTCAAATAAACAATGCAAAGATCGGCACACAAAGCATAAGGAAAAATTCGTCAGGTCTACTTGGAGCTAGGGTAGCGAAGTGGTTAACGCACTGGACCGGTAATCCAGAGGTACCGGGTTCGATTCCCGGTCTCTTCCACCAGGTAGCTCCTTTTTAAATTTTTCTTTGATCTTTGTATTAATGGTTCAACTTGATTTTGTTTTCAGAATGCCCTTCGGTTGGTACAGAGCAGAAGTTATTGGCGCTCTGACGTCAGTGCTGCTGATTTGGGTGGTGACCGGCGTGTTGGTATACATGGCCGTGCAGAGGGTCATATACCGGGAGTTCGAGATCGATGCCACCGTCATGCTCATCACCTCCGCTGTGGGCGTGTTGGTTAACCTCATGTAAGTATGAACCTTGTTTTAGCAAAGATAGAGGAGGCGGCTGCTGAGCATACATAGTCACCCCTCAAAGAACGATACATGGTGGTGTAGTTGATGGATTTGGCAAGTGGCGAGCGCTGGTGAGGTGATACGCACCCTGACATCTGTGCTCCTGATCTGGGTGGTGACCGATGTGCTGGTGTACATGGCCGTGCAGAGGGTCATATGCCGTCAGTTCGAGATTGATGCCACTGTCATGCTCATAACCTCCGCTATCGGCGTTTTGGTTAATCTCATGTAAGTATGAGCCTTATGTTTTAGCAAAGAAAAGGCGGCTGTTGAGCTTATATAGCCACCCCTCAAAGAACGATACATGGTGTTGTAGTTGATGGATTTGGCAAGTGGCGAGCGCTGGTGAGGAGATAAGCACCCTGACATCTGTGCTGCTGATCTGGGTGGTGACCTACGTGCTTGCAGTTAAAAAAAATCTCAGGATTTTATTGTTTCCATACTGGACCTTTCTTTATAGAACACTAGCTGCGCCACATGACATTTTTGGGAATATAAAGTAGCCTATGTGTTAATTCAGGGTATCAGCTATATTCATACTAAAATTCGTCAAAATTGGTCCAGCCGTTTGAGCGTGAAGAAGTAACAAACATACACATAAACAGACTCTCAAACTTTCGCCTTTATAATATTAGTGTGATTAGTGATTACCAAGATCTTTCCATGTGAAAATTTTTACACAATACGATTTTTTTCGTTGGCAATTTAAGTTTCAACCTTTGTTGAAACCTTAGTTTTGAAGTAGTAGGGCCTCGTGCAGGGTCCGTCCGGATTGTTACTACCGTCTTGCCTACTAACCCACCGCCAAACAGCAATGTTCACATTGTTGTGTTCCGGTGTGGGGGTAAGATAGCCGGTGAAATTACTAGCATAGAGGCATTCTATCTTCGTCCTCCGGGTAGGCAAGCACTTGTGACTCCTCTGGTGTTGCAGGTGTTTATGGGCGACGGTTATCGCTTTCCATCAGGCGATACGTTTGCTCGTTTGCCCCCTATGACATAAAAAAAAAAAAAAAAAAAACCTGAAAGTTTGATCAGAAATGTACGTAAGTACTTGATCAAAAGCATATCCCATCCTTATTTTTACACGAAGGCATATTGTTCCAGCATGGGCTTGACGCTTCATCAGCATGGGCACAGCCATGGCGGCGGCGGCGGGCACGGCCATTCGCATGGAGGCAACAATCCTGTCCTCAATAATAAGGTACCTATATGAAAATTATTTGGACGGTTAAAAGAATTAGCCAAACCATTGTAATAGAGCTAAACACCACGTTTCGGCTTTATACCGACTTCAAATGAGCTATCTCTCATATTTTTCAGATATTGTGTAGGGTCCAAAGCATAATCAGAGAATCTAGTTGAGAACAACAAATTGCAGTAATGTTTTAACTTCATTCCATAAATGTATCTTTGCAACAAAGCATAGGATTCGTCGACATCCACATCTTGACCGACCTAAATATCTCACAAGTATTTACGAAAATTATGTTAGCATAATATTCGCAATTTGTCTTTAGTCTCTAGTAATAGTCTCTAGCTAAGATGTGGCAACTGTAAAGTTCGCCGTGTTTGGGTAAGGAATTTAGTTCCATAGCGTCCCACTAGAGGCGTTACCGGCATAATAAGCTAGCTAAATGTAAAGAGTAGGTACAAAGATTCGAAGACACCCTCACCAGACTGTATCTTAATTTGTCAGAGCGTATCGTCCCGGCATGGCATAAGATGCCAGTTCAAATCTGGTCATGGTCTAAAAAAAATTCACTGTTTCCATCTTTGTATTTGTAATCTTACAAGTATGAATGAAAATATTCTTATATCGAAAAAGGACAACTAATTATAAATCTGCGATATAACTGGTGAACGTTGACACTCTCTCTTCAAACCTTAGTTGTAGACATTTCATGACGGATACTGTAGATCAGTGTTTTTCACACTGTGGGTCGCGACCCCCAGGGGGATCGCGGCATATATCCAGGGGGGTCCCGAGGATCAGCATCGAGAAAGTCTCGTGACTACAAGGAATGCAGACTTTTTCAAGCATGTACATTTGCAAGTTTCATCGTACAAACTAGGTTTAAGGGGGTCGCGAAAGAATTGTATTGGTCATTTTGGGCCGTGACACCAAAAGGCTTGATAAACACTGCTGTAGATGACTCCAGAAAACAAGGATTTTCTGATCGTTATTTCTGTCGTACCCCAGGATCGGGCCAGCGAATCCGACGTGGAGAGCTCGTCCTCCCATCAACACGACCATCGTGAGAACATCAACGTGCGAGCCGCCTTCATACACGTGCTGGGCGACTTCCTGCAGAGCTTCGGTGTGCTGGTCGCTGCCATCGTTATTTACTTTAAGGTTAGTATACAACAACCAGAAGAACCCAGGTAACCGACAGCTCGCAGGATTGCACGCTTGAAGTGGCAATTGGCAGGCCATGTAGCCCGGAGAATGGACTGCCGTTGGGGCAACAAAGTCCTAGAGTGACGACCACGTATAGGAAAGCGCAGCGAGGGTCGGCCCTCGAGGAGATGGACGTGTGAGTGTGACCTCGTAAGGGTAGCGGGGAATCGATGGATGCGGTTTGCACGGGATTTTTTACCGAGTCATGGGGAGGCCTATGTTAAGCTGTGGACGTCTGTGGCTGATAAACGGAAGGCTGGGGTTTTCGAATGGATATGCATACAAAGGGTATTTCTGAAGTCAGAAGAGCTATTGTGATTTAACCAACCGGAATCGTTGACCGTTCTTATCGATCTCTCTGCATTGGATCTGACCTGAACTATCAATGCTACGTACTACCTCCATCTTGTAACCTCAGAACTGTGACACGTTAAGGACGAAGGACATTCTGTGAAAACAACCGCCCCAACTCTTATTATTATTATATTGAGCCCGTAATATCCCACTGCTGGACAAAGGGCTCCCCCATTTTCTTCCAGCGAGATCAAGAAACTTGGATGTTTTCTTGAAGGAAAAAAAATGAGGCTATTAATTCTGGCCAATCCTGCAAGAAAACATTCACGCCCCGCATCCCGCCACCGCCGGCGAGGTCTGCCACGTTTCCGATTAAAGTTTTTCGGCTTGCACTCTGTAGATGTAGTGGTCTTAGCCATCCGGCATGCGGCGAACGTGGCCAGCCCAGGCCCACGTTAACTTGGCCGTTTTCCGAGCTACGTCAACAATTTGGATCGTAGAGTGGTGTTCCGGATTCGATAATAATAGGCTACTACTTTTGTCACTAAATAAAATAAAAAAGCCTATATTTCTTACAGAATTTGAGTGTACATTGTGTTTCTTTTAAAAAATAAGAGATAAAAAATATTAACACTATTTATTTTGTGGGTTGCTTAATCTACAAGAACCCCTCTGCAGGTAAAGGCCTCCTTCAAAGTTAGCCAATCCTCACTGGACTGTGCCGATTGCATGCAGTTTTGACCGGCTGTCTTGATCTTCTTTTTTTTACTGGACCCTACTCTACTACTACCCAACTCTTACTTATATTTTATTTCGAAACGCAATTATGTTTTTATTAATAATTAAATTGCGCTCATACGTGGTCCACGTCGGGACTCGAACACGGTATCATTTTATTACCGGTCCAACGTTTTAATCTTTCGACCAGACCCGCACTAGTGACGTACGAGCGCAAATTATTTTGTTCTTTGCGTGTTGCCCCAACTCTTGTTAATACAATTTATTTCTCTCTCAGCCATCATGGGACTTGGTGGACCCGATCTGCACGTTCCTGTTCTCGGTCCTGGTGCTCATCACCACGTTCAACATCATCAAGGAGACGCTGCTGGTGCTGATGGAAGGCTCGCCGAGAGGCCTCGACTTCCAGGTACAGTATACTTAAAGAACTGTATCAGAAACTTTGACATTGTTAAGAAAGTCAAAGATGAGGTCGCAGTGGGCTCGTCATATATTTAGAAATATTGATGGTCGAAGGATCAGATGGTTTTATAGTAAATAAATAAATAAATAATGGAAACCACGCACGAGCGCTCAAGCGCAGTGCACTGTTACATGAGAAAGGAGATCTAGGAAATATTTGCACGAGCGTTACGTAGTAGAAACTAAAATTCCCATATAAATTTTGGGATACCTTTTTCAATTTTTCACATTGAAAATGATATCGATTCTGAGTAGGATGAACCCAAAAACGTAAAAAAAACTATAAGCGATGGTTCCAAATCAAGATACCTAATATAAATATTTTCTTTTAATACACATTTTTTTTTAACATACATTAAAAAATTAACCAACAACATTTTAAACGTATAGTTTTTGATATTGATTTAAAACAATATAAAATCATTTTAAACCTTACACTGCTCGGCCAGCTATACCTACTCGGCTGGCTATCACCATTTTTCCGTCCTCTGTAGTAATATGTACTACATATTAACCCCTCGTATGCTTAGGCACGGATCTGTGCGGGAAATGTCCCTTCAAATATAAAGCTCTGCTTACGTTAAAATATCCATGAGTTTCAATTTGATTTGTAAATTAACATAGCATGAGGGAGGGGTTACATGAAATTTGAAATACGACTACTACGACGACTAATAAAACAAAAACACACCCCTAATATTGACACAAGTTGATTATAATCTGACAGGAGGTGGCGAACACGTTCCTGGCGCTGCCCGGAGTGGTGCGCGTGCACAACCTGCGCATGTGGGCGCTGTCGCTCGACAAGACGGCGCTGTCGGCGCATCTCGCCATCCGTGAGTTATCTCATTATTATTATTTATTTATGTATCCTTTCGCATACTATGACTCATACTATGGTGGTCAGCGGGACTAACGCACCATATCGAAAAATACAGATGTTATTTTTACATTGAAAACTCCCGTGAGTCTGAGACGTACCAAAATCCATATGAAACTGGTCTACCCCGTCGTTTATGACGAATATTGCTCGACATGTGTGCTCTACATCATCAGAAGCTCCGATCAGTCGCGGCGTCGGCCAACCGAACACTTCGACTTCTCTATCTCTATATTTGCGTGGTTGTAAGTTGACGTATATAAATATAAATTAAAATTCCGTTTTGGGCAGTCGTATGTTACGTGGTGGATGAATTGTGCAGGCGCCCCACGATTACACACTGGCGAGTCTCTCCAGCCATACAGATAGTCAGCACAACGAGCGGAGTTTGTTGAATTGGCACCATTCCCTTCTTGAAGCTGAGAATCTATAAGGTTTCTGTGTGGGATCATAAGTAACGGACTACTACTTGGCGGGTTAGACTTCCATTCCTCTCGCCAGTTGTCTATCAAATTGAAACCGCACGCCAACAATCTTTGGAAGATCTGGTAGGGCGGGTGTCGAGACTTTAATCGGTGCTGATACTGATTTAGAAATTCTTGATGAACTGGCAGACTCGGATCGTTACGTATTTTATCAGCTTTAATGGAGGTATCCTGGATCTACACTCTCCTAGTGAAAACGCCGCCCTATGGGTGAAGAACCTAGCTATATGTTTATAATATAATGAGAAGATGCGCGACTTG
This sequence comes from Apotomis turbidana, assembly GCA_905147355.2. Classification (NCBI taxonomy): domain Eukaryota; kingdom Metazoa; phylum Arthropoda; class Insecta; order Lepidoptera; family Tortricidae; genus Apotomis; species Apotomis turbidana. The sequence continues at coordinate 24,001,888 of LR990283.1, read as the reverse complement.
GTCAAAAAATACCATACGTACGTAAATAAATAAATATGAATATAATTCGCAATTTTTAATATTTGCTTTTTGAATATATCGATAGGTACGGCGCACTTGTCTCGACTGATCTTATATGTTTGGTTCCTGTTTTGACCTTAATTTCACTAAATAAACTATCTTCGAAGCGAGAGAAAACAAAAAGGTGTAGCGTTATTCGAGGGAACAGACCTGAAGCATGGCGTGCTTCAGCGTTTGAAAGATTGTCACGTATTTCAGTAAAATCGTAGTATCATCGAAAGTATGGTTATTAATTTTAATACAATTTCATAGAGTAAATCGGGGTAACTTTGGCCCTTCCCTATAACATTGGCCCAGTCTTACACACTGCTAGTTTTGTTTTACTGCTGTAACGCATAGATAACGTATTTAAAATTTTAAAAATGGACATATTTGCTGTTGAAATACATTAGTCTGACAAAAAAGTGTAGAAATTAAAAAGTGTCAATACTGTAGTGTCGTCCCCGTTTTCTTAGATTGATTAGAAAGGGACGACACTACAGTATTGCCACTTTTGAATTTCTACTCTTTTTGGTCAGACTGTATCTATGCGCACTTGCGCTATAGTATATTTGAGTGGGCCAATGTGATTCGAACCATGGACCGCCGACTCAGTAGCCAAACGAGTCAAAATTGTTATACATTACATTATTTCCTTATTTCAGGCACCGGAGTGAGCCCACAGAAGGTCCTCGAGGAAGCGACGCGGCTAGTTCACGACAAGTACAACTTCTTCGAGATGACGCTCCAAATCGAAGAGTTCAGCGATGGCATGGAGGCCTGCAGCCAATGTAAGATGCCGCAGTCGTGAGTCCGTAGTACACAAGTTGCTAGATACGAGTAGTTGTAAAGTAGCTGTTTATAGATAAATGCTCCAACCAGACACAAACAGATAGGTACATAAATCAATCTACATACAAGCGCGCTCGAGCAAACGTCAAGCGGATGGCACTCGCGCTCGCACTGGTCTGAACTGGTCCGAGATATCGTGTCCGTGAGCAATGTCTATGTGTGCGTTTGCTCGAGCGCGCTTGTATGTAGATTGGTTTCTGTTTTGTGGTTGCGTGGTCAAACCTAGTCGAAAAAAAATGTCTAAAAATTCAAATCTTTATTCTGCAAGTAGGCCTCAAGAGCACTTTTACATGTCTGATTCTGTCATTTAATAATAATAATAAATTGGTCAATCAACTATTTTCTGCCGCTCGTTACCATGGTGATGTTCCCCGGGTCACTTTTTAAAACTACGATTTTCCGTGGTTATATTTAGCAAAAGCTTTGTAATTTAAGCAGTTATAAGCACATTCTTATATAGACTCTCTCCTGACAATACCAGTAATATAAATTATCAACACTTTTCTTATAGAAGTTTAATCACTGTTGTCCCCTGGGTCACGGGACGGAATAAAAGCAAGAAAAAGTTGATCCACCCAAATATAAAATTACAATTATAATTACATTGAAATAAGACCTGCCCGTCTAGCACAACTATGCTTCGCGACTCTTGTCGCGCGACATAGCGCTACCCGTCACTCTCTTCATTACTGCATAGAAAGAGACGGGTTATCTCGCGCGAGAAATAGTCGCGTATGACAGATATGCTACCTCTGCTGCACCTGTAGCATATCTTGCCGCGACTTCGTTTGTCGCGCAACTTGGCATCACCTGTCTTGCTCGCACGGTATTGACAGGAAAGTGACAGCGTATGTGTACAATGAGTCGCATGTCACAGTTGTGCTATAGCGGCTATATACACACTACATATCCATAGCTCTTATATCAAGCATTTTATTCGACTTAGCTGGTTTGACCGCACAACTCTCGACTTGTAGTTACCGATGTCTGCCCCTAACCCCTAAGAGACAAACGTTAGCAAAATTGTGAGGCTCAAGTGAATATTCTTACAATACTAAGCCCACTTCGTGATGCAACTTAGTGGTGATCAACCAATTTATAATAAGCAAGATACTAAATTCCATTTCTTTTCATTTCTACTTAGTACCCACAAAGAATATTAGAATATTTAGATTTAGGCCAACTGTTAACAATCGCAGTTTAAAATGTCTTTGTTTTTTGCGTGAAATATGAGCCTTACGTTCCTATGAGCACGCGTAAGAAATATTCCCCAATAATTCTATTTGGAACTTGTCTACGTATGCTCATAACTCATATCGTTTCATAAAAATACATAGTTAATATTTTCTACAGTCTGAACAACGTAATAACTATTTAAGGAGCTTAGATAAAATACCTAAAGTGTAATTCAAACGACAATAGTTTATTAACACTTTCGTGAGACATATTTAGTTATTGTATTAAGCGGTTTACACTCACGTGAAATCAACGTGTTTCGAACTCGTATGGAGCTCTTTATCTGGGACTCCCGTACACCGGCGCGGCAACTTGTCACTGATGAAGAACTCCACACGAGTTCGAAACATGTCGGGCCGTTCCTGACAATGTCACGTGAGCGTAAACCGCTTAATACAATAATTACAATAGTTTATTTTAATACGTTCACGGGCACAGGATCTTTTTCAAAATTTCACCGCCACAGACAAAACGCGCACAAAAAAGTTTTTTTACAAAATGGCACAAAGCCTTTGTATAAAAGCTATGAGAAATGTTCGGCTGTAGACGACGGCAGTTTCGCGAAGATAAACGTCGCCGTCCACAGACGTGGTGCCGTGTCACGAGGGTCATAATTTACGTCTGTCAACGTACTGTCTTTAAAGGGTTTAAGCAGCTTATGCGTTGTTTGGTTGTTTCCTTTTAGACACAATTAGTATGAATTTACTAAACATAATTAATTGCACGTAATTTTCCAAAAAACTGCACTGTATTTTGTTGATTTGAAAAATTAACATATAGTATTATTTTTGACTTAGATAAAAGGAACTTTTAAATTTCAATCCGAATTTATGAAAGTATTTAGTGTACGTTCAGTATTTATTAGATAGTGCAATTGTCTGTACATTTGAAGCGCACAAAATATACCCTTTTACAGTCCGTGAGCTTCAGATTGGGATTTGGGTTTGGGTGAAAACGGAAAGGCCCTTATCTCGGTCGCGTAAGAGTGAGCGAGACAGGTATAACTCGAATCGCATTCTGTCGGCTCACGCACATTCTTCTTGCTAAGAACGTTCATATTTTGCTTTAAATAGGCAATGCGCTTGGAGTGTTCAAAGCACCTGTTGAAAAACCATTAATAATACAAGATAGAGGCACCAATGTACCGCAACCTGAAATAGTTGAACCACAGAATACTACTGAAAGTGTAACGAGATTTATATGGAATTATTTCCCTTGCAAGTTGTTTTGAAATTGCTCCTGAATTAAGAATAGCCCATCTTGCAAGACTACGCGACTCTTGTGGCATAGCGTCACCCGTCCCTCTCACACAGTACTGCATTGGAAAAGACAAGTAATGTTTTTCGAGTGAGACAGAGTCGCATGTCATAGTTGTGATATAGTGACATCTGTCATCTTAGTACGACTACATGTTATAACCAAAATTCGATTAAAACGCACTTAGATGACAAATGTCACGCATAAATAATGCAAAGATTGATACACAAAGCATAAGGAAAAATTCGAAAGGTTATCTGGTGTTAGGGTGGTGGAGAGGTTAACCGTACCGGGTTCGACTCCCGGCTCTTTCGCCAAGTTACGCATTTTTTCTTTGTGCTTTGACCTTTGTATTAATGGTATAATATAAAAAATGTGGTGTACCTACATTAAAAATTATGAGACATTATATGTTTCATTTTTAACTCTTCAAGATTAGGTATAACCTACCCCAATAAGTCAGGGTAAATTTTTGTGCAATTATTATGTATTTATTGCACTAAGTAGATATGAATTTATATTTTATTGTATAACACCTTGTTATTATAATATAAATAAATTGCTCAAATAAAAAGCAATAACAATGTCTATTATATGCTACTCGTATAATGATGTAGTTAGTAAAATTTAATAAACATACGTATTTAAAAATATTATTCGCTGGTTCCTAATTTTTAGAATAAACTGTACTTATGTAAATATTTATAAAAAATAAAATGGCACTTCGATCCCGGTGATACATCAGCGTTTCATAGTAAAACTCGCTATCTGATTTATTTTCAAAGGTTGTCTGAAAGATCGCTTTTTAGCGATACGTTGTCTACCGTTTTCAATTGTTGTGTATTCGTATTTCTTGTATAAATGTATACTGATGTACAATAAAGCATAGTTGTATTGTATTGTATTATATATCGGTTGTTGCTGCCAAGATCGAATGCTATTCTTTGCATACTATGGCTACCTTTTTGGTATAGAAATTAAACTTAAATTCACGTAAAAGAGCGCTGGCTGTAGGCATTTATTCCGCTCTTATACGTGAATTTAAGAATAGTAATATACGGTAATATGTTTTTATTTATTTGACATACTCAGTGCAACTGTAGTCAAATTATCATCACAATTCACGAAACTGTCACTGTGTGTTATCATTAAAATAACAATACACAATGAACAATAAAACGTCTAAATTTTGTATGTAAATTTCCTATAAATGTGTGCTTTCGCCCTCAGGCAGAGCGTACTGAGTTTATTTATATTATATAGGTCATTATAATTATATTGTTGAATTTTACTGTTAATCAATGGTTTACCTAATTCTATAAACATATTTGGACAACCTATTATTGCAAAATATTTGATTAATGTGACAATCACAGGGTACAGTTCTTTCGAAAATAATTTAGAATTAGGTATCGAATTGGGATTTTTCCCTTAAGAAAAAGAAAAAAGATTAGTATTAGAAATTAAAATATCAGGACTTGAAAAAAAATATCCGTCCTACTTTGTGGTTTTTCACGGGATATAATGCACCTAAGCATATCAAGTTTTCAGCGTCATAAACGTCGGAAACTATTATACTTACATATGTAAATAATCATTAAAAATGATTATATGTCCTTACTTTAAAAAAAACTGTAATTCTATTTCCGAATGTAATAAGTGGAGAATAATTTATACAAATTTTGATGTAAGTACCCTTAGAAAAGGAACTGAGTCTTCCAAATACCTACTATTAAGTATCCATTCAATGTATTTTTCAAAGGAAAATATATTTTCTGAAAGTATTTACTTTTGCCTTTTATTTTGAGCATGCCCGCAATTGAGAATAACGCTAACTCTCGGATAGTAATGCCAAAGTAATATGACGGGTGATGAGAAGGCTGGCTCATACCTATGTCAAAGAATTGCCCTGGCTATTCAGCGTGGTAATGCGGCCAGCCTCGAGGGCACCCTCGCTCTGTACCGATCTGGAGCCCGAGTTTTATTTATACTTAGATTTATATACATAAGGAAGATTGGCACCATTCGTACACGGGGCAGCTGCATACAGTCACTATTACAGCTTATCAGGACAATATATTTATTACGGGTTTGTGTGTGTGGGTAGGCGCTGACGGCGACCGGTGGACCACGAAGTTAGTTGTCAGTGTGGTTACCAGGGGCATTTCACTCAGTACTTTACAGATTTCATACATTAAAACTTGCGTGCGTTTTATACGAGACTCGCTCGATAGATGGAGCAAAATTCAATATTTGAATTAGTGTTATTAAAACGAAATCTGTTTTTATATTATTATTTTATCCATAAATAAACATATAATAAAAACATAATTATAAGTTATTGTGAAAGATTATGAAGCATTATTTTAATTTATCATTACAGGCAACATTACGGCTTAAGATTAGATCCCCGTTCCATTCCACTCATTTATTTTTTAGATTTCACCTATTATATTTTATGATGATTGTCACAAAAATTTAATATCCACAAAAAAAATGGAAAATAATAAATGCGTATTTTTTTAAATGTAAAAAAACAATAGTAGAAAGTAAACTAAAAGACTACTTAATACAATTCGGTGTAGAGGAACGCGTAGCGTGGTGCTGTTTGACAGTTTACTTTTATAAATGGACAAGTTGGTTTTCTGGTGGATATTCAAACGGGTATAAGAAATCTTCTTCGACTGTGCTTTATGGATATTAGCGAACGTTGTTGATCTTCACGCACGAACTTGGATTCCGACGACAGAAGTTCCAGGAAGGATTTCCATCCCGGCTATGTGTAATGGATCACGATTGCCTCGTTAAACTATTTTAAAGTCATGGTAGCAGTAAAAAATGTTGTGTGTGTCTACCTGTGGTAAGCGTTTGTTCTATGTTCCCCAAAATTAATTAAATAAAAAGAATTCATTATAAATGTGTCTTTTTTATACCTTCCTACAAACATAACTAGTTTTAAAGCCCACTTATTATGTTAAGTGTGAGGTACAGATGAATCATATAATATAATTAATATGTATTGAAAGTACCTATAGTACAGTGCATAGCGATTGCTATGTATACATATGTACATGATTCAGATAACTCGAAACTCGCTCAATAGATGGCGCTAGTACACAAAGGAAGCTGATGACTCTATCTCAGTATGTATAATTTACTCTATGGTGGTTACCAAGAGTGACACAAGAGGGCGTTATTTGTTTTCGCACCCTTTAAGTAAATTTTTCGTCGATGTTCTCGGATGTATCGTGCTTAAGTGGAGCGGTAAATCTGAAAATTTTGTTGATCAACGGTAAGTAAATACTATCATTTCCACGATAAAGTACATATTTTGTGTATATCTCTTCATGAATTTTGTGTAGTTACCAATATTTTATTTTGACCTTCGGGGCAGGTTCGTACGCCTACACCTGGGGCACATTCATATACGTCATGCATGTACCCCCTATTAACATGTTTCTTTTTATTTCAGAAAATTAGCAAAAATAGTGCGGGATTATACGAAAAATAGTTTTCTAACGAAATAGAGTCACAATTGATCGAATATATTGAAAATTTTCGAAAATGCATTGCGGGCTCAAAAGTCAGTAAGCTGTCATATGATTATGCCAAAGAATTGAAACGGAAATATCTGCCAATGGGATTGGCGGGTATTGACTCGTTTTTTAAGACCATTAAAACTATTTTTGATATTATCATTGCTGTTTTATTTAACATATACGAAGTTATCTCATACTGTCTGAATGTTCCCCGACCCATGTACGAATGTGCCCCTTCAGTGGGGTAGATTCGGACATTTGGCAGCTTCTACTAAAAGTCGATCTACTCGTTTGTTGTAAAAGTAGGCGACTTCTAACTTTTTAATTAGGAAGCTAAATGTATCTGCTATATTATAGCGGCCGATGGACGAATCTATCTTTAAAAATAAAAATTACAAAAACCGTAATGTAAAAAGTGTACGAATGGTGCCAATCTTCCCCTACATATAAGTATATTGTTCTTAGTTTATTTGTTTACTTTATTTTTTTGTAATAAAATAAATATTGGTAATAATAAACGAATATTGGGTTTTAACGTTTCTATTCGAGAGTATGCGTTATTATTGGAATAAAAGTTTGGTTAAATCCAACCTTAAAATAAAACCATTAAGCCTTTGACCGCCAAAGACGGCAAATCACGTCATATCGGGAATTCGTGCCACTGACGCCAACGACGCCTATTGACGTCAAAAATTTCAATGGTCAAAACATGCTAATTCAAACCACTATCTGTGTTTTTCTGTTGATTTTGGAGCAACTTTTTTTTTTTGGTTTTGCGTCAATGGCACGGTGAATTGATTTGCCGCTTGGCGCTTGAAAAAAGTATATAAGGGGAATATTGGACGTTTTGGCATAAGTATCACGTGGAGTGGCATAGCACACGATGCGCTTACGACTTGGCTTGATTTTATGAAGCAATTTGATAAATAAAGAAAATAGTAAGATTACTATTGTATGGGCTGTATTTATTTATGTTTATTTGTAAGTCATTTTACTTAGTGATTTCCAAGACTTGCAAGCTTTTGCATAAAAATAAATATAAATAAAGTGCTATTCATCAAACGGTTGGTTGTTGTCGGGTAAGCAGCCAGTCTTGGCGACTGCGGCGTAGTACTTGGCGGAGCGGCGCGCGGTGCGCGTGCGCCGCGGGCTCGAGTAGTCCACCTCGAACAAACCAAAGCGCTCGCTGGAAACAGAAAATATTATCATATCTTTTGCCCGCGACCTCGCCTGCATAGAAAGATGAAAATTATCCTATGTGCTTCCCCGGGACTCAAACTATCTCCATAGCAAATTTCATCTAAATCGGTTCAGCGGTTGAAGCGTAAAGAGGTGACAGACAGACGCATTTTCGCATTTATAATATTAGTATCAATGTCGATTAGTATCAAATTATAAAACCCAGTTGCTTCACTGGGACATGACTCCAGGAAAAAAAATATGTTAATCAAATCGAGATCACAACGCCATCTATTATTCGAAATAGGTATGAATGCAGCCTCATCATGTGAAATCTAACCATTTTGACAAGGTTTTAATAAAAGGATAGTAGGATGCATAAGAATGATTTTAGGATAATTTTTACCCGATAACGCTGAACCAAAAGCATGATTATATTATTGCCTTTTCTTTGCAAACTAATTTGCAGCCACCTTTTTAATTTTACCTAAATAATTAAGTAGGTACGTAGGTACTTAATTATTTAGGCCTAATAGATGTAGATCTATTACAATGTAATGATTGTTAGTTATTTCTAGAATGCGTGTGTACCAGAAAATTATCATTAGTTAATTAATAATTGTTTACAGATTGGTTATCGTTGCAAGGCACCCGCGTTATTAGAGCTAAAGGTCAAGAACGGGAATTGAAAATCGCAGTTTATTCGATAACTGATGGTTATTCATTGGTTTTATTTTGGTGTCTCTAGTGGTGGTCTGTAGCAAGGTATAAGAAAATAAGGTATGGCAATCCGGCTAGTGAGACTTTATAAGTCACTGATTATGATTAGTTTCCGCTTTATGGTTACAAAATCATTGTAAGGAGAAAATTGTTTGCCGCCAGTCGTACAAAAAAAAAAGTTATGAATTTAGATATGCATTACGATTGTCATGTCCTTTGACATAGTTTTATTTTGTCGTAACGTTTAAAACATGCACGCATGCACGATTGTAAGAGATTCAGAAAGGTAACAAGAGAATCGGGGCGTATTATGATATACCACCCAACCAATCATAGCGTTATTATACAGAGCCTCGCGCGCGACGCCTCTCCTTACACTACCCCCCCCCCCCCCCCCAGGGCGCACCGGCGCACAGTTTGGGTACCGCTACATTAGCTACTTACGAGAATCCTCTCATCCATTCATAATTGTCCAACAGCGACCAATGCGTGTATCCGATGACGTCACACCCGTCCTTATAAATGGCGGCATGCATGGACCTTAGGTAGCTGTCGAGGTAGTTCACTCGCTTGGTGTCGGCCAGGCCCTTCTCCAAGGAAATGCCGTTTTCTGTGACTAACACTCGGGGGTTGTTGTATGTCTTCTTGATCCAGTTTAGGGCTTTGCGGAAGCCCCAGGGTACGACCTGCGAAGTAATAAAATATAGGTTCATAACACAGATAGCATCAGAGACACAGATAGCATATAAGTGCATTTCCATACTTTATGAAATAAATGAGGCTTTCCTTTTTGCTGCCTAACGTTTTCGCAGAATGCTTCGTTTTATCAAACTTTCATCTTGCTGTCTCTTAAATTTGAGTTTTGCGAAATGTGTTCTGCCATTATTCATATTTAATTTTTTGTATCAATTGTGTGTGTTCAGTAAAAAAACACATTAAAAAACCGGCCAAGTGCGAGTCGGACTCGCGCACCGAGGGTTCCGTACAAACACTATCCCTAAGTGGTTAAGTTAAGTTTGCACCTGGTATGTATAGCGCCCTATATAAATTAGGTGCAAAGTTAGGTATTAAAAAAAAACTAGATCTCGTTCAAAACAATTTTCGTTGGTAGTTTTTATAGTAATGTACATCACATGTTTTTTTTAGATTTTTCATTTTCTTATTTTAGAAGTTAGAGGGGGGGGACCAACTTTTTTCCACTTTGGAAGCGTCTGTCACGCAAACTATTCGGTTTAGAAAAAAAATATTTTAAAAACCTCGATATCATTTTTGAAGACCTATCCATAGATACCCCACACGTATGAGTTTGATGAAAAAAAAAATTTTGAGTTCCAGTTCTAAGTATGGGGAGCCCCCAATATTTATTATTATTTTTTTATTTTTGCATCAAAATCTTAATGCGGTTCACAGAATACATCTACCTACCAAGTTTCAACAGTATAGCTCTTATAGTTTCGGAAAAAAATGGCTGTGACATACGGACGGACAGACAGACATGACGAATCTATAAGGGTTCCGTTTTTTGCCATTTGGCTACGGAACCCTAAAAAGTGGTAGCTAAGCCACACATTCAATATGATTTGTTTTGATACAGCAAGTTGGCATTTGGCAGCGTCGGTCGGTTCGTCAGACGATACATTATATCTTTACTTGATATATGAAAGTCGTGTTAATATCATAAACACACTTTTTTGCAACTTACCCTCAACCACGTAGAATTACTTTTCGGCCACTTAGGATTCACGGTTACCTTCACCCCCATATCCTCATCGGAGTTAGGCTTCAAATGGATCTTCTTTGACCCAGGCTTGGCCAAGTTTGTCGTGTAATGGTTCAGCCCCAAGAAGTCATACGATCCTCGTATGTAGCGGATCTCGGATTCGGTGAAGGAGGGAAGCCTGGATCGGGAGAAATTCTGACGCCTGGAGATGTTGTCGATACGCGAACGCATTACTGGGGGATAGTCGCCTTCACTGGTGAAGATTGGGTGGGCGAACCAGCCGAACTGGGGAGAAACAAAAAAGTGGTATAAACGAAGATACTGATAACTGTACATTTATAAACTAATATAAACCTTAGTACAACGTGTTAAGTTAAGGTCAAGGGTAATGTTATGTGTAATTCATGGCTTGCTCGGTAGTCTTACGGCTATAACCGACATCGTGTTGCTAAGCTGTAGGCAGCGCACTACCCCAACGCCTAGCGTGTGTGCTGGCGTGCACGGGCACTCGAACCAGCGAACAGGTCTACCTATGGGTGTGACTGTGTACTTAGTTTACCGTGTCTTCTTTTGTACAGAGGGCGCTTTGGCGGAATATAATGCTTAATTTCACGCCACGTGCGTAACGTTGTGGTAGCTCAACGGACAGAGCGCTACTCCGAATAAGCAGAAGTCGTGGGTTCGATCCCCAATCGTGAGGTAAAATGGATCGCGTAAAAAAAAAACCAAGAAATTAAGGATAAATATTTCCAAGGATAAGGTAATATATATTCATTGATGACGACGGTTGTGGTGCAGTTTATAGTACAGCTGCCTACTGAGCCATCGGTCGTGGGTTTGAATCCCGGCAAGGGCAAATATGTGTGTTGTGTGTGATGAACTCGAATATTTTTGTTCCTGGGTCATGGTTGTTATCAATATATGTATTTATATATTATGTATAGTCGTCTAGTACCCATACAAGCATTGCTTAGTTTGGGACTAGGTCAATTTGTGTAAGATTTTCCCTTTTTATATTTAATTATTTATTTAATTTAATGCCTGCAGTACCAAGTACTCACACGCCGTTATCAAAATGAGTAGGTACAACCGGATATAATAAGTACGAGTGTTTTTTCCGGGACGATGGCTCATTATTGCACATCAGTTCTGACTGAAAAGATAAATTAGCATTCCCAATAAAAATAATAATATTATAAAATCGAAAGTTGTTATGTGTGTTTTGTTACTTCTTCACGCTGAAATGACTGGACGGATTTGCATGAAATTTAGAACATAGACCATTTATATCCTAACTTAACACATAGGGCGTTTCAACGCCAGCGAAGCCGCGGGAAAAAGCTAGTAATCCGGTTCGAAGGACCAACATGTACGGGTCACGCAGCCGTACTGTCATAAAGTATGTCAGATGCACAATTGATTGTGGAATGTCAGAGTTGATATCAAAAATAGTACCACCCGATTGATGTGTACGATGGTCTTTATTGCACTGCCATAATGTAGGCTACGCATATCAATGGAATATGTAGAAAGGTAATTCTATACTAAATGCTATTGCTGTATGATGTACGCTAGCTCGTACAGAACGTATTCGTTAAACTGTTGTGTAAGGATAAATGAGGTACCAACGAGAAATTGCCTCGCAGTTTCAGCAGCCGCCTTGTCGGCAGCGGACGAGGAGGCCGGCTCGATCCACGGCATGTCCAGAGTGATTCCTACGTGGCCTGGAACGAATTTTCCACGTTAGCAGGCATGTTATTCATCATCGTCATCATCATCATCATTTCAGCCACAGGAAGTCTGCTGGATACAGACCTCCTCAATAGACTTCCACATGGGCCGGATAGAAGCGTGCTCTAACCAGGTCGCCTGACCACCTTGCGGGTGGCCGTCGGTAAGTGCTCTCCACTCGAGATCCTTTCTACCCAACGGCCATTGTTTATTTCAGCTATGTAATCACCTCACCCATTGCCACTTCAGTTCATGTCATTCAATGACTGTCTAAAGAAAGAAAGACATCTTGTATCTTTAAGGCCAATCATGAAGATTTGTATCGGTTTACTTTGAGGCAAATGAGTTGGCAAGTAGAGTAAGAAGCGTGCTTTTCCTTTCTTATCATCTATACTATACTATTATAAAATGCAAATAATTAAAATCAGTTTGTCAGTCAGGTTAATGGAGAGGAGTCATTATCATTATCTTATCAGCGCGATGCAGTTATGGTTTATCTGTTGGTAAACATTTCTTTGTGCGCTCAACACGCCGAAACGGGTGGACGGATTTAGGCCATTCTTGATAGCTGTGCATTCGAAGACGGTTATTGGAGACTTTTTACCCAACTAAGTACCTATGGTAAAAAGAAAGTTATACGCTGGCAAAATTGCAGGCACATTCTAGCATCATATATAACCCGTGTCATAACTCAACTGCAACCGTCCCACAGGTTCATGGACAAACATTACCATGATACCGTTTTGAGCACAGAAAGGCTCGAGTTTGAAATTTGAAGCAACCTAAGTCAATAACAATCTATTTCTACTAATGGCGTGCTGTCCCGGCGCGGCAAACCCCTATGTCTAGAGATATGCCCTTCTCGAAAACGTTTCTCGATTTTTATGGTTGAAGAACGTTCTCGAGAACATTTCCAATAATAATCGGGAAACGTTATCGAGAACGGCACATCTGTACCTATGTCCTATGTCCTTCATAGCATTGAGATTATTTCGATGGGATACATAATTCAACTTACCCTGATTATCCGTATTAAACTCTTCCTTGTACATCCTATACACCATCCCATGCGCTCGCAGCATGGTGTGGCCACACATATAGTCCTCTAGTCCACTTGCCTCCCCGCCAGGAGCGTCCAGCCCTCCGTAGCCATCGCGGCAGAAAGACAAGGGCTCATTGAACGTGAGCCACATCTTGACACGTTCGCCGAAGGTTTGGAATAGGGCCTGCAGGAAAATAATGTAAATAAATGACTATACTAAGAAAAAATGTGGGATCTAAATAAATCTCACAAATTTCCACTCGGCGTGAAGTAATGGAAGCAGAGTGACTGTTACCCGTAGGCAGTCCTCAGTGTAATATATTCTCAGAGAATTTTATGATCTGATTCTATAATTGTCATTTAGCTGAAGGCACAAGTATTCAGAACTTAGAAAATTGTCTCAAAATCGAATAGGTTGAACAATCCCCGATACCACGTGGTACTTGTCTGCCCTACTCCTAGAGAGTTATTCTTATTCACAAGCCGAAGGCGTGGAAGGAAAAACAGCCATAATGCCCTTGCGCAACAAATGACAAGCACCCGCGCGCCGGAGCGGGTGAGGCTGGTAGCCTAGGGCGACAAAACAGCCGAAGCTGTGTGCTTATTGAGAACCGTACATGATCATGATATGACATGACATGATACAACAAAAATCAAAAGTTTATCGTATAGAAACATTAAGTCAGGGTATTTTTTTTAATAATTATAATACAATATCAAATAGTTACCAATTACCGCGTTACGTAAAAATGCTTTCGATTAAATGAATCTTTTAAATTAAAACATCCGTCGATATTACGAAGGTCTGAAAGTAATTTAATCAGTTTCGATGTTTGCACTTTTACACAGATAAGAGTGTTTAAGCCACATACCCTCGCGTAGTCAACAAAGTAATCGGCCATGAGCGGATTGGTCCACCCACCCAGGTCCTGAAGTGGCTGTGGAAGGTCCCAATGGTACATCGTCACCAGCGCCCCGATGTTATTCCTTTCTAGCTCGTCGAGGAGCTCCGTATAATAACGGACGCCATCTTGGTTAACTTTGCTGTAAAGTATTATAATAGCGTCAACACGATTACTGTGTTTAGCAAAAATCTAGTCGCCAAGGGAATTCATTGGCGTTTACAGCGATTCCGCTTTTTGCCGTCGATATATTATCACATCTACAGAGACATATTTCAGAAGGCACTTGCTTTCTTTTCAGATATAAAGAAAAAATAAGGCAGCAAATCCTGAGTCCAGCCAGGGCCTGAAAAACTGCTGTCCGAGGCAGGTAGCGTAAAACTGCCATCTTGAAGAACTTTTTCTCCTACCAACGACCCAACTATAGTTCAGCCCACAGCTATGGTCATAATTAACTCGAAAGTTACGCGTTAATACAACTAAACCATATAAACCTTCTCATCTTAACCTCTGAACCTTCTAAAATAGTGGAACTAAGATAAACATGAACGCTTACTTAATCAAACAAATTTAAAACGAATGTATATAAACACTGTCAGAATATGGAGCTTGATAGTTTATGAATGAGTTTTTTTTGGACCATAGTCGCGTTGAAATTTTACAGTACCATTTGAACGACGACTTGAATGACGTTGGCTTCATTATATCGCTCATTTTGCATAGCTTAAAAAAATACATAATTTATTAACTCACTTATTGAAACCTTCAGGCAATATCCTGGGCCAGGATATAGAGAACCTGTAGAAGGAAACCCCTAGCTGCTTCATCAGCTGCACATCGTCCTTGAAGTTGTGGTATGAGTCCGCGGCCACGTCGGCGTTCTGGTGGTCGTACACCCTCTCTGGGTGCTCGTGGGTGTACCTGTCCCAGATGCTCTCACCCTTTCCTGTGGGATGACGTTAGATGTCAGTACTAGTACCCAATACAAATCTAACATAAGGTGACATAAGCATGATAGGTACAAGGTCGGTTTCCGCGGGCAAATTTGCGAGGACACTTATGCGAGATGATACAGATTCTATGATGAAACCTCAAAATAATTTTTGGATAGGATAATCTGGATTATTATTCACCTAGAATATTTTTTCAAGAGCATGGAGTAGATACAAAAGTACTCAAAAGCCATGCGGTAAGCTAGTGAGAATCAAAATAATTGAGAATCATACAGAAATAGTAAGGCAATTCTCTATTCCGGCTTACACAGGGTTTTCTTTGACGCCGTGCTGATGGTAATAGACGTGCTAATTGACGACGCGGTTCGCGCAGTTTGTATTGTACCTGCCTACTGCACCTGCGCTCCCGGGTTCGAATCCCGGCCAGGGCAATGTCATGGTTGCTCTATGTATTTAACTATATACCCATAACACAAGCCTTCTTGGGCTTAATTTATGACTAAATCGATTGATTGTGTGAGGTTGTCTGGATATTTATTTCATATTATAAAGGCGAAAGTTTGTGCGTGTGTTTACGTGTTTGTTACTTCTTCACGCTCAAACGGTTGGACCAATTTTGATAAATTTTGGTGACCACCTGTACTAGCAGATAGGCTACTTTTTATCCCGAAAAATGTTTGTGTTGCTGTGGGATGAGCGAGTAGCACCACGCGGCGCAGTTACCTGAAGCATTCCATCCGCCCTCTATTTGGAAGGCTGCGGTGGCGACCCCGAATGAGAAGCTTCGGTTGAAGAAGCATAGCTGTGCAGGGCTGTAACATAATATCATCAGCTTAGGATAAACTTCTAGAACGAGAGTGATCTGAAATGAGGATATCCGCAGAAGAACTAAGGTATCCGACATAGCTCACGGATTGCACGGTTGTAGTGGCAATGGGCCATGTAGCCCGGAGAATGGACGGCAGTTGGGGCAGCAAAGTGGAGTGGCGACCACGTATAGGAAAGCGCAGTGTGGGTCTGCCCCTAACTAGATGGACGGAAGACTCGTGAGAGTAGTGGGGAGCAAAGAATATAATACTCACAAGGAGAAGAACGGTAACTACGTACAAAAAAAATGGCCAATCGTTTTTTTTTTAATACTACTAGCGCCAACGTAGTAGAGCTGTGAACTAAGTGACAGCGGGCTTTTTTGGCGGGGTTTTCAAATATGTCATATTGAAAGTTTGTTTTTTATTAAGTTTTTTATTTTAGTGCATGTATATTCAGGTTAAATCTTGCAAATCATTTGTCAACCACTTCTCAATATATGAGATTGAGCTGAAATTTAATAGTTTTATAAAAAACACAACACAATGAAGTACTTTTAAATGGTAGCCTTTATTCATTTAATATCCTAAGCAAGAACTTTTACAAAATGTCTTCAAAAAGTTTACTACATAGGTGCACTATTATTGCATTGTTTTTAATAATATATTCTGTTGTTCCTGGAACAGAATACTTGCTCAGGCGGTTTTTGCAACTGTCAAATGTAGCCCTGAAATAGGAAATTACAATTTAACAAGTTAAATATTATTTAAAATAAACAAACAAACAAAAACTGTAACTTAAAAACATACAATAACCGTATTTCTAGGCAAGGTAACCTACTAAATGTACCTAAAACACGGCTAAAACAAACAGCTGGTAGTCCTACTTCATGTGTATTAAAACATACAGTAATGTTCCGCGACATATAAAAGACCTGAAATAAAAATTCTTACCGTAAAATATTGGTTATTCCAGCTTTGGGGAAACGGTGAAATTGAACTGAATCGTCTTTAGTAGAAGTTGCGCCGCGTTAAGCACATTCAAAGAATATAACAAATCACATTTTCTATTTAAGCATTTGAAGACATGATGATATTTTCGAAATTAATCGCGAAACAATTTGAAATTGGCCGTTCGTTGACGTAAATTAAAATAACAGGCTGACATCCATCAGTTTTTTTTTTTGGGACCTTATGGCTTAAACCCGTAACAGACGATTGAACAATACAGCGGACCATAGAGACGCTGCTATCTGTGAGACGTATATTACTATCTCATTCCGACAGATAGCAGCGTCCCTATCGGTCCGCTGGATTGTTCGATCGTCTGTTACGGGTTTTATTGGCATCTGACCGGCCAGCCTAACATTGCCAGGATAAGAAATAAATCTTTTTTTCATCGAGCAATAAAAATATTGTTAGCCGTATATAAAATCTTGAAGCCAATTCTTTGTATGAAAGTGAAAAGACCTTGGTGGGGAGTCAATGGATGCAGTCTGCACGGGATCGCAATTTGAGCGAGTCATGGGGGAGGTCTATGTTCAGTAGACGTATGTGGCTGATAGGAAGATAGAACGAGAGTCATCAATACTCTTCACGAAACAGATTTGTGAAGCTTTTGGTTTTATGTGTGCGTATCTATGAACTACTCATAGAGACGTGTTGCTTGTGAGCTTGACGTTGTGATTGTGACAGGTGCGCAGAGGGTGAAACGTGGAGAGACTTAGCCGTGGCTAACCAAAGCTGGCTTCACTTTCACAGACTAGGTTTCCAGGCATATTTATTCTAAGATTGTCAGTTACAGCTACTCTACACGATACGAACATTCCTTTTTATAAATATTAGTACAGTATACATCGGAGGTGCTGTTCAGTTTAATATTACCATTCGTTTTACTATGCCTACTTCAGTAATCTACATATTATACTCGTATAGATAGAAATAGGTACCTATATTATAAATCTATTCCTTAAAAAAACATATTATGACAAATATATTTATTTATATTTTGAAGTGGATAAAACTTTTCCCCGAGTTCTAGGTAGTAACATTGCTATTTCATGCTTTCATTGCGTGCAGTCGAAAATAAGTTGAAAAAACTTGTAGGTTGTAACATCAATAATGTTAAGAAACATGTTTGATCATAGAGAAAATTTCTAAAACAATCAGCATTTTAAAAGTAATAAGGCCTCTTAAAGTATCTAAGCGCAGAATTTCGCTGTTTTTTAAAGTATTCCTTGAAGTTCAATAAATGTTTTATTAAAAAAGAGGCCCCACTTCTCTTTTTCCTAAAAACTATTTTAATTATAACACTTACTTATATGATACTGTATTGTGGTCTCTCTGCAATGTAATGAAGTTTCCTGGGTTCCTGGTTGGAATATAAAATAAAACAAGGGTTAATAATTATATCCTTTATACTTAATCAAGTTTACTTCAATTATGCAGTTAAAAAGCAGTAATATATTATTTGAATACTGTATATTATAATATGTGTAGGTTTCATATTATACAGGGTGGTCAATCCAAATGGGTCAGTATGGAGAAGTCAGAAACCATTGAGAGATAGGGAAATCTGCTCTAAGCGTGGCGTTGATTTTAGATTGAATAACAACGGCATTATTTTTTAGCTCTCATACCTACTTAAGCGGGAATCGAACCTCTGACAGTCAACATTCTGTAAGTAATCGTATGTCGTATATATAGATATTTTGACCGGATTTGACACCCGGTTAGGAATACGATACTAAAGCATTGCCATTTTCATAAATCTAAAATCGACGTGATGGTTCCTAAGAACAGATTTTCCTTTGAATTGATCAGCAGATTAAACTTATTTTATTAAATATCTAGTTATTGTTTGGGCTAGGGGTCTAAGTACACGGGACACGTCACGGCATTCCCAACTCGAAAGGGCAGTTGGCAATGTTTAGTCATTATATAAAAATATATACAATATTTCATTATGTTTTTGTATTACACTTTTCTATTTATTGTAGAAACCTAAGGATGAGAAATAAATACGAGTAACGAACAACAAGTATCAGTATTAAAATATGAAGACCTGTCTGGGTATCCTGGCTATTACCTACCTGCCTACCTATCTACTTGACTTGGGATACATCTACGCCAATTACTGGTACATACCGGTTTTGCGATGCTTTAGGGCAATGGCCTTGACATTAACTATTAAAAGTATTAACACACCCCTCGCTTGGAGACACGAGTACATTTCTCACACATTGCCTGTTTACAGTTTGATTAGTGATTAGCACGCTTTCATACAATTTCTAATTGTGTTTGGCAACAAATATCACAAAGTGTCTCCGTGGTCAGCAAATTAAGTTCGGAGATTTAAAAGGTCTCCACGGTCATTTTGGAGGTGTAAACTGTCTCCAAACGTCAAAGATATAAAATAATATCGAATCAAGTCAGAGACGAGACTATTGAAGCCAAAAGTATAGCTAACTACTACATAACTTTATCATGACAAATATTTTAATCTCACTTTAGTACATGTTTGTTTATCAATCGTAAAAACAGCGATATAGTTAAATGCAAATGAAATCTCACCCGATCCAAATGACCGCTAAAGCAACAAATATAACACTGTATCGGAACATGTTCGTCCGTCTGCCGCCGACCAACTAATGCCCAGTGCCCGATAACTCCTGACACTGGATAACAATAATATAATTATTATACAACACTAGCTGCACACTTCTTGTTCTGCCGTACAGCCAGACCATTCAGTTTATCTGTTCATTTATTGAACGCTTTTAACCTGTTCACTGCCAATTGCCATGGCAATTAATGATAAGTAGGGTACTCGAAATGTGCCATACGCTCAATCCTAAACGATAGCGCCGACAAACAGTGTGTACAAACTTTTCAGATTCCGGAAAAACACTGACGTTTTAATAAGAGGAAACAAAACTGCAATCAAAGATTTTCTAGCATTAGAATTTCATAACTACTTATGTCTTGGATCGTAATTTCTGATCGTGGTTCTAAGGGCTGAACAAGTACAAAGAATTTTGATGATTTCGGGTTGTTCCTACGCTTCTACAGTCCCTTGAAGCTGAAAACATCAAGCTTCTAAAATGGCGCGCAAGTCCGACTCGCACTTGACTTCTTTTTTGTGCATGCGCGCGTAGCTTAAGTGGAATCAGAAAAATTAGGAAGCTTTTTTTGCAGAACCAAGCATTGCAGCGCGCAACCTTTGAAAAAAGCTCGAAATCGAATCACAAATGCTACATTCGTCCGATCTTAAGCACCCCAAGATTAAGGTTACAAACAACCCTAACTGGTCAAACGTGTATAGAAAAGATAGATCAATAATCTAGTTGTTTACAAATGTTGTGCGAGATCATGTCTACGACCTATCTCCTATGATTCGATGATAAATATGATAGTACAAATATCAAAGGAGTAGGGCACAATCCAAACGATAAAAAGTTATCAGCGGAGTGGTCCAAACATCTCAATAGGATAAGATTATTTATTCAAGAAACATCACCGAAGCTGTACCTATCTGTATGGGTATTTTTTGTGAGATAAATTTGCGTAGACCTGCCAATGGCAAATACACGTACAAACCAGGAAGCATCATATCCGGAGAAATAAGATACTATCTACGCGATGGATATGAGTTCTCGGCTGTAACTGTGTCCGTTAAAGGCCTTGGATATCTCTATATAGAAGACAAAGAAAAAAAAACAGAGAAAACGCGCAAGAGCTCAGGAATGATGAAGTGTACGTTAATCTACACAGTGTTATACCTATATAGAAATGAAAAAGAAGGACCGCTTCCAATTGGACAGTATGAAAATCAGTTCAGTTTCCAACTGCCTGTCAATATTCCGGTTTCTACAGAATTTAAAAGACAAACATCGGAGTATAACGTGGAATGCTACATTAAATATTACATACGTATTAAATTTGAGAGAGCAGGCTGGTTTAAACTGAACAAGAAATACAAAAAGGAATTCAATGTGAGCTCAGGACAAATACCGAGAAGGACCACGGAACCTTTGATATATGGCGATCAGAAGAAATTGGTTCAATTGGCCTCTCTGTTCTCCAGTAAGAAAAGCATTGTTAACATAAAAGCGACCATTGACAACTCTGTTGCTTGGACCAAGAGAGTACGTTAAAATTGATTATGAAATCGACAATGATAGTAATATACCAATCAGAAGTGTAGGTACAATTGAAAATGTTTGAAGTTGACACATACACAGACTCTGGTGGACTAGAAGTAAATTCATACAGAAATAGGCCTACATCCTAGAGTTGCACACAAAGTTATACCAGAAGGTGAAACTGCGAAGTTTACGTCGAACATCATGGTGCCTGAAAATGTTGCGTCTGTCGATCACTGTAAATTTTTATCTAGAGATTACTCAGTGGTCGCTACTGTCAGGTTACCGATTCCACATGTAAATTTGTCTTTAGAAATACCATTCCAAGTAATTACCACATTACCGAGTAGCTTTGAAGGTCGCTTGCAGTTCAAGCGTTGACCATGCTTTGGTTAAACCGCCGACTTATTGGGAAGCGATGGGTGAAGAGAAGGGTAGGAATAAACCTTTGGAAAATTAAGTCTGAGTATGAATTTGAAGATAAGCCGTATTACCAGCAGAGAGTTAGAAGTTTTAGAATGACGAGGTTCCCATTATTAGGGTTTGCCATTGTGAAATCTTCTAGTGAGTTAGTTATTTCAGAACATGTGTGCTTTGCGTATTTATATTATAAATCTCTTGTTGTTTCTGTCCAGCACTTTAGAAGAGAACGTTTTTCGATGGACATATTAGGGGACAAGGACAAACATATTCATTTTAACACGGACGTACGTCGAGAGACGCAAATTAGGACCTTCGTTACGGCACCACGTCGTGTATGGACGGCGACTTAGATTTGTGCAAAACTGTCTCTCCTTCTACAGACGAACATTTCTGTTTTTATATGTATACAGCCAAATGTCTTGCTTGTGTCGTTTCTCGCACATTTTTTTTGTAATTGTGTGTGCCGCAGTACTGTATGCAATTTTTCAAAATTGCGTTCTTGAACGTATAAATACAGAAATTTAATACCTACGCTGAGTTTGTTTTGTTTTTATTATACTGGCTTTGTTGTAGTAAAAATATATCTATCAATCTGTTAATAAAATAGTTTTATCTATTCAACAGAAAAAAACATTTTATTCAGAGACAAGAAAAAGGCAAAGTAACAGAGAAAACTTAAACTAAATAGCAACGCAGAAGAAATACGTATGTATAAACCTTACTCTAAATAACCTAAGTATAATACAATTATATAAAAAGAAGGGGTCATAAAAAGAATACCCCATCTAACAAGTCCGCCTGCGGCATGGTCCCCAGTATGCTCATATGCTGGCGGCGTTACCTCTTTGTATAGTCAGAGAGTATCTTTGGCAGAGGTAAGCGCCAGCTCTGGGGTCTCCCGACGCATCGATCAGCCGTTTCGACAAGGCCCTCAACAGATTATATAAATGTACTTCCAGTTAAAGAAAACCAAAACGCATGCCTTTTTAATCCTTACTGTCACTGTAACGAGAGCGAAAAATCCTATCTAGTTTTTTTTTTAATAAAAGGTGTTTCCGCAATCTTCACACACAGAGCTCTTGAACGCAGAGACTGATAATCGTCGTATGAAATTTCGGCATGACAGTCGTAATTCCTAATTTCGTCGGTTATTACGCGTTTCACTTTCCTTGACTGTACCTACAAATATCTATTCCAAATTAAGTTGAAAATGTTGCAGTGTTGTTTAAATAATATTTTCTTTCCTCAGTCGCAGGACGGGTTTATAATATTTTAAGATAAGAGGCACCAAGATAATAAGTAAATACAATTTTAAGAAATGCAAGCAGGTTATAACATATTTCGATAGGCAATTCAATAAATTAATTGTACCTACGAAAGTCCTTGAACTCCATTGCCAACCAAAACAAAGTAAACAAACATCCAGTAGCGCCACTCATAAATTACGAACAATATTGATACTAATCGCCGATCCTTACGAGACTAGCCGCGTAATAGCGGGAATGTTCTCAAATACTCAAGAACCTTCCATAATACTTTTGCTACTCACCACAAGATGTCGATTAACTGAATGACGAAAAATTCTTAAAACTGCAATGATAAATAAACTTAGCCGCGTATATTTGAGACTGACGGCATGAACACGCTAGTCATTTTAGTCAGCAAACATCTATTACAAATCGTTCATATCTAAATAATGAAAAGAACAACCGAATTTTCTAGACGACACAAGTGTCATCTATCATAATTAGGCTATTCCTCACAAGATGGCGCTATCCCAAACAACAACACCACGGTAAAATCGAGAAGGCGTATTGTGCACGCATGCTATACTAGCCGCGTATATTCTAGACTCGGGCGGATTGCTCTTGAACGTTCTCGTACACTCAATATATACATACTAGGTGGCGCTGTACTCAGTCGCCTATAAATACGACGAAACGCCGGTAAGCCGGCGCAGTTGCAATCTGAGCAAAGTGTAAACCACTAAGTGAGAAGAGTTCGAAGAGATACGTAAACAACTAGTCAAAATGTCGATCGTTCCGCGTCTCTACGACTGGGAAAGGCCTCTTCGCATGATGGAGAGAGATTTCTTCAGATCGGATCCCTACATCGACTTCCCGTACGGAACAATGGTGCCTCGTAATTTCTTCAATCCGGAGCACTTCTTCAAACCCTGGGACAACATGCTGCGGCCATTCGAACAACTGGTGAAGCCCATAGAGCATCAGTTATCCTTGGCGATGAAACAGTTGGCTTTGAATGAAGGCTCAATTACTTCGGACGACGAGAAATTCCAAATCAACGTGGATGTGCAGCATTTCAAGCCAGAGGAAATCAGTGTCAAAGTAATTAATAAACATGTTATTGTGGAGGGTAAACATGAGGAAAAACAGGATGAACATGGCTATGTATCCAGGCAGTTTGTAAGGAGGTACGCCTTGCCTGAAGGTTGTTTGCCTGACACTGTCCAGTCCAACTTATCTTCTGATGGTGTTCTAACGGTCACCGCTCCAAAAGTGCTAGCTCTGCCATCTACCGGAGAAAGAATAGTACCTATCGCTCACACAGGACCGGTGCAGAAGCAAATTGGATCTCCTGAGTAGTGTAAATAGTGTTTCAAAAATGTGACTTTTGTTTCAAAGACTGAATTATTTGAATCTTTATAATTGTAAGCCGCCTTTACTTTATGATGCTGTATAAGATAATAAATAACTTAAAACTATTTGTGTCTTTAATTTCTAATTTACCTTTTATGTATGTATTTTTATAAACACTTTTACAAATAGTGATACAATCGCACACTTAATACAACAATACAGCCATAAATATGCCATTACACCTACATCATGAATCTTTATAGTAAACATGTAATCAGCGCATTTAATTTTAAATTCATTTGTATATCTAGTCTTCTAGAATATAATACTGAGAAAAGTTGTTATTTTACATATGTAATAACAAAACTTTTATTCATTATTCTAACAAAACGGACATTAATCGCCTTCAAAGTGTTTACTTAATTGCCTCATCGTTTCGAGCGTGATATTACGTTCGTGGTCCCTTCGATCATGACCGTTTTATATTGATGTAAACTTACACGATTTTCACACATTAATCATCATTGATTACCTCGACGTTTTGAACGTGATGTTACGTTCTCATCATGAAAGCATGACTGTTTCGTTATACTATACGTATAATGTATGTGTGAAAGTGCAAGTTTCTATCAATACAAAACACTTATTGCTGTAAGTTGGGTAAACATTCCAGTACTCGATACTATCCCAATAGTCGTCAGGAGGCTAGCGAAACTCCAAGAAAGAATACATTCAAGAGGTACCTATGAAACTTATTGCGATTTTAATAATCAGCTGGCCGGTTCGTTTTTCCCTATAGTAGTTCTCTCTTAAAAGGTGCCGATGTAGTTAAAGTTCTGTTAATGTTTTTTTCAGAGGGGTACAATATGTAATAGAATTTTATTTATTTTTTTCAATTAGTATTTTTTTACATTATGGACTGGACTGGGTGCCTAAGACGTGGAAGTTAAAACTGCCTGACAGGCCGGTTATTGTTTTAATTAGGATATCAAATATTGCAAACTTTACCTGGGACGACTTAATTGGCTTTTTGCCTTGCAACCTTAAGGTAGAATGATTTCTTTTACCACACCGGAGATCTTAAAATGCCTTTGACGAAAATATCTGTTAGAAAAACCATACAATAATAATTCTCTTCGGTTCTTGCGATGCACACATTTCACTAAAATACTTATTTAATGAGCCCTTGATAATGGAATCACTAATAAACTTCAAAACGTTGGGAAACTTAAATAATTGACCGAGCGAGCGAAACGCCCCCGTTTCAGCTTGGAGCCCGTTTAATCTTTCCTTTATCTGAAAATTTGGATGTCCATTTGTCCAGATTTCTGCCTGTTCTCGCTTAAAGGTCGCATTTATCAGAGAATTTTGTATGGCCAGTAGTGAATATACTCCTTTTAAGTAAATTGTTTTATTGGAATACATTTAAAAAAAATCTGTCGATTTGAGAGCAGTTTACTATAGATTTCTCCATGTAATAATAAAAAAATGAAATTTTCGGTATTGTACGGGAAAAAACATAAATTCTATCATATCCTATATTTCATAAATAAATATTATGCGGGTGTAGTATTTACTTACATACATACACCCATTTATATTTATTTGCAATTACGAGTTAACGCCCACATTGCATCGGTAATACAATGAATCACAATCACAAAGTAAACAAATAGGTACTCTACTCAATCTTATCTAACAGTTCTCGTATTTTCTTGATTCTTCTTGGACTCAAACCCACGTATTTTTACGCCAATCGTAAAAATAGTGGACGAAAATACAATACGCGACGAAAACTGACACAAACAGTATTATTTCGGTAGTCCGTAGAAGATAACCGATTATTACGTCCTCAAAAAAAAAAACATCATAACTCTTTTGACTGACTAGAAGGTTGTCGGCAGAATTAGTGAAATGCACCTCCTTTTTTTGTTTATCTATAGTTATAACTGAAATTAGCCCAGACCTTTTTCCGTGACGAAGTCTCAAAGACGTATAAATGAGCCCAATTTTTTTCATCTCTGCATTCTATCAAATAGGCTACATGACAGACACTACAACTACAAGTTTACAATTTTGTAACAGTAGATAATATAATAGTATGATACAGAAGACATTTTAAATTGTAACAGTAGATAATATAATAGTATGATACAGAAGACATTTTAAATTAATTGAGTGGACCAATCAAGATTTCTTGCATCTGCCGGCCAGAATATTTTGACGAGTGCATTCTATTATTGACTTTGCAGTGCACCAGTTATCTTTACTATTATCAATCAAGTCATTGCACTTGGTGCGAGCTTCAAATATTGCTTTTGCAATATTTGAAGGTTCATTTTACTGATCATACTCCATTATGCGTACCACCAAAGGGCCCAAAGGTTTAAAAACGTGGTAACTATTTTCTCAACTTTAATTTACCCATTATTTTGACGTGACAACGTCTTAAATTAGGTTGCGCTGGGAGTCACTCATGAAAAAGTGTAACGCCCGCTCGCGTCTGTTAGGAGGGCCGGTTGTCCCGCTAAAACTCGAGAACGGCTGAACCGATTTGGCTAATTTTAGTATTGAAATATTCGTGGAAGTCAAGGGAAGGTTTAAACGGTGAGAAAATATAGAATAAATGAGTGGAAAATAATAAAAACGATAATTTTATATTCCCATACAAATACAAACTGTTCGTACTTACCTGTCAAACATATGATGTTTGTTCCGTCGGTTCGGTATTTTTAGAATAATTACATGTAGATCTAGACTAAATAAGGGTTTGGAATCGACAACATACATGCATAATAGTCTGATTATCGCATATTTAGATTTAAAACATGTAAAATAAAGACACTATAATGACATTAATGACACATGTGATGGGTGCGTTCAGAAAGTAACACTTAAAATGTTGTTAGGGAAATTGTGAATGGATATGATACAAATAAATATTCTACCGAGAAAAAGACGTTGTCACGTAAAATCTTCCTTCGCCCGTAAAACCGACTTTACAGGCAACCATTTTTTTTGTCAATTTACTGTATATTATTGTAACAAAACGGAATTTAATTGCGTTCAAAAAGTGTTTATTTTATTATCTCAAAATGTTTATTTTACGTTCATAGTCTCGAAGAGATAATATTGTTGATATTATTTATAGGGTTTTATAATATAATAATAATGTATGTATTATACTGTTTTGTTTTTGTACACATCAAAATGAATATGTCACAAAAAACATTTCCAGTGGCAGTTGTGGCCACAGTTAACAACACAGATATTGAGTATATTGTTCATCGGGTACAAAGCTAAGTGGATTCGCTCAAGAAAAAGAATTTATACTATATCAGCTTTGGTTGTGGTTCGATCGATACTTGGTTGTGCCATCTTCTCAAGTCCCAAAGAGAGTTTGTCCTAGGTACACGATGATACGACCTTGGGAGTGACGTTCGATTGCGACTCATAAGCTCATAATCTCTAATAACTGTTCGAAAACGGAGGTCTAATAATAACCAGATTAGTTTTGTTTTTGATGGGGATATAATTAATATACAAAATGGGAATGACATGCCAGGTCACTTTTCATTTAAAATGAGATTTGAATCTCAAAATATAGAGTCCGCAATAAACTATAACTTACCACTCAGTTACAAATACTTTAAATGTATTTTTTTACTATTAAACAAGTATACGAAAATTATAATTACCTGTGATCTTCCCGTGAACCCTTCACTTTTACCTTTACCTGATCTGTATGTAACCTCAGCAATGTCAAGGGCAAAGATATTCCCCTGGTGCCAAACTTTGATAAACTAGCAAAACTATTACAGTATATTCTATTAGGAATACGAAGTATCTAATTATATTAGGGGCTGCCACGCCTAATTCGTCTATGAATCAACAAAAATAATTAATATCTTTTATAAAAACAAAACATACGCCTGTTTGTTATTCTATCGATAACAATAGTACATTACTGCCGAGGCAGGGAAAAGTCAGTTCGTGGATGAGTATGATTTTGAAGGACGAGGCGGATATCAATATGAAGTTTTCTGATATCTGATACATTTACGGAATTATCGCCTGGCTACACTTAACGATTACACCCTGTATAGTGCGAATAAGCTAAGTCTGCATACGTCAACCACGACCTATTAGTGTCCATCAACCCTCTTTCTGTGGTGTGACAACTATACAGACTTATCTTAGAAGGGCTCAACTCATTTGCCACTACACTATAGTAAACATATGTTCGTAAATGTTTTTTTTTGACATGACGCACCATGATTTTTCAAAATGTTTTTAAATGTATACGTAGTTGACAATTGCGGCTTATCAAATTTTTTTTTGGTAGTTGTGTCTACGCGAGAAGTGGCAATAAAATTTACCGAAAAAAATAACTATTTTTTTTTTCATCCAAGTTCAAGGATATGAATGTATGTAAAAATATGCATTATTAACCCCATTTTATGCTCTTTAATTCTGAATTTATTTGGTTCCTCTCGTTTGCTTGGTTTAGAATAAATAATAGTTTAAAAATTACCTTGATATTTTGGCATTTTCGTGAATAAGTGAAACAAAAGAAGATCGAAGGCTGATATTACGCATACAGTGTCCTTAGGTCCTGCCACTACTGCACCTCAAATTACAACCAAATCCCTTGTGGGGGCCACTTTTGTTAGCTTAGCCTGCTAGACCCTTTAGTGGACAATTGGCTGTATGGTGAATCTTTGAAAAAAAATTAAGTTAAAATGCAGTAACCGGCCAAATTAAGAGTACCCTCATTTGTATGAGACATCATAAACGGAAGGTGTGTACTTTAATTAATCGTCTTATTTAAATAATATTGATTTCTCGGCTAAGGCCAATAATATGTATATTTTTTAATTTGTATTAACGGCTTATAAAAATAATGAACGATATCGCGAACCAGTTTTACTACATTAATGGGAATATTTCCAAGCAAGTTGGAGAAAAGAAAATTATGCAATCTCAATAGCCTTATTATGTAGGTCTGAATAGTCTTAGTGAATAGTATAGTACACGGTTGTTATGTTTTCATTAAATACATTTGCACAATTTGTTTATTTAAAAAACAAATAGTAATGTTTAATTTTCTTACATTCAGTGGTTAAATCTCTGATTAAAACAAATATTAAAATGTGGTCAGCGTTACAAAAACACTGTAAAATGTAAGATCAAGTCGGCACATCTCAATATTTTTTATTATTAAAAACCTCAGTTTTAGTCTCAAGTGAAATTATTTTTTCACCTCACTAGCTCGGAAAGCCCAGTTTGTTTGTTTGATATCTATTGAGAAAATCGCTTTTTATCCACATGTGGAGAAAGAGTTTTGACGTTTCAACGCAGCTAAAGTAAAAATTTGACATGAGCTTATTTTCTGAAAAATCCCGTTTAAAATACCTACATGAAAGCTAATTAGACCTTAGTTTTAATAAATGTCAAATTGGTTCATTATTGCAGATATTTTTAAAGATATAGTACAAACCCTTATTCTTTTTTCCTCGCTGTAGTGAGGTGAAAAGTTTTGTGTTATACACGGGCGAAAGTTATTTTACGTCTCGTGTATTGAAACACTCGCTACGCTCAGGATTCTATTTTGAACCACTCGCTTCGCTCGTGGTCAATCATAGGATCCTTTCGCTAGCTCGTGTTTCAAATAAACACTCGCGGGTAAAATACAACTTTCCACCCTTGTATAACAAATAACTATTATGTTAGGTCATTATTCTGTGGTTAGGTATAGGGAATAGGTATGTTGAAGTCTGAAAAACGCTTCTATGGACAATATATGGCCAATATCACAGCGTTAACCCTATTGATCTATTGTGAATTTTAGTCTAAAAAAGGTTCAGATAAATCAGTTTTAGTAGTAGTTGCCAAGTTGTTCGTGTCCATGGTGAATTTATTGAGATCAGACATGGAAATACAACGCAAATGCAAGAGTAATAATGTCAACAATGTAATTTAAAAATCATTTTCTAATGCCACCGCCAGGTCACGACCTCTATTGAGAGAAAAAAACTAATTACTTTAAGTATCTCAAAATGGACAACATAATTATTTTCGTTATTTAATAATAATAAATATATCCTATTATGAATCATAATGAAATAAGGACACAAAATACTGAAATAATATTGTCAATATTTCTCGAATGTCTAAAAACAGTTTGATAATGAACTTTCTCGAATCGTGTTTTACTGCCATCTAGTGTCAAGTAGCGGAAGCTGGCAACGCAGGGCATGTCAACCTTTTTCCTTGCGAATACATTTTTAATATTTTTCACATCCCATGTTCCCATAAGTTTAAACATTATAAAATGAGATTTTTTTTAATGTATATTATGACAAATAAATACATTAAAATTGTTAATATCTGCAACTAGACGACTTGACTTAAGAAGTGAAAATTTGTATTTACAATTTGAATCGAATAATATTATGTGAAAAGTTGAAAACAATGATTTCTGTACATAATGAATTGATTATTATTATATTATCTACGTTATGTATTATAATTATTATAATACTATGATTAATTGTCTATTTTAAATTTTTAGTTTGTTTCTAAGCTTAGTTTTGAATTTTTATTTTAAGGGTTAAATTTATTGTTTGTATAATAATTGTATGTCTTACGTAATTATTTGAATCAATCGATTAATTCATGAACAAATAAATAAAGTCGAAATGAATACCAATTTTTTCACATCATAATATTAATGATTAAACGAACTTACCTGTAAGTGAAGTTCTATCATAATTATACGAAGGGTTTCGTCCGAAGATATTAGTAACTTAAAATTATAATACACAATGTAGTAACGCATAAGTGTTACCACTTCGTCACTTGTTTGGGGAAAAAAGGTAGCCGCTATTGGCAACACTTTTTTTTTTTTTTTTGCATAATTTTCCCGAGCCCATCCTCATCTGCTCCTCTTCATTTAGTTTAGAGCTTAATAAGAATTATGATATTTCCGATTGGGTCTGGGCGGGCGGGAGTACGTTACTAATATCTTCGGACGAAACCCTTCGTATAATTATGATAGAACTTCACTTACAGGTAAGTTCGTTTAATCATTAATTATACTCGTGTTTCGTCCTCGATATTAGTAACTTAAAATTATAATACACAATGTAGATGTTGAGAGAATAATAGGAAATATCAGAATTAGTAAACTGTTAGTTATTTAATAGTATTATTATACTTATTAATAGTAACAACAGCACATTTAAGATTTCTTTCAAATCTCATTGATAGGCATAGATAACCATAAATCATGATTATTTTAATTACTGTAGACATATAGCTCTAGCAAGAGCTGTGTTATCCTTATCGAATTCAGCAATAGTTCTGTTCTAGAATCTGGCAAAGGTAGCGGAATTGCCACTCCATCCCGCAGATTTCCTTAAGGCGTCAATGCCTACACCTAATAATTTAATAATAATTTGTAAGCTAGGGATGATGAAGCAAGTCTTGTGATATGTGAAGAAAAGATAGATATGTCAATTCCGCTATTTTTTAAAGTTGATTTTATACAACGACCAAGTGTTGTGGCTTTAATACTATTATGGGGTTTTTCAAGCCCTATGCAAAGCGAGTTGGATTTGCGTAAGTATTTTGTCCTTACTATGATATGCTTCTAATGTCCTGGCAGGGCATATTTGAGGACGTTCTTCAAAATACGGTAAAAACAAGCTTGGTTAATTCACACCTGCTTTGGAAGTTTTAATCAATTCAGATATTTTAATTATAATTCGATCTGAGAGGAATACTATGTTTCAAATGGATCTTAATTTTTGGTAGTGTTTGCGCTCTGTGCGCCGTTACAAGAGCTAGTAATGTTATACATTTCATTGAAAATTGGTCCAGTTGTAAACTTTCGTTCGGAAAGTATGATTCCAAATGATTGAGAACCTTAGTCACATCCCAATTGATATTATAATGTGGTAATGGCGGTCTAAGCCTGTAAACACATTTACATTTTTTTTTATACGATCATCATCTGATATTGGCCCCAATATAAGTGAGAGAGTGGATCTATTAACTGTTGATAGTGCTGTATTGGGCGCCTGAATTAAATAATTCTGTAAGAAACTATGATAATTGGAATAGATGGTACATAAAAAATATTGTTTTTTTTTATTTATATAATATGTACAAACGCTTTAAAAAAATATCATAATGCTTAATCGAGTTGTCTGATAACGACGCAAGCATGAAATTCACGGCGGAAGGCGGGATACGGCGTTGAAATAGCGCCGTCTTGACAACATCCCGGCAACCAGGGTAATGCTGGCCTGGATGTCCCGGTTGCTGGAATTAAATACCATAACGTGATTACCCTAATCACCTATTTCATGCACATCGGATATCAAGAGCCAATAAAATAAAGGGTACCAGGGTTGTGTTGGCTAGTTTGGAGCAACCATGATACGGTACCCTACGATTTTCCCGAAATGATTTTACTCAGGGCCTTTAGAATAACGGACACTGGCGGAAAAGCATAGAAGAAAAACCTTGACCATTCGATGGTAAATGCGTCATACGCGTATCCATCTGGATCCCTACTTCAGGACACATATTTTTCACATTTTTTATTGATTTGGTTCGCAAACAGACCGATAGTGGGATTAACAAATTGCAGTTTTCGGTAGCCTGAGACGGAAAGTTCCCATTCTGTATAATATGGGAACGTCTAGATTCTCTATCTGCGGTGATATTATCTGAGGATTTTATATAATAATATGATGCTACTACAAATATTTTTCGAGTTTCACACCACTGCTACAAATCTTTTGTTACTTTTGTAGGATGGGGGCTACTGAATGCCTCCCAGTTGGTTAATGTAAGATACTGCCGTGGTGTTATCAACTCGTAAAATTACTTGGCAACGGTAGTAATTTTTGGCAAATATTTTGAGGGCAAACAAGGCCGCAAGGAGTTCCAATTGGTTGATATGTAAATTACTCTCTGTGCTAGACCACCTGCCGCTACCCGTATGATCACCACATGCCGCCCCACCCCGCAGTTGAGGCGTCAGAAAAGATTTCAATTGCGAAATTTTCGTCCTTAATACGCTGGTCTGAGTTGCGTATCGCATGAATCCATTAATTGAAATCGGGCAGAAGAGAATTGGAAATGTTCATATATTGTTCGTAATCATTATGGTTGAGTAGATTTAAATACTTGATACGTTTCGCCTGTTTCGTATACAGCCAGCCATATTCCACAGCTGGATATGCAGAAATTAGAAGACCCATTAATTATTTAATCGATTAATTTCTGAAACTGTTCTAGTTCCCCTATGGTTCGATTTCTGTTAATTTATAATGAAACCTAAATTTTTACAGTTTTTCGATTATGAGAATGTCGTCTTTTAAATCTAACGTTGACTTTAACGCAGTCTTTAGAAATTAATTTCAAATCAATTCTTAAGTCTTCCAATTTAAAGTGCTGTGTGGGAATACATTTATTCAAATATTTTAAATTAAGGATAAGTCCCATGCTCCCGTTAGGCTTAGGCACTAACAAAACCTTTGACAAAAATTGGTCCGAGCAAGGCTCGCATTCTGATATGGCATAAGAGTTTCAGTAAAATGACTTTGTTCTAACTCAGAGTTACTTGAGACAGTAGGAGAATAAGACCGGTTTACTGGCTTATTAAAAGTTAACTGGTATCCGTTTATCCAGAATAAAACGGATTGGTCACGAGTGATAACTGACCACTGTTCATAAGAATCAGCGAGTCGACCGGCGCAGCGTCACAGATTAATATAATAGTTCTTCGAACAGATACCCATGTCTGAATAAAAAGGCAAATACCTACCGCTTTTCATGCCTACTCAATTTAACAATGGAGCGACCTTGAACGCGTGGGTCGTTGGCCGCACGTGCCGGCAAAACGAGGCTAGGGTTGACACCGCTTAGAAATGATTTTATAAAAAATCAATATAAATGAAAATACGATAGATTTATTTAAATTTATTAGTCAAATTTAATTATCATTAGGTACCTACTAGAAATAGGTATTCACATGCACTGCGGCACACAATCAAAATCGTTTAAATTTCCGAGTAGGTATATCGGAATCTTACCTACCTATTCTATCTGAACATACCAGAAACCTGAAACAAAAACAACTCTCTGTGTAGGTACCTAAGTAACCTAAATATATCCCGATGACAGTAGGTACTTACTAAATAAAGTTTGGTAGGTGCCTATATATAATGTGTTACATATTGTATAATACTAACATTACAGGCTTCGAAACAGTCACTAGGTACAAGTTGTTTTATAATAATCTGATCACGCGTTTCATCTTTGCGAATGCATTCCTTGCAAAAGGTCTTAAGTGTCAAGAACAACGCCGACTTTTACGCCCTTTTAAGGCCGTGCAATGCACTCTCCCGCCACACGCACTAAACTGATTTGGTAAATCTTAGTGAGTAAATTATTGTCACTTGTTGATATAGGTAGTGGATTTTTTCTATGAATTCAAGTATATTAAGTAGGTATGTTTATTTATTCAACATTACATGTATCTATTATAACAGTGTATGCAATGCGTTTAGGTATAGGTGCTTATTAAGTTCTAAGAATTTTTAGTAACATTTCATCGTCTGTCGGCAAAGAAAAAAAGGATAAATGTCTGTTGCTTTTATGTTTTTACACCCCGCAACACTGCAGCGAGTTGGTCTCATTCGCGACGAAGCCATTTTTTTGGTGATTTTATAGCGCGACCGGCGGCGTCCGGCCGTGAGCGCGTGTGGCAACCGACTGGCTGAGCGCGTCGACCGCGATGCGCGATGTGTAGGTATCTTTCTCGTTTCCCACGGTACACATGGGGAGCACTGGCAGCGTACCGAGTCTAGCGTCGGCGAGTGTTTGGTCCGATGCGACGATCTGTGTGACGAGGTTCCTTGACGCCGACCGGTTGTTGTGGCAGGCTACTGTTTTTGCGTCGGAGCTCTCTGCTGACTGCGAACTGAAGCTCCCGCCTTCCAGTTTAAATTCTTTGGTAATTTAGACGGTTGCTTCTGTTTTTGCACGCTTATCTTGATAACCGATATATCAAGATAAGCGTTAACCAGATTTCGACACAGCTTTTTAGAGTTTCTGGTAGGTCTACGCCAAAAACGTACTTCTCGATTTTTGTGACAGCTAGTTGTTCTCAAAACTCCTTTTTTAGAGAATATAGGACGAAATTTCTGCGACTCCATGAATCGTTATGTGTGTATGTGTATATCGCACAGAATACGCCCCAGTTCTAAAAATTGTTTGTAGAATTGTTGTTAACTTTGTCTTTAGATCATAATTGCGACGTCAACATACGTCCTACTATACTGAAATGGCCGTGGCCAACTCTTTTTGTCTGAACTCGATGTATTCGTTTCTTTTTACAACAGTTCATTTGATGCCGCCTGTTATTTCAGCATTTAGTTTTGGAACGGCAATTTTCTTGCAATTTGAAGGCACTAAATACTTGTCTAAGAGACAGCTCGCTTGTTTTTCTAAACCTGATGTATATACTCAAATCTGCTGGCCACATGTTTGAGAAGGGTCGGATCCCAAGATCCTATTAGCTCCTACGGGAAAATGTGTTACTGTTTTCCGCGACCGAAAGTGCCTCTGGCAGTGGATTGCCAATTTGCGGAGCATTGGACGGACCAGGCTCAGGCACGATGTTTCTGGGATTGGCGGCTGGCACCTGTAGGGCAGACTCCTCGATGATGGCTGGTGCTGGTACAGCTTCATTCCGTGCCGGAATCATGCAAGATGCGCCCATGAGTATGCAAGCATCATAAATATGTTATTCTCGTTATTTGTACAAGGAATAAAGCGAGACAAAAAATTCGTTTTGTTATAATGCGGCAGTTTCATTTCAGGCCGGAATCATGAAAGATGCGCCCATGAGTATGCAAGCATCATTAATATGATATTCTCGTTATTTGTGCAAGAAACAAAGCGAGACAAAAATTTTGTTTCGTTGTATGTAATGCGGCGGAATGATCCTATAGACCACCCTGAATGCATTACATTACTTGTGACAAAGAAAAGTAGTTAGAAACCCTGTGGCGAAACAGTCCCGCAGACTGATCTGTGTAGGTACATGGGTTTTGTTGTAATGCGGCGAAATGATCCTATAGACCACCCTGAATGCATTACATTTCTTGTGACAAAGAAAAGTGGTTATAAACCCTGTGGCGAAACAGTCCCGCAGACTGATCTGAGTACATGGGTTTTGTTATAATGCGGCGGAATGATCCTATAGACCACCCTGAATGCATTACATTTCTTGAGTGCATCACCATACGAGAAAACATGTTATAATAATGCGGCGAAATAACCCTATAGGCTATTCTGAATGCATTATTGTTGAAAAATTAACTTATTAATTTTTCGGTTAAAAAGTGGGTAGGTTTAAATATTAACCGTTTGGATCTTCCCGATCTTGCGACGCGGACCGCGACGACGATTAACTCAGGGAACTCGATGAATTCTGAGAACATGACGAGGACGAGGAAACACACCGGCGACGGCGTGTCTCCCCAATTTCATTTTCTAACTGCTTCAAACGTTGTCGTAGATGGGAAAACCACGTAGGCACGAAGGACACGAACTTTAA
This sequence comes from Apotomis turbidana, assembly GCA_905147355.2. NCBI lineage: Eukaryota > Metazoa > Arthropoda > Insecta > Lepidoptera > Tortricidae > Apotomis > Apotomis turbidana. The sequence goes on along the minus strand of LR990283.1, from coordinate 23,965,105 downwards.
CAAGTGGAGTGGTTGAGCACTAAAACGCGAATGAAGAGGAGCAGATGAGGATGGGCTCGGGAAAATTATGCAAAAAAAAAAAAAAGTGTTGCCAATAGCGGCTACCTTTTTTCCCCAAACAAGTGACGAAGTGGTAACACTCATGCGTTACTACATTGTGTATTATAATTTTAAGTTACTAATATCGAGGACGAAACACGAGTATAATTTATAGTAAAGCGCCTTAAATAGTAAAAAAGACATTTAAAATCAAACTAAGAATTTGATTATGTTTTGTTTATGCCATATGAATTTTAACAACAGATTTAATAAAAACAATATTTGCTCTATACTTGTAATATATTGCATAATCATTGTATTAAAACTATGACAAATTTAATAACGAAAATTCGAGAACGTTAAATTCGACACGGTTTAGCTCCCCTGACCGCTATTCATTTATCGACCACGGCACTTTCTAGAAACGGTACGGGCGGCGCCCTCTTCTAGAAAAATCCAGCCACAGCCAGATGGCGCTGCGGCCGTGTATAAATACGCGAGCCGTCTTGTTGACATACGTCATTCAGAAAACAAAGTTACGAGCAGCTGTTCGAAGCGAAGCTTCAAGTTACCGGCGACTACGAATACGGAGTGAAATAATTCTACTTTTACGTGAAACTGTGTTGAAATACTTGTAACAAAATGTCTTATTACCCATTCTACGTAGAATGCGAGCGTCCCCGCCGGCCGCGCCAATTGGCAGACCAGCATTTCGGCCTGGGGCTGACGCCTCAAGATTTCCTGACTATCATCGCTTTACCGCAAAACAAAGGATACTGCAGACCATGGAGGAACCTTCAAGCGGCATCACGAGACGTTGGTTCAACTATCAAGGAAGAAAAAAACAAGTTCCAAGTCAATTTGGATGTGCAACACTTCGCGCCTGAAGAGATCTCGGTGAAAACTGTCGATGGGTATTTAGTTGTTGAAGCCAAACACGAAGAAAGGGAGGACGAGCATGGATTCATTTCTAGAAGTTTCTCGAGACGCTACGCGCTCCCGGAGGGAGTTGAAGGCGATGCTGTTATCTCAAAGTTGTCGTCAGATGGAGTTTTGACCATTACCGCGCCATTGAAGGCACCTCCTAAAGCTTCAAATGAAAGAATAGTTCCTATTGTGCAAACTGGACCGGTGAAGAAACAACTGGAAGGAAACCAGGAGCAGAGTTAAGCATTTATTTAATTAGGGAATATTTTAAGTAGGTTTTCTCAATTCTGTGGACATTCCAATTTTACCAGTGTGTCTCAGTGTGTATGTAAAGTTGAATAAATGTTATTTATGTTGTACCTGTATTAAGCTGTTTTACTTCTGCCAAGCTATAAGCTAGGTATTGAAATTTAATTTTTTAAGTCGAATAAATTGGAAAATGTATAAGATGACTGATTTGCTATATTGTCACAGGTAGTGAAAAGTGTACATGAACTTTCTTGGAAATTGATTGTAGGCTTGTCTTATTTATAATCGTTTGTATTGTACATTCGAACCTCATACACAACTGTGTCTCAAAATATAGTATGTTACATATTTTTTCAGTGTGTCATCATATCCATATAAAACAGAGATCAGAAAAAAAAATGTTCATATAAAACATTTAATGGATTTGTTTTGTATGGGGTTAAAATCTTTGAATAAATCATATTCATAGGATGGGAGGACAATGGTAACTATAAAGTTGCCAAAGCATTTTTAGCTGATCCCGATATAAAACAACCTTCACCGAGATGTTTATTTGATGAAATGTATTTTATATTTAATTTAATATTTCAATAAATATATTGCATATGGGTTGCCTAAGGCCCAGCACACACGGTGAAACGCAACTGCAACGAAACCCTTTTGAAATGATTGGTTTGAAACCAGTTTCAATCGTTTTCCACACACGCCGCAACCACAATGTGATGAAATTAGTCATACTCATTTCGCTTTTGAGAACGGACGTCTACAAAATGTCTAGTTCAAGTGATGAAGAAGTTGTGGTTCTATATTTGTATCTTCGACAAAGAAGGAGGCGTAAAAGAAGAAGTATGTGGATACATTCCTACATTGAGAAGAATATCAACTGCCGTATGTTTGTGGCTGCCAAAGAATTTGAAGAATTACAACAAACTGATAGAAAATTCATGGATTGTTATCGTATGAGCAGAAGTAATGTTATTATTTTCGTCGTTAGCCATCTTGGAACCGAATGGGCGCGAAATCCACAACGAACGCAAACACGAGTTTCCTGCACGCCGGTTTCATAGCAACTGATTTGCAACGCGTTTCAAACCGGTTTAAAAATGGTTGCGTCATGTGCGGTCTCTCCTTGGAGTCTATGGCATAAACTCAAATGAAACTCAAAAGTAACTAGAAGTTGCAGTTTCGTTGCAGTTGCGTTTCACCGTGTGTGCTGGGCCTAACAAATTTTAGTCCAGGGTATGTTTAATTAATAATAATAATAAAAAAATATTAAACTTCACCGGTTTGATTAATATTAGATAAATTCTATACCAATCGAAAGTATGAAGCTCATAGAATATGCAAACGTTAGGTTGCCTATTGTTTTCCCGTCACAACTATTGGGTAGCCAGGTATAAACAGGTAAATCTATACCTAGTATACCTACTAGCATTTTGCAATGGTCTGATTATTGAATTGAAATTAAATAAAATTAAAGATTATTATATTATGAATTTATGTAATAATCAAACCGGTGAAATGTAAATTTTTATTTTTTTTATTTTTAACTAAATACGCTGGACTAAAATTTGTTAGGCAACCCATATGCAATATATTTATTGACATATTAAATTAATAAATATAAAATACATTTCATCAAATAAACATCTCGTTGAAGGTCGTTTTATATCGGGATTTCGGGATCCTATACTATATAGATACTCGTATCTGATGATTTGATTAAATTTGACAAAAATTAAAATCAATTGACATCCTTAAAGAAAATCGTCATGCCCATTGCTCGCTGAGAAGATTCTAAAGACCCCGAAGTCTGTACGATTGCTTTATCTATTAACCCTTTGAGCGCCAAGCGGCAAAGCAATTCACCGTGCCACTGAGGCCAAACCAAAAAAAAAAAACCGGCCAAGAGCATGTCGGGCCACGCTCAGTTTAGGGTGCCGTAGTTGCTCATCCTTCACAATAAACTGCTGTTTTAAGCCCGAGGTTTACGTTAAGAAAGATTTTAAGCTCTATAAAAAGGTCGTAAACGCCCTAGAAACTGTAACACTTATTACCTACCTTCTGGAAGTCAACTTACGACCTTTTAAAGAAAAAATATGAAATTTGGCGATAACTCAAAAACGGTTCGACCGATTTTGTTCAATATAGTTTTCATTGAAAGTACTTATAAGGACAATTTTTTTTTTGTTTTTGGAGCGAATATTTACAAAACTGCTGACTTTATCAAAAAATAATGTTAAAAGACCCCTATTATTTTTACAAGACCTATTCAACGACACCCCACACACCAGTGTTGAAAACAAAAAAAAATTCACCCCCACTTTAGGTGTTCGAGAGGTAGGTATGCGAAAAAAATTTTTTATTTTATTTTTATTTTACCGTTCTCTCGGCGTTATACATACACATACTCATACCAAATTTCAGCTTTCTAGTACTAATTATCACGGAGCTAAGCCGCGGACGGACGGACGGACGGACGGACGGACGGACGGACAGACGGACATGGCGAAACTATAAGGGTTCCTAGTTGACTACGGAACCCTAAAAAGTGCTCCAAAATCAACAGAGATTGAAAACACAGATAGTGGTTTGAATTAGCATGTTTTTGACCATCGAAATTTTTGACGTCAATAGGCGTCAGTGGCACGAATTCCCGATGACGTGATTTGCCGTCTTTGGCGGTCAAAGGGTTAAAAAGGTACTAGGGCCACCTGCCTGACCTGCTGTGCCATCATCAGCCCAGCCCCATGGTAACTATCATATTATTGTATTGTCATCAAAATGTAGCTATGCATAATTTCAGCTCAATTGGTTGAAGATATCTGGTTGAAAATCGAGTTGCAAGATTCTACGAACGAACAAACATACCTAGTTAAGTAAATACATAACTTACATGCATAGCAAGTTAAATTAAAGCATGTAAAAAAACAGCTTCTGAATCTAGACGGTACCTAAGAATTAATAATTTTATATTTATTCACAATTCTAGGATTTTTAACAAACCTGGAATTATGGAAATGGGATAAATAAATTCTTAATAATGACTACTAGAGACACCTATTCGTGAATAGAGAAAACGTTTAGTGGTACATGACGAGTACAGCAAAGTCAAAGCCACCACAAAAGCGAAGCGAGTAACTTACGATGCAAAAAGTTCTCAAGTTGTCCGCGAGGTGGCGCTCTTATCAATGTCACTGATTTGCTGTGTGATGTAGGAGGCCTTTGTCTATATTATACATTATGTGTAGCAAAGCAGTGGACTGAAATACAGATCAGACTGAGACACGCACGGAAGCCCCACTTAAATATTTATTTTATTGTTTTAAGTACTTGTTGTTATAACTGCTACAGAAATATGTATCATCTGTGAAAATTTCAACGGTTTAGTTATCACGGTTCATGAGATACATACAGCCTATGACAGACGGACGTAGACTAGGGAGAATAGGGTCTCGTTTTTACCCTTTGGGTACGGAACCCTAAAAATAAAAAGGTATTGACTTCTTATCCCCTCGTTTGTTGAAAATCCTCGATTGACTTCCAAATGAATTCCGAACACGTAATTTTGTAAATGAAGTTGTCTGTAATACAAACAAGTCTTTGCTTTACTTAATATTATCTAAAATGAGCGTTTTGTTTTCATTCAATAATATCGAACTTTTATATCATCTTTGTATTTTTTGGACGAAAGTAAATCACCGCCATGGCTTGTGGCAATAATAACTACGGTGTGCTGAGGATAGGTATACCATTTGAGGATAGGTATCATTTGAGCGCTTCCAACGTTTTGACGGAGCATTCTAAGGGCCCATACAGACGAACGACACTTCGTCTGTATGGAAAGTGCCGTTCATCTGTATGGGCCCTAATGGAGATACCACGATTTTGTGCAACCAGCGGCGCGGCGAGCGGTTGAGCGAGAGATCCGAGCGTAGCGGCTGTACGAGTGAGCGAGACACACGTACCGCGCACCGCTGCTGCTGCCGCTGTCGCGCAAAGTCGGGGCATTTCCTTCTCAGCTTCAAGTCAAAAATTATCAAATTATCAACGCACAGTGTCGACGACGTTGTTTTAAATAACTACTATAGAAAAATAGACGTTTTGTTTGCTAAAAGTGAAATGGCAGTTTAGTATTTTGTTTTGAAACCTTTTTAGAGTTCCGTAGTCAACTAGGAACCCTTATAGTTTCGCCATGTCCGTCTGTCCGTCTGTCCGTCCGCGGCTTAGCTCCGTGAACATTTGTACTAGAAATCTAAAATTTGGTAGGTATTAAGTATAGAGGTATGTATCCCGCCGACAAAACGTCGTTGAATAGGTCTTTTAAAAATAATAGGTGTGTCGAAATATTATTTTTTGATTAAGTCAGCAGTTTTGTAAATATTCGGTCGGGAAATCAGAAAAAATAGTGTCCCCCCCTTCTAGCTTTTCAACCACAGGTCAAAAAAATATGGTTGAAATTACTTATATTTCCATGATTTTTCCATGGAAATATAAGTAATTTCAACGAAAAATATATTCAATAAAATCGGTTGAGCCGTTCTTGAGATCGCAAAATTTCATGATTTTCTTTAAATTGACGAAGTGCCGCGTGGTGTCCTTACCTATACGAGCCTATACTTCGAACGTTACACATATTAGTTAAGTGCCAAACTGCATTAAAATATTTCGCTCAATCTGGCGAGTATAATCGATAACTTCCAGAAGGTAATAAGTAGTTACAGTTACTTTAGCGTTGACGACCTTTTTATAGAGCTTGAAATCTTTCTCGTAATTTAAAACAGCGGTTTTAAGCCCGTCTATTGTGAAGGATGGGCAACTACGGATGTATGGAACCCTACACTGAGCATGGCCCGACATGCTCTTGGCCGGTTTTTTGCTGTTTATATTGCTTGTCGTGACGTCTAGAAACCTACGTACATCTCTGAAAAATTCTTACTTTTTTATAAATTTACTGTAAGCATTGATTTAATTTGGAGAATCTTGTAGTTTCCTCTATGTGTAGGCACTTGACCTAATTATAATAGTTTTAAGTATAACTTACTTGAGTTTCATTCTGCTTCTCAACAGTTTCCTCTTGTGAAATGCCGGTAGATTCAGATTCAGACATGTAAAAGTGTCCTTGTGGTGTGACCTACTTACACAATAAACATTTTGATTTTGACTTTTTGATTTTGTGGCACCGTCGTTTTCACATATAAAATTCGCAGATTATATGATAGATTTATTTGTCGCTACCGTAGGCAATTGCTGTTTTTATTTTCTTTAGATGAGTCGTAGATGTGTCTCATTTATTTTCTTGGAAACTGTGTTAAACATCGTGTAAGACACTTAAGCAAATGCCATTCAAAAACAGATGACTAATGTTGCAAGTATAAGGCCGTATATACACTGCCTGTTTCGTTTTAGATCTCTTAATATTAAGACGAAACGTGTAGTGTAATACGGCATGATTAAGAACCTGTATCAGTTAGATTTCTCTACGTACGTCAAAATGGCCAGGAATGGGATGCAACGGCCCGACATGTTTTTGAACTTCGAACTCGTATGGAGCTCTTCATCAGGGACAGCTATCCGTGCTGTTGTGCGACAAACGGCCCACGCATACGTCATAACACAGTACCTATAGCTACCCCTGACGAAAAGCTCCATACGGGTTCGAAATATTGGCCGTTCCTGATATATTTTACGTGAGTTTAAGCCGTCTTTAATACCTAACTATGAAGATTAGATTGTTTAACTATGGTAGGGCAAAAACATTGCACCATATTTCTTGGTCGCACTTCAGATAAAGTAAACGGTTAAAATCTTTAAGCACATTGATTTGTTATGGATCTACAATACACAGCTCAAATCATTTCTAACTGCTTATACTACAAGTGTCATCTCATTATACCTATTCTTAAGTGTTATCAAAACACGTTCACACGACGTGGTCAGTAAACCTACTTTTCTCACTTAATACAAACATAATATGTAAAATAAGATATCGAAAGTGGTATTTGCGTAGTATCTGTTCCAGTGTTGATAACACGCCGTTTTCCTCCACGTTCTACTTATTACGTGCCAAAAATTTCCGCAGCAGCAGTGGGAAGGACATTCTCGGATATATCCACATAATTTAAAATCAAGGAGCACACGAGCGTAAACCGAAATCAAACACGGAATCAATATGCGCCGAAAAGAGTCGATTCCAGATTCCGAACCCTCTCATGTGTATTAAGCTTTACAAATAAACAAATCGATCATACCTATTCGAGGAAATACTTAGTCGTTCAAAAAGAACTCTGCAGAGTATGGAATATGGCACGTATTTGGGTTATAGAACGTTGGAGAATTCTCACGTTCGCTCTGAGCGGAGCGATAAGAATCGAACTTTAACCTGACGAGACTAGCTATAAAATGGCCGGGACGCTGTCAGGCGGCTGTATATCGTCGCGTACTGAAGTGTTCAGACATAATGTACGCGCTTGTGTGTTTAAGTGTCCTGGCTTGTGCCTTCGCGGCTCCTCAGTATTACTGGCCTCCGCCACCACCTCCGCACCACCACCACCACCACCATCACCATCCTCCTCATTCTGATCTGAACGGATTTATCGGCGATGGCGTCTTCGACACTAATAGATTCTGGTCCGACTTCGAAAAGGGAATGTCTCAGTTCGAACAAGTGATGAACGAGTTTACGCAGCATTTCCCGAAGAGCGAATCAACCTCCGGGCTTCAGGGCAACCAGTACAAGATCAACATAGTCCTCCAGGGCTTCGAAGAGAAGGAGATCACCGTCAAAGCCAGGGAAGGCTTGGTTATGGTGCAGGCCATCCACAAGATGGATGGTGGAGGCGAGAGGAACTACTTGGACATCAGAACTCTGCCGTCCTTCGTCAAAGCAGACAGCGGCAGCTGGACTTATGAGGAAACGCTTTTGAAGGTCGTGTTCCAGGTCAAAGAAAATAGTATTAGCACTACTGAGGCTTCAGTAACCACGGAGGAAGTTGAATCGACTCCAGAACCTGATCGTGAGGAGATGGAAAGTGACGAAACCGAAAACAACAACCAGGATGCTGATGTTGGAGCCAGGGGCGACAGCGAAGTTGATACAAACGAAATCCCCCAAGGAAAAACGCCAGAAGTAGTGGAATCCACGACTTATTCGGTAGTATTTAACGATGATGTAGAATTTGTGCCTGTGCAAATGAAGCAAGCTCCCCAAGAAAATTGATTTTAGAAATAAAACAGAACACAAAATGTTTTAATTGAATTAACTACTTAATTCCTTGAACATTCATTTTAATTGAAAATACAGTGCACAAATAAATGCAGTGTTTTGTTATTAATTGACTTTTTTTTTGCTTTAGGGCATTGTTTCACGATTTTATGTATCTTTGGTGGTCCAGAAACTTCTATTCCATACCTACATAAAGAAACCGTTAAGTGAACAGGGGAAAACCAGGCACGTAGTGTGTAGCATGGATGTTGTAGGTAGGCGTAGTAGCGTCAGCAAGTTTTTTGAGAGTATCTGTACGTTGTGAGTACAATACATTTATTGTATACCTACACAACACAAGCGACGTGCTATTTAAGATTTATCAACAAATGTAACCAATGTAAAAAAATATTACAAATGTAACCAATGTAATTAAATATTGATCCGTATAAATAAATGTTAAAAATATCTCGTAAGAAAGCATACTAAATACCTAGACCTAGTTGACTTAATAGCCTCCCCTTTTTAACCGGGTGAGCAAAGACCGGGTACCTAATGTTTTTTTACACAAGCTAACCTTACGCTTACGGTCAACGTCAAAAATATGTGATAATTAAACTACTGGCTTATAATATTTTCTTCGTTTTCCGCGACTGTCACACGTTTAAATAAAACAATTTGAACGGATGTTATCGCGTATATTAATTATTTGATCCCTGACGTTTCGGTAGCTTTACAGTTACCGTTGTCAAAGGTTGACAGAGAAAAACACAATTTTTCTCTGTCAAAGTTACATTTGTGAAAACTAGGTACCCATTTTATACATATGAATTAAAAATAAAGATGTACATACATGCCAGACGGGCCTAATTTGTAAAGACAGAGTTACTCATGTGCTAGAAAGGCACTAATTATTTTATTTAAGCCTACTGAGCCGGCGGTCCTGGGTTCGAATCCCGGCCAGGGTAAATATTTGTGTGATGAACACGAGCTTTTTTGCCTAGGTCATGGAGGTTCTGTGTATTTAAGTATTTATTTATTTTATCTATATAAGTATGTGTATCTGCGCCTAGTACCCATAACAAAAGCCTTCTGAGCTTAATTTGGGACTATTTATTTACTAGCTGTGCCCCGCGGTGTTACCCGCTCATCCCACGGGAACACTAAATTTTTCGGGATGAAAAGTATCCTATGTCCTTTCCCGGGTCTCAAACTACCTCCATACCGAATTTCATCTAAATCGGTTCAGCGGTTTAAGCGTGAAGAGGTAACAGACAGACAGACAGACAGACAGACAGACACACTTTCGCATTTATAATATTAGTATGGATTTATTCGGCAAGGTTACAAAATGTAAATTGTCATTAACATAATAGCATGTAGTAATAGTTAGACTGTACTAAATTTAGATTTCTATGACATTATTATTGGCTATCGTAACTAGAAACTGAGCTAGCTGGCTTGCGACATGGTTTTGAATATATTCGGAAGTTAATGTAACTAATGTGCTCAGAGTCTATTTATTTATTAATAATTTTAGGCTCCGTCCACACTTGTATCATTTCGCCGATCCGATCCCCGTCGCGTATCCTCACCGCGTTTCATGAACGGTAAGTGTGGACGTGGACGTCGCGCCGTCGCGATCATGCAACGGCCCGTATCCGCTCGCTCGAAATCCATGTTGATGATACGCGTATCTTCAGTACCCCGCACACTCGCGATCAGGAAAGCGTTGCATGATCGCGACGGCGCGACGTCCACACTACCGTTCATGATACGCGGCGCGGTGAGGATACGGGGTGAGGATACGCCGTGATCCATCTCGAGTGGGTTTTTGCCCGATCATCAAAGGCGCCTATTTGAGTCATCGATCCACGCTGCGGTCATTGGTTACTAATACCTATCTTTACGATTATTAAAAAATACCATACCACTGATGGACTGTCTACTTTGTTAGGCCTTCCCATGCGGCGTCTTCCGACACGCGGTTTCCACTCGAGAACCTTTCTGCCGCATGGCATAAAACAAACACAGTCATACGAAGGCTATGTCTCCGTGAGCGGGTGCCATAATTGAAGGCCCCGCCACGCGGCGTCATCCAGTACGCGGTCTTCACTCGAGAACCTTTCTGCCGCATTGTCATAAAACAAGCACAGTCATATGTAGGTTATATATCCGTGACATAACTGAAGACCTAACGACGCGGTGTCTTCCGGTACGTGGTTCCCGTTCAAGAACCTAATATCTTTCACATTATCTATAATAAAAATAAGGACAGTCATATGAATGATCAATCTCGGTGAGTCGGTGACATAACTGCCAAAAATTAGCGGGGCTGTGATACGATACGGATAGCGTCCAAACTAATGCAAGCCGAAATTATCGGTGCGGTGATACGCGACGAGGATGGGTGAATTGCAGAAAATATGCACCCTTTATGCATGAAAACACAATGAATTTAAACATATATCATGAGAAGAAAACACAATGTAATTATGTTACTTTGATAATAAGAATTCTTTAATTTTTTCAGATAAGATATTTTTATTTATTCCTTTTTTATTTTATTTTTGAAGTATTTTTTTCCTAAGAGGTACGCCGTTACTTCATATATTATGTTCATGTCCCAATTCTATATTTTTATCTTGGGAATTTGTTACGATTGATATTATTTATTTTAAAGTTTAACTGTAAATTATTCAGTCCTTATTAGATCATTTATGAATGATGAATAAATAATTAAATTCTGTACAAATATATTTACGTTTGTTATAAATAGTTGTGATTTTTTTATAACGATAAACTTGTCCCAACTTACTGGAGTTTCGTTACTAAGGGTTAAGTTGTTAAGAAATGTCTCAGTCCTTAGTAGAATTATTTTTTCTTATTCTGGCAGCACTTTGAGATGTTCCAAAATGTTGAACACCGGCGACAGCCACTTTATTTTCAACAAAGTGGCGCGTGGATCGATAGTCTTGATTAAATGAGCTAAAAAATCTCAGGTTGAGTAACGGCGATTTTCTCATATAAAATCTTTATTTTCATACTCCAGATTATTCATTGCCGATTGGTTTTACTCTGAATCTTACTAATTTACATAGTTCTAGATGAATGCATTACACGTTTGAAGAAAAATATTGTTTTAAGTTGCCATTTCTCATATACCTATCTTGTCCCAGTTTCGTTATTTTTCGTTATGTAACGAAACTGATAAAATGTAAGGTCAAAAAACCTGTCTGAATATGGACTGTAATATTTTTTGTCTCTGTTTCAATTCCCTAATTGATTTATTTTAGCATTTCCAGCATATTTTTAGAAATCCATTTACTAGGTATATGAAAATATATTTTACCTAGTATTTCAGTACAAAAATAAAAACACTTTTTTACAGTAGACAAATGCTGAAAGGCAAAGGAAATATAGATAACGTTTAAAGCAAAATCCTACAAAATATGAAGTGTTAAGAGTGAAACATTTAGACAGAGTAATAATAATAATAATAATGTGTCGCTATTTTGTGGGGGCCCATCTAGCGGGAGGCGAGTCATCGTCTACCAGTCCCATTTTTGCTATGAGACACTTTTGCTGGTAGACGCCCGATAGTCTCAACCCATAGCCCAATTAGCCAGTCCTCCATTTCATCCCCATAGCCCAATTTGTATTTAGATTCCATGTCTCCATCAATAGTTCTTGCACCTAGCGGGCGCTGTCTCTGTGTGCGTCCCATGACACGGATAGGGACAGCATCCGCTCGATGTACACCTTGCATTTCATTAAATTGTCGAAAGGGCCTCTACGCGTTGGCTTCGGCTCCGTGCACGCCTCCCAAAGGTCCGGGACACTATTGTCCCGTGAGCGGGTGCGACATACAGGAATAATAATAATAAAGGGGACCCGAGATCTCCAGAGAGTCGGTCAGGGTCCTCGTCTCCGGTGTGCCTTCATCGGCCGGAGTGGAAACCCAAGAGGACCCGTAGGACTCTCAGTTCTGGCTTGCCTTCATTGGCCGTCCAGAGAGGAGCGTTAGAGCTATATGCTCCAGGGGTGGAAGTGTTAAAGGCATCACGCCGCGAGTAACTTCGGAGAAAGCGCAGCACACCTCTCGACAACCCTGAGCCCTCACGCTCGTGTTGCTTCCGGCCGTCTTTACGACGGCATTACGGGGCCCACCAAGTGAGGGGCGAGTCACCACACGCCAGAGGTAACAGTCGTACTGATGGTTACGGCGGGTGACATTTTACTATTGCAATAGCCCAAATAAAGAGTCCACCCATACTCCATTTTAATAGCCCGGTTTTTTCTTTTCCATGCAATAGCTTATCAATGCAATAGTTCAATCACCTGCTGGGACCTGTTCATGGATGTATCATCCTATTGATATGATCAGGAACGGGTCCTAGCAGGGCTACAGCCACAGCAAATTTCTCCAAGGGGCCTCTACGTGTTGGATCCATATCCCCACGCAAGCCTTTCAAAAGACCGGGACGTATGAGCCCGAGACTGAGTCGAGAAACAAATAATAATATGTTTATTTGCAGAAAATGGGTACAGTTAGATGGTAAACATATTTATACATCTCCAAATTCGGCTTAATTAAGCATGCAAACAATATGTTTCAGCCAAATTTTATTCATATTTTAAAATGTAACAAAACCTAATAATTTTTACACATAAAAAGAGAGCTATGGACAATTATGCGTTTTAATGTTTTAAAACTCTTTTAGGGAGTAAACACACAGTTCGCTGAGCCAAGCATATAAAGAAATCAAGAAAACGTGAAATAAAAAGTCAAAATTAGGAACAAAAAGAAATAACTAGCGATAATTGGAGACGATATTCCGCACGTTATTATACTAAAAAGAAAAATAAATCTAATAGGCAGCAGAGTCCGGATCCAGAAATAATACTTAAGAAGGAATTACGACTGGCTACTGTAAGACATTAATTAATTATTTAGATCATATATTTGTTATTAGTATTCACACTGTGATTATGTAAACCAAAAATCATTAATCAATATTGCTAATTGAAATTAAAACGTTTTAATAAATAATTCTGCGAACGAAACCATAAAACATCACTAGTTTTATTTCATGAGTCCGACGCTTTATGTTATCAGTTCCGTTACAGCAATTATCAGTTTCGTTTACTCTCAGTTTAGTATCGAAATTCCAAAGGTCCATTTTTACTGCAATTCACCCGGTAAGATACGGCTTAGTGTGGACGGTTTCTTCGCACGACGGGGCAAATGATACGGAGTGCCCGCAGTGAGCGTCCAAACAGCACGATACGCGGTGGAGATACGCAACGGGGATCGGATCGGCGAAATGATACAAGTGTGGACGCAGCCTTATATAGTGTTATAAGTTCATACACATTTCTCCTGCTTTCTAAAGTATCAACTTTGAAGTAGCTCAGTCTTTCCTCGTATGTAGGTAGTTTTCTTTTAAGTCCCAATTTGTAGACTAAAACCCGGAAAAACTTCTTTTGAACAGCTTCGATATGGTCTATGTGTACACTATATATAATAAGGTGACCAGATGGTGGAGCAATATTCTAGGCAGCTTCTAATTAATACACAATATAATATTATTAATATACTTTTCGGGTCTTTGAATGGTTTCATTGTTATATAGATAAATCCCAATAATTTATATGTTTTTCCTACAATACCCAATAATGCGCTGTAAATGAGAGCTTTGTATCAAACCATACTCCAAGATCTCTAATAACTGATACTCTCTGAAGGGATATTCCATTTATGTTGTAATCGAAGATTATTGGATTTTTGTTTTAAATGATATTATATTACACTTTTTAACATTAGGTGCCATATTATTCCTAGGTTGACTTGTGTGAGGTTGTCTGATATTTATTTATTTATCTACCAGCGGTTCTCTGTAAGGCTTACTGAGGAGAAACTGGCTTATGTCAAATTACATGCTAAACTTGTCAGCTACTTTTGGTTTTGATTGATAGCCAACCCACTATGTGGCTGTAGAGATATAATAAACTGGCTCTCTTACTCCGTATCCGGAAAACAGCAACATAATACCTACAATGCTGTTTTAATCCACAAATAAGAAAGAGTTTTGCACTGATACCTATCCCAGCAGCTCAACGATTTTCTACTATGAAAAATCCCAAGTATGAAAATAATATGAGGTACCTAGATAATAAGGAAGGCCAGACAGACTGTAACCATCTGGGTCCTAATTCCATATAAGGTTCTCTGATGTCTCGCAGAGAGTTCCGAAGTCCACATGACCAGCTCGATCGCGTTTAGTTTGTGCCTCATGTGTATCGCGTATCGCGTTTAGTTTGTGTCTCGTGTATATCGCGTATCGCGTTTAGTTTGTGCCTCGTGTATATCGCGTATCGCATTTAGTTTGTGCCTCGTGTATATCGCGTATCGCGTTAAGTTTGTGCCTCGTGTATATCGCGTATCGCGTTTAGTTTGTGCCTCGTGTATATCGCGTATCGCGTTTAGTTTGTGCCTCGTGTATATCGCGTATCGCGTTTAGTTTGTGCCTCGTGTATATCGCGTATCGCGTTTAGTTTGTGCCTCGTGTATATCGCGTTTAGTTTGTGCCTCATGTAGTCATGTATATCGCGTATCGCATGTATGGGCGTCGCTCATGTATAGATAGTCGGGGAGTAACGTCACTTTAAGGTCTACAGTTGAGACAGTTCAAGGCAATATACCTGAGGCATCGCTTATTTGGCGATATCTCAATGTACACTCGAATTAGCGCCCTTTGGGCTATGATGGTTGCGTTTATCAGGTGACAAATAAGTGACAAAGCATCTGTCACTTATTTACGAACGGATGCTTTGCCACTTATTTATTGCGTACTTAAAGCAACCATCACAGGCCCGCTGGTGGCAAACAACAAACAATGAGAGAGCAGGTTCAATTCAACCTGCGCATCCAAGTGCGTCTCGCTCGAAGATAACCTCTGAACCGGATAATACCACGAACTATCCTTCTAATGTAGAAAACCGAACGAACATAACAAGGTCACACATATAACTGTCTTCTTAATTTAGACGCATATCGGTGTCTTTGTTGATAACGTATCGTATTTCACAGAATAGAAGCTCATTCTATGCAGTAAACATAATTATCGGTTGTTCACTTAAAGTTAATCATAAATAAATTTGTTCTGGAACGACTTGACGAACGACAATTTCCTTGTTCACATTTTTCGGGTTTTGCAGTGAAACATTCCCGAGAAATTTATACATGTGTATCAAATGAACGAATATTATTATCAAAGCTTCAACACTATTAAGATATACATCTAGTAGGTACAAGCATTTAAACGTTCAAAATATGATCGATTGCCAGCATAAAAAATGAGACACAAGTCTATTGGCTACCTATCAATCTTCTAACATGTAAAATTACTTTCAAGTGATATTTCGTTTTTCCACTTAAGTGTTTTCGTTCTCATAAAGGTCTATTTCTTAATTGAGACCTTTATAAGAATGAAAACACGAACGTTAAAAACAAGTCTCCTTAGCGTAGTTGTCTGAGAGTTCATAAATGCTTGACTATTTTCGTGTTACTAAAAAATTTTTATTTTCTCGCCCACCTTATCTTAGATTTGTTTGAAAGGTTATTTCATCAGGAAATTGATTATTTGTCGAAAGGAGATTTTGGATTACCGCGGAATCATCTCGTTTCCTTTGCCAAAATGATTTGTTTTATTTTATTCATTCAAATTGATTTAGATAAACCAGCGTAAGGCTTTTTACAAATCCTGGCACTTGCTGAAATCTGGTATATTGTGATATTTTATTTATTTATTAAAGTATACAACTTAAGTAGGTACTACAGTTCCCTGCAAAACTGTTTTTACAGTTTGTCTGCAGGTGCGAGTCTCTATACAATCTTTACAACAAAGGTTATTGCGAAACACTTGAGTGACACTTTGAATAAACAACTTAATCACTCAAGTGTCTGCAATAGATGTTTTTTTTAATACTTTTTAAATGTATACTTCCTCGGCTCGTATCAGATATTCTCGGGAAAATTACTGAGTATGTGGGGAATTCCTTTGCTTTACGGTTCTTGCTATTTTATGTGATTGTGTGAACGTTACTTTCGTTACTGTTGGCAAACTGTAACTTGTCAATGGCAAAGCTTGAATAGTAATTGAAATTTAATTGTACAAATCGTCATATCACACTTTTAGGTGTCCGATCAGTAAACGCAAAGATTTATTCGGTTAGGTACTTATTTGTGACACTGAACTTTAATAATAAAAGGGCTCTGTTCATTGACGTATCTTAGATTATTTTTCAGGTGGGGCCTGGGTGGGGCCTGGCCATGGCCTATGAGTTGAAGTCATGCATTTCTATGGGTAACTCAAAATTCTGGGGTGGGCACTAGACCATATTCGGGTGGGCACGGCCCACCTGGCCACCCCCCTAAATACGCCAATGGTTCTGTTAACATTTGAATAGGTACAGCAACAAAAACATATTTCCTCGCTTTTGTCGTACTGTCGAGTCGGTTAACAGTAAAACTGTTAAAAACAGAAAAATCCAGTTATATGAAGTGTCCATGTATTTAGTGACAATCACGAGATCATCCATAGTGGAGGCCTTTGTCCGGTATGTTTTGGTTAACGAATGACATTTAGTGACAGAAAAAAATATTCTTGAAATGTAGACTGTCAGTGTGCTGATTAGAGAAAATCACGAGAATTTTACATTTTAAAATGTTTTTTATTCATATTATGACAAATATATTGATAATTTCAACCAACCTTTTAATAGTAGTTGTTAGTCCGCTGTTTTCTAACATAATTGTGCGCATCGGGTTACAAGCATGAAAATTCTACCACAGATAGAGTGTTCCACTGTGATTATTTTTAGATGTGGAGGGAAGTCAGATTCGTCTCCTGTGAGGCGGGAGAGCGGAGTGAATAGGACGAAGTATCCCTCTTTTCTTTCTTTATTTCTGGTCAGCTAAGTCTACTAGGACTTGTTTGGTATCGTTTCCAAGTAAAACAAATATCAGATTTTTTTTAATGCTATTTTTGTATAGTTTTATATAAAAATATGGGTGTATGGCCGGAAAGGTAAAAATCACAACATGTTTTTTTATTCAGTGAGGTAAATTAGTTCAATTTCTAGAACATTTTCAAATTATTATTATTATTATTTTAAAAAGCTCATTTAATCTAGTTTCTAGAAATATTTTCATGTTGGGCACTTCTCATACAAACAGTAGCTTAAAATATATGTTTACGTCGGCGTAACCAACGTAAATCTCCAAACGCATCCTATTTCGCTTCATTAAATACCTTAAATAATGTTTATTAACATGCTTTTACTTATAAAAATTACCATATACGTCCAAGAAAAATTTATTGATGTAATTAAAACAAAATATTTTTTTATCTCAACATCAACAATTAATTTAAGTTACTGTTTGTATGAAGAGTGCCCAACATGTATATATCTTTAGAAAATAGATTAAATTTACTATGTACAATATTTTTGTTTGTTTTAGGAAATATAGCTAATTTATCTCCGTGAATAAAAATAACTTGTGATTTTTACCATTTCGGAAATAAACCCATATTTTTATATGGTACTATGAATAAATAGCATGAAAAATGAATTTCTGATATATGTTTTACACGAAAACGATACCAAACAAGTCCTTGTAGCGTTAACTGATCAGTAATATAAAAAGAAAAAGTGGACTCCTTTGTCCTATTCACCCCGCTTTCCCGCCGCACAGGGGACGAATCTGACTTCCCTCTACATCTGAAAATAATCACCGCAGAATACTCTATCTGTGGTAGAAATTTCGTGGTTGTATCCCGATGTACACAGTTTCGCGATTTAGCAAAATGTACGAGAGCACGCAGGCTAAGCTTAACATCAACATTTTTTTCAAGGTATTTTTTGTATCAGATGTGCCCAATATGTATACTTTTTTAAAAACAAGATTAAATTTGCTGTTTAGTAATATTTTTTTTAATCGTAAATATTCAGGATTATAACTAATTTATCGTTCTGAATAAAAAAAACTTGTTGTGATTTTTACCTTTTCGGCAATAAAACCAATTTTTTATAAATATAAACCTATTTTTAAATAACATAAAAAATGAATAGCTGATATCTATTTAACACGAAAACGATGCCGCACAAGCCCTAATAGCCTTAACTGATCAGTAATAAAAAAAAGAAAAAGAGCAGTACTTGGTCCTCTTCACCCCGTTCTCCCGCCACGCAGGGGAGGAATCTGACTTCCCTTCACATCTGAAAATAATCACCGTGGAACGCTCTATGTCTGCCTTATGTTTCACGTAACGAATCTTTGGTAGCCATTGAACGAAACCTTAAAAATGGGGTTCTGATGGCATCAGGAACCACAAGATATCTGTGTCAGGAGCCCTTTGGCTACAGAAGACAAAAAATCTTAGTCCTGTTTTTTTTTCGAAGGTCTCAGAATTTGGCGGTTGAAAACTCAATAAGCCATTTAGAAATAGACTCGCGATGCTACTGCTCACAGAGCCACTACGTACTGTCGCCACAGCATGAGGGCTTACTGCGACAACAAAGTAATTTAACGCTGCCCGGGTTCATAGTATTTACCTAACCTGTAACTCGCTTCGCTACTGAAATAACAGCCCTTGATTTTGTTGAATAGGAATGCGTCAGATGTAATGCAATAGTTCATACCTGCTAATTTTCAAGCTCGCTCCAGACTCTGCTGCTATCATCACCTCCGTGTAGTATCATAGATTAATTGTGCTCCTTGATCTCACAGGAATCACTTCGCACAGGATTTTTGTCTCCTTCTGAAAGTGGTATATACATGACTTCCATTTTCATGTATTGTTTGAGCCTTGTACCCTCGCATAAGATTGACATTACCAGACTATTTATCTCTGTGTAACGTCTTGCAGTTAATATATTAAAACATATAGTACGGTATGAAGTCAGTTCCCCACAGTCCTCAAGGAATACACCATTTACGAGGATTGGACCTGATCTCATCCATTACGAACTTCAATCACTCGTCTGCTACAGAGCGTTGAGGGGATACGAGGAGCATGTTAAGCCAGCATATAGGGACCATCAGATTCGTCAATCTTCCGGTCAAATAAATAGGTACAACTAGGTACAAATAAGTAAGTAAGTAAGGAGAATACTTCTCCACATAAGTTACCCGTTCCCAATGCGTCCCCGGTCAAAACGAATGCTATTACATGCCCGGGAAAGCATCCGCCTGACTGGGCGATGCGTATAAAACAAATAATTCGTAATTATATTGGCAATAAGGAACACAAAGCAACAAACTTAACTGATAGAGCAGGCGAGCTGAGCAATCACAGAATTAATACGTGTGCACTCCAAGGGTCCAAAAACAAACTAAATTGCCTTGTCAAAGAAAATAATTGCATAGTAAAAATAAGAAATTCAAATATCTCACCATAGACAATCTAAGAAGAGTCAGTAGTGTGGAAAGCCAAAACGTTGTCAAAGAAGTATGAATATAATCGCGAGTCGTCGCGACACTCCCGCCACGGCAAGTTAATGAAGAATAGTAAGTGTAGTCATTAAGTGTCGAGTCCATTCTTTGATTTTATCCATTGCCTGGACTGCGGCAGCTCTCTTAAGTTTTTCATTTCTAGGTAGTGTAGATGTAGATTCTACTTCATTAATTACGACATCTTCAGATGTTGTGTTTGCGTTGTCCTTTTCAGTATTTTCTATCATTGAAATATCTATTGTGTGTGCGTCTCTCGAAAGGTCAATTGTGTCAGTAATATCAGCTGTCTCAACATCCATGTCCTTTGATGGCTGAGGTAAATCTTCAAGTAATGGTACTGATACATTATGCTCCACTTCGGAACTTGTATCTAAAGAGCCATGTGACGAGTTAACTTCATGCAAGGGCTTATCCAATTCGAGTGGGTATAAATGTCCAATAGATCTTGTAAATATTGTGTCTCCCACTGTCAATCTTGCGACTCTCCACAATCCGTCTGTACTGCGCAGTAATTCACATATACGACCTACTTTCCAATTTCCCCGATTTTTACTATCACTTTTGATTTGAACTGTATCACCAATGCAAGGTTCACTGTGAGATTTTATTCTCGATTGATTGGGTGAATGACCGCTACGTTCTCTTAAGCTTAATAGGTATTGATTTATGAACATATCCTTGTACTCGTTCATTATTAATTCTCCCCGTTTCCATCCTTCTATGAGTCGCTGTTTGGTAGATGTTGTTCCTGTAGCTATGTTATCTTCCAAGTTCTGCAGGTTAATGCATTTTCCTGGTGTTAGGAAATCAACAGGTTTCAGTATGTGATCCAACTCAGATGACACATAGGTTAGCGGTCTAGTATTGACTATCGCTTCAACTTCTTTGATGATAGTTAGCAACTCGTTGTAGTTAAGAAGATGTTTCTGTAGGGAACGTTTGAGACAATGTTTCACTACTCCTACAAGTCGTTCATAGACACCTCCGTGCCAAGGCGCTAGTTGAGGTATAAATTTCCATCTAATCCCCTTTTCTGTGAGTTCTCTCACTGTTAGTATCTCTGATAGCAATCTGAATTGAAGTGCATTATCTGATAATATCAGTGTACGAATACCCCTGGAAGCTATAAATCGACGAAATGCGAGAGAGCATTCCTCTGCTGTCATGTCTTTTACAACTTCGAGATAAATAGCTCGAACTACTAAGCACGTAAATAGACAAATCCAACGTTTTTCTTGATCTTTGTTTGATTTTACTAACACTGGACCGAAATAATCCACTCCTACGTAAGTAAGTGAATGCTGAAGTATATTTCACCCTTTCTGGTGGTAAAGCAGGTGTATCTGGTAAAGCGTATGGACCGCCACCATGCTTCACACATCGTGGGCATTTGCTTAGGATTCTTTGTACTTGAGTTCGTCCCTGAGGAATCCAGAACTTTTGTCTTATTATGCTTAAGGTATGTGATACACCAACATGATAGTTCTCGATATGTGTCTTCATGATGATTTCCTTGGTGAACTCACATTGCTTTGGTAAGAGAATAGGATGTTTAGCATCATAGGATAAATCTGAATGTGTTAAACGACCATCACACCGGATAACACCGTCCACATCTTTAAACAATCCTAGATTTCTAGTAAGGTTAGTTATTTTATCTTTTGATTCATCTGGAAAAAACTGTTTCTGTAAATTTATTATTTCCTGTATCTCCGAATTCGTTCCTGTTTGAATAGTCAAAGGTGTTGTAAGATTATCTTGAGGTAAGAGTTCATTAGACTCTTCCATACATGCATCTTCTGTATTATTTTCCTTTGAAACTTGGTCTTCCATTTCAGAATGTAGCTCAAATTCTGACGTATTCGGAAGAACCTCTCCCGCCAGAAGAATGGCGTCCTAGTTAGTTCTGTAGGCCAGTTGATTGACTTCATGGATAGAAATGTCGGACCATATAACCATCGTTTCAGATCTTCACTGGTTTTCATTGGTATTTTCGCTACATCTGCAGGATTAAATATCGAAGGTATGTATTTGATTACCAATGACTTAATTCTTTTTATTTCGTCTACCCTTCGTGATACAAAGGTATCCAGTAGTTTATCAGTTTGACACCAATTTATCGCAATTTGGCTATCTGACCACAAGGTTAGTTGTGTGCCGTTTGCTTTTATGTATTTCGTGATGAATTGAATCAATCTGGTTCCAATGAGAACTCCTAGTAGTTCTAAACGAGGAATCTTCAAATTCTCCAGATCCTTCAAAGGTGTCAATCTGGATTTTCCCATGACAAATTGTATATTGTTGTCCTGCACTAGGTAAACTACAGCAGCGTAAGCCTTAGTGGAAGAATCTGTAAAACAATGTAGTTGAGCTTCTTTGTTGTTCAATGTTTCTTGGTAAGCAGATCTCATTGATTAAATCAAAGTCCTTTAGAATGTTCTTCCATTGAACTGACGTTTGTTCTGGTAACGCTGTATCCCAATTTAGCTTCTTCTCTTTCCATAGAGATTGGAAAAGAATCTTGGCAGATAAAGTTATAGGTGCAGCAAATCCACATGGATCGAAAATTGATGCAACAGATTTCAATATTCCTCTTTTAGTGTATGGATTTTCTTTATTCTTCACCCTCAGTTGAAGTGAATCTTCTTTTAAGTTCCAGTTTAATCCTAAAGTTTTTACCATTTTATCATCACCAATGTCTGGAATTTGTTTCATAAATTTCTTTGAGTTAGAACTCCATTCACGTATTTTCATTGAAATTTGCTGAAACACTTGTTTCACATTCTTATACAAGTTCATTGCTTCTTCGATGCTATCTGTACCAGTTAAAAGATTATCGACATATATGTCATTAGCTATATCTTTTGCATATTTTGAATTTGAATTCAGCAGTAGATGTCTGATGGTTGCATTCAATAGAAACGGCGAACTAATTACTCCAAAAGGAACTCTAGTGAATCTATAGTGCAAAAGATTGTCCACAGTAACTGGTTTATTAGTATCTTTTAGCCATAAAAATCTAGTAACATCTCTGTCCTTTTCTTTCAAACCCATTTGAAGAAAAGCTTTTTCTACACCAGCAGTTAATCCTATGGTATGACATCGGAACCTTATTAGCAGTCCTTTCAGGTCTTCCAACATTTTTGGTCCACAGTATAAACATTCGTTTAGACTTTTAGTATCTTTTGTTTTCGCGGATGCATCATATACAATGCGAAGAGCTTTTCCTGGTACTAAGACTCCGTGATGAGGTAGGTAATGGATAGGATGATCAATCTGTTCTGATTCAGGTACCAACTCAATGATTCCCTTTTGAATTTGATCATTCAACGTTTTGTTGTAAGCTGACAGTTTCTGTGTCGAGTCTCTTCATTAGACCAATTAGACGACCATAAGCTAAGTTGTAATTAGTTGGTAAATCAGGAGGATATTCTTTCCAAGGCCAAGTGACATAATAACGGTTGTCTCTGATCTCCGTAGTTTCATTGAAGTTTTTGATTGCTTCCTCCTCCCTGTTCATACTTGGAGAGTCCATAATACCGAATGATTCTAAATCCCATAAATGCTGTATGCTAATATTATCAAGAGGTGGATCAGGCTTAGTCCATTTGTTTTCATAAGAAGATTGAAAGTATGTAAGTACGTTCAATTCATCATTATGAGACGTGTTCTCGGTTTTACCGGATAAAATCAATCCTAAAATTGAATCTAAGAGATATAGGTTTTCTTCAATTTGAATCTTTTCTTCCATCATTATGGAATGATAGTAGTCATTTCCTATCAGAATATCAACACGATCTGACAAGGAACCGTCGTCGTCTAGTACGACTTTCTTGTTATGTATTCCCTTAATTAACTCTTGCTTAGGATATGAAACACCATGTGTAATGGATGGCACTGCGTTAACAAAAACTTCCTTAGTCTTGTTCATCTTGGTTTGTAAGTGGAGTTTGACTAATGGACTATCAATCTCTCGCGGCCTTTTAGCACCAAATGTGAATACCAATAAATGATTTTCCTCTTCTATATCCAAGTCCAGTTCTTTTGCCATATCCTGTGTTATATAGCTCCTCTGAGAACCAGAGTCCAAAAGAATACGACATTTCTTGGTAATACCATTTTTATCTTTGACGTTGGCTACTGCGGTCTGAAGGATAGTGCTTCCACCACTATGTACATGTAAACTATTAACGGGTCATAAGGTATTTGTACCGAACATCTTAGGGCACAGTGATCTATCATGTTTTCCCTTTGAATTGCAATGTGGGCAATACTTTATGATCTCGCATGGAACTATGCCATGGTTAGTTCGTAGGCATTGAAAACATCTATTCCTTAGTTTCATTTTCCTCTGTTCTAAGGTAGGATATACCTGACATATATCATTGTAATGGTCACCTTGACAAAAGACACACGACACTTTCATTCGTTTCTGATGATTAACATTGAGTGTTTCATTTCTCTTACCTTCGAATCTCCTTTTCATTGGCATTGGAGTTCTTGCAAATGTGGAGAAAAAGGATCCAACTTTGTTGAAACGATTTTCCGTTCTATTAAACTTGGGCTTTGTTTTATTAAACCATTTATTGGACTTCATCGATCTAGTATGTAGAGCATCAGTTGTGTATCGGACTTCTTCGGATCCGTTTTTGTGATTAAACCCTCTTGCATCTTCCTTTGCCGTGATGATGATGTTTAGTTGTTTCCTCATTGTTTCAATAGATTCAGATTCCGATTTTAATCTAATTTCATACAGTATATCTTCCGGAAATTTCTCCATAATCAAGAATCGTAAGTGATTATGAGATGTATCTTCTCCCATAGATTGTAAGACACGCAGATGTTTCTCAATTTCATCTAGTGTCTTCCGACAATCCTCAAATCTAACCGCTGGCTTTATTTTGTAAAGAGTGGCATAGTGGGCATCTATGACATGTTCACGCTTCCCATATCTTCCCTTTAAAGTATCCACCGCTATTTGGTAGTTCTCGTTGGTAGTCTCCAAGCCTTCAATCATGTTTTTTGCCTCTCCATCCAAAGAAGCCTTCAAGTATAAAAGCTTGTCCACATCTCGTAGGTTTCTTTGACCTATATTCGAATAAAATTGATCCCAAAATGGAAACCAAACCATAATGTCTCCTTTGAACTTCTGCAAAGTCAATTCAGGCAGTTTACTGCGATTATCCGAGAAGGTAGATGGCTCCTTTACTTGTGAGTTCTTATCGGCTTGAATGGTTGCGTTAAGTTCCGCTAACATTTCTTCACCTTGCAATTGAGAAGTAGTAAGGTTTGAAATCTCGTCCGCGTTCGGTGTACTACTGACATTGAAATATTGATAAAGATCAGCATTGAAGCGATTAAGCACTGATTGTAGCTTTGAGGCGTTGATCGCACTCTGTTCTCGCTTCTCTTTATCCCAAGGACGATTCACACACAATGTTTCTGCCTCCTTTGACAGTACTAAAATGCTTGACGCAAAGGTATTCAGACGACTGAGTAAAATTCCCTCCATGTTTATTCAATTCTGAAAACATTTTAAGTATCTAGTTGACACATTCATTGATGCATGATATTTAGTCGCAATGTTCATTATTAAGTTATTGACATTATCAATAATCTAGAAGAAAGTATAAAATTATTTGTAAGTTATTTAATTAATTGATAAAATGTTTTCATATATTTAAAGAAAGAAAGGTTCTCTTTAAACTGTCAACAGAACCCTACATTATATTTGTAAGTTGAAAAAATTGTTTAAATATCAAAACAAAAATAATAAAATATTTCATAAATTATAAGTCTTATATGCTGCTGACTGTACTTGCATTATAATTGTTATAGAATGGAATAATATTTGTAATATTTATATTCCAACATGAAAGTACACAATTGTCCCATTGTTTACTAAAATTACATGAAATTATATGAAAGAGAGAATGTCATAATTTGGAAACTAGAGATTATGGTTTCACATACCTGTATTAAATATTATTCATAAGTTTTATGGATGTCTCGAATTCATGAGAATCATAAATATTGTTGTTGATTTATAACTTCATAGGAACTCGAATTCTCCGGTAGAAATCTCTCCTTATTGTACACCTATGACAATAATACACGTTTCCTAAATATATGCAGTTATAACGTTGTTGTGAAATATATTCAAATAAATCTGTTTTATTGACGCATCTCTATTCAACTTTATATAACCTATGGCTATTATTGTAGCGAGTTTGTTTCAGAATAAACGAAATGAAATGAAATGAAATGAAATAATTTATTCAGTAAGTAGGCCACAAGGGCACTTTTACAAGTCAGATTGTGAGTCTACCGGCATTTCGCAAGAGGAGACCGCTGTTGAGAAGAAAGCCGAAAGAAACTCAACAGTAAGTCATTTTTTCGTGAATTATACTTAAAAACTGATACAATTATATTATAGCTAGGTAATTGATACATATATGTTAGAGGAGATGTACAACACGTGTAAACATATAATAACAAGATAATTTATAACCTAGTTTGATATGATCGGTATAGAATCGAGTATAATATAGTTAGAGCACATATTTTATACAAAACGAGAAAGTAAATCAGAGAAATATCTCATAAATGTTGATAAACATGATTGTTTTGATATTTGGTTCGTACGACAAATACTCACCTTATGTTCACGATTTAATAAGTCAATGATATTAACACCCTTTTTACACATCACTTTATATATTTATTCATCGTAATCACAATGAATATACACCAAATAACACTATTTATCACCATATCTGAATAAAAGATTTCGAAAGGTACAATTTGGGGGCGTTAACAACGATTTTTTCAACTGGCAAAAGTGACATTAGGACCGCGTAAAACTGCGGCATGTTCGATTATACGCTGCAATCGAATTGTCAGTCGATCACATTTGTCGTCGAACAATAAATGTTATTTATTTGGTGGTAAATGGGTAATAAACACAACACTTTATTTATTTTCAAATAGCATAGACGAAGTGGTGTTGACTTCGTCATCGCATAATAATCGTAAGACGTAAAATATAGTGAATAAAATAAAATCGCCGGTGTTTCAATACTCGGTGAATAAATCGTTGTTCATAGCATATTTGACTCGTTCGAAATAATCCGAATAAACAATCGATGATGTAAATATGACGCATCGTATTCATACCTCGAATCGATCTATTAAAATCAAGTATCGATTTGAAGTATCACCGTACATTCTAGAATTTGCACATCACAACTGTCAAATCGTCGTAATTTGTCCGCACGAACTATAATTGATTTTGATTATCTTATTTTGAGTATAATACGAATTGTAACACTTTAGTAAACGTCTGACTCACCACTACTTTCAAATACGCAATAATTTGGTTAGGCAATCTAGCTACTAAGATTTGTATGAAAACTATTACACCACAGTCTGACACATTTAGGCTGAAAATTATACCATAATTTATCAAGTAATCGCAATACCGAATTCTAAACTACGGCCAGTGATTCTAACAACACTTCCCTCAAAGTGCCACCAGAATCCCAGCACTGTTCTTCACCAGAATTTGTCGCCACAGCATGAGGGGTTACTGCGACAACAAAGTAATTTAACGCTGCCCGGGTTCATAGTATTTACCTAACCTGTAACTCGCTTCGCTACTGAAATAACAGCCCTTGATTTTGTTGAATAGGAATGCGTCAGATGTAATGCAATAGTTCATACCTGCTAATTTTCAAGCTCGCTCCAGACTCTGCTGCTATTCGTCCGTGTAGTATCATAGATTAATTGTGCTCCTTCATCTCACAGGGATCACTTCGCACAGGATTGTTGTCTCCTTCTGAAAGTGGTATATACATGACTTCCATTGTCACGTATTGCTTGCGCCTTGTGCCCTCGCATAAGATTGACATTACCAGACTATTTATCTCTGTGTAACGTCTTGCAGTTAATAGATAAAAGATTTTTCTTGCAGACAAAATACTGGGTGATTTTTGGGTTGTAAACAGAAGTGACAGGGGGTGATGAGGCGTGTCATGTTGGGCAAGTTTTACCATGGGACTTACTACGAAATCGTAAAGAAAAACCCTATTCACTCCTCTATTAAGAAACAGAAGAAAATACATGACTACATCAATCAGAATATCAATTTTAACCTTTTCGTGGTTGATTTGAAATTTTACGAATCGGTTTATGATCTCTATGAAAAGAAGGAGTTATATTTTGGGTCCTTCCCAATTCCTAACTGACAAAAAACATGTCAATATTAGATTTGTGTTAAGTAGATTAATTAGTTGTTTTAGAATACATAGAACTGCTATACTGTTGCTTCTTGGCAATTAGAGGAACTACATAAATAAATTAGGT
Organism: Apotomis turbidana; assembly: GCA_905147355.2. NCBI lineage: Eukaryota > Metazoa > Arthropoda > Insecta > Lepidoptera > Tortricidae > Apotomis > Apotomis turbidana. The sequence continues at coordinate 23,936,801 of LR990283.1, read as the reverse complement.
ACCGGTACATTTCGTCACATATAATTAGCATATTTATACATTAATGATATATGCTAATTATACCATTACCCTTCTACCGCCAGAACACATAAACCTACTTACTTAAGTTCAATGTACCCAGCAATTATATATGAATAGGTACCTACCAAAGCCAGACCGGAACAAAACTATAAGTACATAATTATTATAAGTCCCCTTAAATTGTATTTTATGCAATCGTTCCACGATGAAGGTTCTTAAAGTCGAGTACCACGTTTAGGTCACTAGCCTTGCCGAGTGGCCTTAGTAAGGTACGAGATTTTAAGACCTAATTGTGTAACTATTGCATAAAATACTTTTTCTCAAACATCCAATGAAATATTGTCTTTACGTTCCTTAAAATAGGCTCGGAATATCGCTTTTTGGGCGCAACAACTCGAGAGGACTGTAAAGGGATTTCATACTGCTTTTCAGGCCTAGGCCTGCAAAGTAACTTTTTTCTTGTTTCAACAACAAGGTCATTCACACAGCTGGCTGGTTTGACAAAAAGCAGGTTTTGTTTTTAAAGACACTTGTGGAAAAAAATACAAGATGACTTTTTTTTTCAAAATTTCAAATTGGTGCTAGGCGGCTAAAACTCGGTATCGGGGGCTCTCGGGGCTCAAAAATATGAATCTGAAATCTTGTCCGAAAATTCGGTCAAATTCGGAAAATATCGAAAAAAAAAAAACGATTTGTATGGAGAAAATTTCAAATTGGTCCTAGGAGGCAGAAATTCGGTATCCGGGGGTTTTTGGGGCTCCTGAGTCAGAATCTGAAATCGGATTTTAAAAATTCGGAAAATATCGGACAAACAATATAAAGTGTTATTCTTTGTAAAGGAAAATGCGTTGGATTGCGTAGAAAACAATATAATATATTTTTCTTTAGCTTTTAGTCTCAGTACGTTACAAAAACAAAAAGAAGATCAGAAATCTGACAGCGTAAGAAAGTGGCGCCACAGGCGGCACAAAACTGAAATACAAAATGTTGCGTTCCGATTCTAACACCCACCCTTGGAACGCAATCCCATTTTTATTGCACAGTACAAATGTTTATCAGCAGTGGTACCCTTAGTTAATATATCAGCAATCATTTTATCACCACTAACATGCGAAAACTTTATCTTCAACTTATTAACATGGTCTTTCAAAAAATGATAGCGTATATCAATATGCTTGGATCTAGGTAAGTAACAGTCACTATAAGAGAGCTTTATTGCACTTTGATTGTCACTGTAAATGTTCATAGGGTCACTCTGCTGTGTACCAAGTTCTTCGTCTAGCTGTTGTAGCCAGAGTGCTTCTTGTGCTGTAGAAGACATGGCCATGTACTCGGCCGCGGCAGTTGACAGGGCCACGGTCTGCTGTTTATGCGAGCGCCAGGAAATAGCACCTCCCTGCAGCATAAAAACGTAGCCTGTGCACGATTTGCGGTCGCGTACATCGCTCGCCCAGTCAGCATCACAATATCCTGTGATTTTCTCATTACCATCTTTGGTATAAATTAATTTCATATCTTATGTACCCTGTAAATATCTAAAAATCCTTTTGACTGCAGTCCAGTGTTCCTGTTTAGGCTCCTTACTGTATCTGCTCAGCATGTTGACAGCAAACGAAATATCTGGTCGTGTACCTTGAGCCACATATAACAGGGCACCGATGGCCTGCTGATAAGGACAGTCTTGCATTTCATCCTCACCGTTTTCATTAAATTTAAGACCAACCTTAATTGGTGTTTTTGTAGGTCTACAATCCAACATATTAAATCTGGCAAGTATTTCTTTAATATATTTTTCTTGATCCAGCATCACACTGTCGCCATCTCTTGTTATGTTTAAACCAACACACTGTCTCGCTTCTCCGAGATCCTTCATTTCAAGGCGTTGTTTTAAATTTTCCTTTAGAGTATTTTTATAACTTTGTTGTGATGTGAATATTATCAAGTCATCGACCCATACAGCAATGAAGGCATTTTTCTCTGCATTGTAATAAACACAAGGGTCTGTTTTTGACTGAAGCATTTTTATATATATCTGTTGATACATGGGCGATGATAAATAATATTGAGCGTAGGTCAGGGTGATCTCAATGCATGATCGTCCGTCACGTAGGGTTTAGTTAATGTTTTAAACACACAAAAAGTGCATATATTTTATTGTTTATGTGTCTTAGTATTTAAATGAAACTACGCAAAGTAAATTAATTTATTGTATATTGATTGATTGATTGATATCTTTATTTCCTATTGAAAATTACATTACATTTCACATGTTAAATAAAATAGAACGAATTCACAATAAGATCGTCAGTGCAGTTATATAAAATTAGAAAATAATAAACAAAAAATGAGAGAAAAATGTCACAATTAAAAATATAGCTTACAATAATATTATGATGATCTAGGATATCCTAGGCAATATAATGTCAAAAGTTATAAGTACAAAATAATAATCTAGGTACCTGCTCAAAGCAGGTACAGTTAGTAAACAATAAAATTTAATATCAATTAAATGTCAAATCAAGAAAATTACGTATAAGTACACAATAATTATTTATTGTCCATATATTCTGAAACAGAATATAGGGGTTTCAATAGCAAAAGGTTTTTTAATTGGCGCTCAAATATTTGATCTGACGGCTCGTTTCTGAGGCTGGCGGGTAGACGTTCATAGAACGACGGGCCTACTACGCGCGGGTTCTTGTCGAGCAGCGCCAGCCGCCGCGGCACGGGCAGTAATCGCCCCGTCTGGCGGGTTATTCTATTCGGAATATTGGCGCGCTTAAACATATGTATATTCCGGCGCGTGTACAGTATAATTTCGTAAACGTACAGAGAGTAATGCGTCATCAATTTATATTGTTTAAAGAGCTCTCTGCACGAGTGCCTCGGATTTACGTTTGCTATCACGCGTAGTGCTTTTTTTTGCAAGATAAACACTCGGTCGGAATCTGTTGAGCTACCCCACAAGATGATACCGTATGCCATGAGTGAATAAAAATAGGCGTAGTAAATTTGAAGTAGTGCTTCACTGGACACAACCGGCTTCAGTTTGCGCAATGCAAATATTGCACTGCCAAGCCTTTCACACAATTTATCAATATGTGATTTCCAATTAAGCCTACTGTCAATTGTAAACCCGAGGAATTTGCACGAATCACAACACGGTATCGGACTCTGTACCAGTGTAATGTGTGTATGTCTTGCTGTGAAAAGCATCACATTTGATTTACTGACATTAAGGATGAGACCGTTCGCTGAAAACCACTTGTGAAGTTGGTCGCATGTATGTTCTATTTTTTCCTCAAGTTGTGCGTATGTGTGTGCCTTCACTACCACAGTGGTGTCATCAGCGAACAGTACCATCATGCCTTCAGCAACGGAGGTAGGGAGGTCGTTGATGAACATCAGAAATAGGGTATTTCCTAGTGCCGAACCTTGAGGTATCCCTAGTTCTAGCGTACCTACCTCAGATCTCACTTTCTTACCTTCAATTTTAACCTCAACCGTTTGCTGTCTATCTTTAAGGAATGATTCAAATAGCCGATGAGCATTATTTTTGACTCCGTATTGCCCTATCTTCTCTAACAATAACTCATGGCTAATTACATCAAACGCTTTTGATAAGTCGCAGAATACCCCCGCTGCCTTGTCCTTAACATCCAGTGCTGTCGTTATGCAATCGTATATTGTGTACGCTGCTGCTGTGGTCGACCTATCTTGCCTATAAGCGAATTGGTTGTCGGCCAGTAGGTTGTTCGTTTCGAGATGTTTCATTAGTCGCTTTGACAAAATAAACATATATTGCAGGATGCACTGCAATAACAGAGGTCTGAACATTTAAGCTGCCTTTTTTTGCAATTGCACCAGCCCATTTGCACCTAAAGGTTTCCAGACATTACATGCTCCTGCAGCAACAGGCAATCTGTCCATGTAGGCTCCCAGTTGTTATTGACCTTCGTCCAACCCCAAGTAGTTACCCCAAGTGCGTGATAACTGACCCAAACACCCACCTCTTGATAAATGCTGATACAAAGTGGCTTTTGTCGGTGGGAGGTGCTCTATCTGCTGGTCTATCTTGGTAAAAATATATATATGGGGCTCATTCACTGAAGTACATGAAGCTGATCTGAAATAATAATTATGATAAACAATATTCTTTTTTAAGTTTCGAGATCCTATTATTCTATCATATCAGTTTCAAAAGCAAAAAAACTGACCTATCATATGATGTTAAGACGTATTTTTCGATGGAAGCCATTACCTCCTCAATGGGTCGCTTGATCGCTAACTCGAAACCTAACTAAGACACCGTATCACATCCTGTGTATGCGTGAAAGAGGGTATCTTAATAATCTTGCTCTCTGTGGGCCTGTAAATAAACAAATTAAGAAAATACAGGTGTTTTATACAGATTTGTTTATTTACAGGGCCACAGAGAACAAAATTATTACCCATTTCACGCATTCGCAGGATGTGACATGTGACATGGTATCTTCGGTCAGTGGTAAAGGAAAGAGAAGTGCTTTTGAAGCTTGGGAAACAAAGGTTTCCCAACCAACGAAGAAGAAGAGGTCATGGAGGAAAGCCTCCATGACCTCTTCTTCTTCGTTGGTTTCACTCTCGGCAGAGTGGTCGTGGTCATCATTTCAGATATTGGTGAATGGTGATAAGCTTCACAACACGCCGCCATTCTTACCTGATAGCCGCCTTCCTCGTGCATTCGTGTAGTAACGATGTTGCATTTATTGCAGCTGTTATTTAGTTTGTCCATAACATAGGTGATCTTCTTCGTGGCCTGGTACCCTCAACCTTTCCGTGGACCAGAAGCGCTCAATAGCCTCCAGCCCCCGGCGGCATACGTGGCCAAAGAAGGTGAAGGTACGAGACTGTCCTAAAGACGATAAACGCTGCTTGATGCCAAGTTTTCGAAGTATAGAATCGTTGGTACGGAATTCAGTCCATAATACTCCAAGAATTCTCGTCCAACACCACATCTCTAGGGCGTCTATCTTCTTCTCCTCAACTTCCTGCAGGGTCGACGTTTCTGCGGCGTACAGGAATATGGGGAATACAAGTGCCCGAACGAGCTGGTTTTTTGTGTCTTCGTGTTTGTTGCGATTCCTTCATATAGTATAAATATGTAATTTGTTTGTTGTTAATTGTGCAATAAAAATAATCTTATCTATCTTATACATATATTCCTGACCTAACTGTAGGTTTCGAGTCAGCAATCGAGGGCCGTATTGCGGAGGTAATAGCTGTTATCAAAACATATGCCGTAACATTTACATGATAGGTCAGTTTTTCTGAATCATGTATTGTCTGAAGGTTATTAGGTGCAAATGCAAGAAAAGGCAGCTTAAATGTTCAGACCTCTGTCAGTGCAGTGGATCCTGCAATATACAATAAATTAATTTACATTGCGTAGTTTCATTTAAAATACTCAGAGACATACACAATGAAATATATGCACTTTTTGTGTGTTTAAAACATTAACTAAACCCTACGTCACGGACGATCATTCATTGAGAGCACCCTGACCAAAGAATATAATACTCACAAGGACCCTGACCTACGCTCAATATTATCAACAGATATATATTCTATTCTATTTTTTTTAAAATGGCAACCGGTCACAGTTAAGCGACCATTACTGCCAATGTCTCGTTGCCAATCGCACTAGGCGACTAGATAGAGGATTGATACCACGTTGTACGGTGAGTTGAAAAAATCGTGCTTTTTGTAAAGTGATAGCGATTTACAAAAAACCACGCGGACTATCGGGCCTTGACCCAGGAAGGGCTATGAACGCTTCAAGTTGAATTCTTCATTAGCTATGCACTCATACGTTAGATCACTGCACAATACGCTATCAATACTACACATTGAACAACTAAAATGAATAAATAATGAACAACGAAACTTAAACGCATGCGGCCATCTTGAGACACGAACCGGAAGTCCAACAGATATATATGTCGAAGCGTAACAACGGGTGGCACAAATTGTTATGACATTTCGACCGATTGAATGTTTTGACAGGCGCTGTCTCTCGAGCTACGTTCAGAAATTGTTATCATTTCTTTTAATAAGGAACGTCAAGAGGGTAGCTTGAGTGAGGTCGATACCGGGCTGGCAACTGTGGCAACATTTGCTTAGTGCTGGGAAGTTGGCGGGGAGTGGATGACAGGTGTGGTTGGAGGTGACAGACTTCCATTTTGATTGAGCGGCGGTCGAGTCAACAACTTGAGCCAGCCCCGTATTGAACTCACTACGTTCCTAAAAGTAATCCGTGCGTATCCTTGTAATCGCGATAGATCAAGTTGATTTCTAATTTGGAATTGATTAATACACGTCTATACTATCGACGAGTGCTTTTATTTTCGATCTACCTATCATGGGTGATGCGCAAGACCACGAAGACCGTCGCGATTCGTCATCAGAAGTTGGGATACTACCTACGGGCCAATGAGCGAAAAGATGGAAAACGAAGCGAAGAAAACGGAACGACCAAAAATTTGTGGCTACTCTTCGAAATACTACGAACCTGAATTCTCTAAATCAGGGAACAGGAGCATTAAAACACAAAGCTAACACCGTCATGGATACGAAATGGCATGAAAATAAATTAAGATTGCACTGTTTAAATTGTTTTCATTGCGGGAGAAACGGACATGAAAAATTCGATTGTTTACTTCGTATAAAAAATAAGTAAAAAATTTTTTTAAGTTAAACGGTTTTATTGAAAAGGGATTGATCAGACAAAAAATAAAATCGTTGGGCGCGTGTAGCCTGCGTATGATATTATGATATAGCGGTTGACTTGATAGAAATTTCACACGCCCAACGATTTTATTTTTTGTCTGATCAATCCCTAGATTGATGAGGAGAGTGGTATGATGTCTGGTACCTAGGATCTACCGAATTATGTTTTACCTTTTAGTACATTTTCAATAAAACCGTTTAACTTAAAAAAATTTTTTACTTATTTTTTATTTTCAACTTTTTAGTTTTTAATTTTGTTACATACTTCTCTTTCTTTTTAATTCATTCAGTGCCTAATTATTACAAGGTGTTTTTATAGCCCAGTAAATTTTGCAACTTTAATAAACGGTATGATTCTGCACAGTAAACGGTGCTCCGCCTGGGTCAGCGATTCAATCACATCTGGTATAGAACCTGAATCCAGATTATTCCAGAAAGCCTTTGATGATGCTATTGTTTTATTACTGGTGACATGTGTTTGGCAGCGGAGACATAACGAAACGAAAATGAAAAACTAACGTTGTTTTTGAAGAGAATTCTACAGATACGTATCTTAATGCGCCAGTATTTTAACGTCCTGTTTGTACTTGATTAAGGTAGCAACGCTTGGTGCAAATTCACATAAATAGCATTGCACATGTATAAATAGCATTTTCGAATTGCAGATTATTTCCAGTTCTGCACTGCAGGGTACGCTGAAGTACGCTCACGTTGGTTATTTAACCTGACTTTGCGCTGCTCAGGAGTTTCGGACAATAACAGTTGTCTTTGTCTTTCACGTTGCCCTGTTATCCTGGGGTCATATTGCTCAGGTGTTTCGGACGCTACCTTTGTTTCTCACGTTGGCCTCATGTTGCACATGTGTCTCTAACGCTAACCGTTTTCTTCGTTTTTTGTGGTCGATTACGAGTTCCTATTTCACTCTCTTTTGCACGCTTTGCTCTTTACTTTTCTTTTGCTTTATTAAGCCTTCTTTTTCGTTGTGTTGCTGGTTCTGTTTTATTTTTGTTTGTTTTTGTTTAATTGTTATTTTCCATTTCGTTCTCATGAGTAATGGACATTAAAACGATCAACCCCCCTAGAGGTCCAATAGAGCGGCAAGGCTATTAGTCAACAAGGTGTGCCCAAGTCTTGAGGGAAAACGCTTATGACATTTGTGTACCAAATTTCAGATCAATACGTCAACAGGAAGGGGGTCAAATTTCAATTACTAGATTTGACCCAAATAAACAAACAGGGCAAGCTAAATAAAACCGTTTAAAAAGAGAAATCATCGAGGCTACAACTTACCACCTCGGCGTCAAAAGCCAGCAGTTAACAGCAAACCACATCGAAGTTCATTGTTTGCATCAAGAACAGCGGGACACATCGTCAGTTGTTGCACCAGTAGAAGTGACCCAGAAGCGACGGTCAACTACGAGCGACGCGTGGACTTAGGCACCATGGCCCCACCGACAGATTTTAAAAACACATCAGGTCAGTCGTTAACTTTTCACTACGATTCCGATATAGTGTTCACTAATAAAAGTGTAGCTAGAAGCTGGGGTAGACTTGAGTCGCACTTATTCAGTTTAGTGGGTATTTGTCAAAAAAAAGTATTACCGGGTACTGGTAAAAGCAACACTCCAAGTAAAAGTTGAATATTGCGTGATAGAAATTAATAATAATTTGAAACAAAGTTCATTGCACGTTTTGTAACGATTTTTTGCGTAGTGATATAATATGACTAAACGCGAAATGTTTCTACAGAGATTTAGTGTTGATTAATATGACGACTACGCAGTTTACCTACCATTATTAAAGTTAATCATTTAAAAATTTCGCTGTGAGAGTGCATCAATCATTCACAGTACTTAGTAGTAGGAGCGGCTGCGGTAATAATAATCTACCCTCTGTTCATGATTTTCCAATTGTTCTGTAGAATTGTATTTGTTTACGTCTCGAATAGTTTCTTACACAGTGTACTTTAGTTGGTGTATATATAGTTTAGCGTCTATAACTTTCGTAAGAACTGGTGAGCTTGAGATTTATTTAAACGATCCTAATGTTACTCTTAACTGTGGTGATCACTATAGCCTAAAATATTTAAACTGGAGACACTAATATGTTTAGGAAATATAAGGACAAAAGAATTGAGATTAAAGTTTGATTTTTATCATTAATGTTTCATAATCGGGTTATCCAAAAATTATCATACAAAGTTAAGCTTGTTATTAAAGTGCAAATAATGATTTGAATTTCTTGACTTTGTTAGATTGATTTGAATTTCCTTGTTTTCGTTGGATTTAATTTCGTTGGATAGAATGACCGAGCTTTGTGATACTGTGCTTGGAGTTTTTGTTTCAGGAAAAGATACGCGAACTTGGCAGCTAACAGCGAAGCCATGAGTCGTCTGCTTCAGCTGCCGCGGTACAAGACATCACGCAAAGAACTGCACGAAGGCGAGCAACAGGGTGCCTTCATCCACTGGAACGAGGGTTGACGTGCGACGTCACCAAACTATATGAGGCAATCTGGTGAGGAGTTCTCATTTTATTGTGATTTGTTTGCCGAGTGATCGCTTATGGACAAGTTGATTTCCAATAAGTTTCATGGCAAACGGGTGCATTATTCAGTGACTATGTAGGACATGTATCAGTCTAGCTAAAATTGTTAGTACTGTGCAGTAAATAGACTTACTGAAGCGAGCCTATTAGAAATTTAGACATGTAGTAGATATTGAAAGAATGCGCTGTTCAGAACATTGAGAAGAAGTATACGTACCAAGAATTCCCGATTTGGCAAAGGCATAGTAGTTAAATTTGAGACGTGATATTGATGATGATATGGGTGATCCGAACACTAGTGAAACTGTTGAGCAATGATTTTTTATTATTTTTATTATGGTACTTGTGTCATCTATGACATCGATTCTGATAATTAGAATGATTAATATCTGCAGAACAGCATCATTTTGTTAATTCGTAGTCATATGTCATGTTTTGCTTTAAATGAGAGATTGTCAGACGCCAGATGTAAGTTGTCTTGGGTGCCTATCAGACGCCGGATGTAGGTTGTCTTTGACGGCAGACAATCAGACTATTAGACGCCGGATGTAGGTTGTCTTGAGTCACTGTCAGACGCCGGATGTAGGCTGTCTTGAGTCACTCTCAGACGCCGGATGTAGGCTGTCTTGAGGGATATTTATGAGTACACCATGACATGACGTAATTTCAGATTGGATGTACAATGTTGCGATGATACTGTTGTAAGCGTATAATGATAATGTGAATGATTGCTGTTCGACAGGTTTTAATTTTATTTGAGCTTCTATTACGAAAGTTGCTTTGTTTTGTGTGTTGTTATTGCTAATATTAGAATAACGATTAATTTTAAAGTTTTGCAATAAATCTACCAAAAATTGAGTTGCTTATTCATGGTCAAGTTGACCGAGCAGATGAGAACAATTACTCTGCAAGCCTCTTTTGTCTTTTCAGATACCTCACACGAGGACGCGTGAGCTGCCAGGACGGCCGTGTCGAAGCGTAACAACGGGTGGCACAAATTGTTATGACATTTCGACCGATTGAATGTTTTGACAGGCGCTGTCTCTCGAGCAACGTTCAGAAAATGTTATCATTTCTTTTAATAAGGAACGTCAAGTGGGTGGCTTGAGTGAGGTCGATACCGGGCTGGCAACTGTGGCAACATTTGCTTAGTGCTGGGAGGTTGGTACACGGCAGGAAGTTGGCGGGGAGTGGATGAGAGGAGGTGTGGTTGGAGGTGACAGACTTCACTTTTGATTGAGCAGCGGTTGAGTCAACAACTTGAACCAGCCCCGTATTGAACTCACTACGTTCCTAAAAGTAATCCGTGCGTATCCTTGTAATCGCGATAGATCAAGTTGATTTCTAATTTGGAATTGATTAATACACGTCTATACTATCGACGAGTGCTTTTATTTTCGATCTACCTACCATGCGCAAGACCACGAAGACCGTCGCGATTCGTCATATATAGTAAACTATTTTTAGAAACTACATAAGTTTAGCTTTATGTTTGTTTGTAATTTCTGTTATACTTTTAAAATGATTGGAGATTATGTAAAAAACACATGTCATTTTTCAGTTTAGCCCACTTTTTAATATCTTTTTGTTAAAAATGTGCATTATTTTTGTTAAAAAAATAGATTCCTCATCCTTCATTTAACCGAAAATTATAAATCACATGCCCCATTATGTATAGTTTTAGAGAAACGTTGCTTAACACAGAACCTAAACCGTACTTCACGGACGATCAGGCATTGAGATCACCCTGACTTACGCTTGATATTATTTATTATCTCCCATGGACCAACAGATATACAGTGTGTATATTTGATATAGCCGCATACTTTACGGGGGCTTAGTATAGGCACTTATTAATATATTTACTTAACCATAAATAAAAAAAAAAATCGAACATTTTTTTTCTATAAATCAGCAAGCAATGTACTTCTTTGTTGTTGTTTGCTGACACATAACATCGTGATGTCACAACTGTCACTAGTAATAAGTACGCCATACATTGCTGCTCAGAAAATATCCAAAAATTAATTACGCTATGGTAGTTAACACTAAGTTAATAATTGTTATAAATATCAGATTATAGCACTAAAATCTCCGTCTGGCTACAATATGAGGTTGTATCAAATATACACGCTGTATATAATTCAGTTCAGTTCAAATATATTTATTTCTCTAAGATTATAAATCACTTAAGCGAGAAACAAACAATATTTCGATATAACAATATTCATAATAAGTATTTATGTAATATATCTAACAATATTTATATATTTTATATTATAAGTATTTACATAACTTCATGTATTAATAATAATAAACTATATATTTTTAGAAAGTACATAAGTCTAGCTTTATGACTATATATTTTGTTTTGAGATTACTTTTATACTTTTAAAATAATTGACAATTATATAAAAAAACACAAATTACGTTTCTCAGTTTTTTCTACATTTTTTTTGTTTGAAAATGCATTATTTTAGTCCAAAAAATAGATTCCTCATCCTTGATTTATTCGAAAATGATATACCACATATTATGTATAGCTTTAGAGAAATGTTGCATTAATTAAAGCGCGGCAGCGTCGAACTTCCCCCCCTCCCCCCCACTAAACGCACGGTGGCTATCGATGTCTACCGGTCTGAATTCACTCAAGACCACCTAAGGATCAACTGTGCCAAGTTTCAGCGCATAGTCACAAAGTGCAAGGTGTCGTGCACTAACACCCCAGCTAAGACTGAAATACGCACGGAAGCCCCACTTTAATATTTATTTTATTGTTTTTGGCTACAGAAATATGTATCATCTGTGAAAATTTCAACGGTTTAGTTATCACGGTTCATGAGAGATATGACAGACGGACGTAGACTAGGGAGAATAGGGTCCCGTTTTTACCCTTTGGGTACGGAACCCTAAAAATAAAAAGGTATTGACTTCTTCTTATCCCCTGAAAATCCTCGATTGACTTCCAAATGAATTCCGAACACGTAATTTTGTAAATGATGTTGTCTGTAATACAAACAAGTCTTTGCTTTACTTAATATATATCGTCACTTGTAATATGAATTAAGGTAACCGCCAAATGACGATTTTTCAGGAGAAGCCAAAAACGAAATTGCAAATTACAAAAAGTGCAGTAACATTTTATTTCCTTATCCGATTAAAATGATGTATAGTAGTTATAGCTTAATTTTGTAAGATCTTTACTACTAACTACTATACATAATATGTGGTATATCATTTTCGAATAAATCAAGGATGAGGAATCTATTTTTTGGACTAAAATAATGCATTTTCAAACAAAAAAAATGTAGAAAAAACTGAGAAACGTAATTTGTGTTTTTTTATATAATTGTCAATTATTTTAAAAGTATAAAAGTAATCTCAAAACAAAATATATAGTCATAAAGCTAGACTTATGTACTTTCTAAAAATATATAGTTTATTATATACAGCGTGTATATTTGATACAACCTCATATTGTAGCCAGACGGAGATTTTAGTGCTATAATCTGATATTTATATTAATTATTAACTTAGTGTTAACTACCATAGCGTAATTAATTTTTGGATATTTTCTGAGCAGCAATGTATGGCGTACTTATTACTAGTGACAGTTGTGACATCACGATGTTATATGTCAGCAAACAACAACAAAGAAGTTCATTGCTTGCTGATTTATAGAAAAAAAATGTTCGATTATTTTTTTTATTTATGGATAAGTAAATATATTAATAAGTGCCTATACTAAGCCCCCGTAAAGTATGCGGCTATATCAAATATACACACTGTATATCTGTTGGTCCATGGGAGATAATAAATAATATCAAGCGTAAGTCAGGGCGATCTCAATGCCTGATCGTCCGTGAAGTACGGTTTAGGTTCTGTGTTAAGCAACGTTTCTCTAAAACTATACATAATGGGGCATGTGATTTATAATTTTCGGTTAAATGAAGGATGAGGAATCTATTTTTTTAACAAAAATAATGC